>QNTS01000623.1:109730-194449 GCA_003317085.1 Hucho hucho | reverse complement strand
TGACCAAATACTTATTTTCCACCATAATTTGCAAATAAATTCATTAAAAATCCTACAATGTGATTTTCTGGATTTTTTTTCCTCATTTTGTCTGTCATAGTTGAAGTGTACCTATGATGAACATTACAGGCCTCTCTCATCTTTTTAAGTGAGAGAACTTGCACAATTGGTGGCTGACTAAATACTTTTTTGCCCCACTGTATATGGTAGCCTAATCTTTGGCATTTTGTAATAATTTATTGTATTTATAGTCAAGGGGTGTTGTGCTTGTTTCGGACCTCAGAGGTAGCCGCTCCTTGTGATGGTTGCATCACGCGCTCTCACTCTACAGTGGCTCTCGCGCTAGCCTGCCTTGTAGTCAGTGAGTCAGTTGAATGAGAGAGCCAACTTAAAAAAGAGAGAAGCACTAGATAAACAAAATATTGCAAACGTTATCATCACGCTGAGCGAGTTATAAAGCGTACGATATGAAACACCAAGTTAAGCGGACTGTAATGATAATAATTGTTTTTATTGTTAATGATGTTTTGATAGTTTAATACATTTATAAAAGTCTGATAGCATAGAAGCTAACATCAGCTAAAGTTAGATCCAGTCAAGCTAGCCTTTCATAGTCATGGCGACAGGACCAACAACATTCACACTGAATGTAAACAGTGTAACATTGTAACTTGCTGTTTTTATGGATATGTTGATGAAAATGTATCTATGAGAAGATGATAATTAATACCCTTTTTTTGTGTGCTGGCTATTTAGAATTATATAAGAGTAGCCAAGTCAGTATAATGAGAGCCAACTGAAAACTGTACCTAAGAGCGAAGCACCATATGAACTAACTATTTATTTTAAATCTTCAAGGTTTCAGACTCCCTTCATTCTTCTCACCATACCCTATTCAGGTCCCAAGGTTTAAGAGGGTACACTACACTATTAGACCGTGTGTTGTGTTTTTTCACTATGAGCTAAAAGGGTTTAAGAAGTTACTAGGCCTATGCTTTGCTATTGCAGAGTAAGTAGTCAATGTTGCATTATGTGAGTATCATAAATTACTACATTTTTGGTCAATTTAACGGTGGGACACAGCCCATCATAATACATTGTAAACAACTACCATGCTTTCATGTTTCACTATATGCTGCTAATACAAAAACCATGGTATTTCTTTCATTACTGTATAAACTGGGTGGTTCGAGCCCTGAATGCTGATTGGCTGACATCCGTGGTATATTAGACCATATACCACGGGTATGACAAAACATTTATTTTTACTGCTCTAATTACGTTAGTAACCAGTTTATAATAGCAATAAGGCACCTCGGGGGTTTGTGGTATATGGCCAATATACCACAGCTAAGGTCTGTATCCAGGCACTCCACACTGCATTGTGCATAAGAACAGCCCTTAGCCACCACCTCGGGCCTTATTGCTCAATTACACTACCATGCTTCATTTTTGTACCATGTTAGCTAGAAAAAAAGACACTACCATGGCAGGAAAATACTATGGTATTTGCACTAGTACCATGGTATTTTTTTGCCATGGTAGTGACCCAAATACCATGATAGTACCATGGACTTTTTTCATAGTACTAACATGGTCAATTTTTTTAAGGGTAATACCGACTGGCACTATTCCGTAGGTTTCTGTGCATTCATTTAAAAGCTTCAGGGTTTCAGTGAAATGGTGAATTCTCTCTTTATTGAGGTAGCTCCTGTGCATGCTTCTACTTCTGAATACACATGCAGGTGTGTCTGAATGAAACACTTTCCTGCACAGTAATGTGACATGTACAAGATCAATACAGAAACAGAGGACTTCATGAAATACTGTAGTTACATTTCCCCTGATATAGCCTGCAGCGTCACCGCAGTGAAATTGAACATGTCTATTTAATGAGAAACTGAGGCACCATTGTTTTTCTGCCTCTAAGGAACACAGAACATACATTTCCTGTTGACCTTTGGCTGTTGTGGAAATTATGTCTATGGCCAGGGATGTGATGTCACAATGGGCAACGAACGATGTCACAGAGCATTGTTCTCGGGTGTTGCTTTGTGGCCCCTTGGTCTCTGCCACAACACACCAACACACCAACATCCTAGAGGGAAATTATCCCTCAATGTATTTTTTCAGAACAGGCTTAAATTGTGCATAAGTGATCATTTTCGGCTTTGTCGGCACATCAGACTGTGAAATTAGCTCATCTATTTGAACGGCAGAAGCGATGGGTATGCTCATGCATGCCGGACATACAAATCACTTGTCAGTGAAAACGTTGCCCATCAATCTAAGAGCCTTCTCTCATTTGCTATAATAGAGGCACCACATCACAACGATAGTGGAAAGCTAAGTGCACACACAACACAATACACACAATACCTTTCCCATGATTCAGGTGTTTTATGAAATTACGTGAAAATAACCTCATCACGTGAACATGAGCAACCATGAACAACTCATGTCTGCTACACTTTCACGTGTATTTTCACATTTTAATGTGAAACTTTAACTATGGCTGTCAAATGATTTTTTACAATTTATCACAGTTTACGCAGGACTTAAATACGATTAATCACAAATTCATAATTTTCTCAAACTGAGCTGTAATATAAGATTTTTTTCATACAAAAAGCATTACAAGAATATTGACATCTTGATTTTGTCAAAAGTAATGGTTAGCAAAATCAGATAAATTGATACACACTTTCCTTTAACCTCAAAGTCAATTTGTTTTGACATCTCATTGTTGTTTTTAGCTATATAGATTATGTATTTTGGATGTTTTCAGTGTATTTTGATAAACTCTGACAGTGCAAATTTTAACATGTTAAATGGGATAAATAATGAAACATGGAGCGCTAGCTCTGTTCTTTTCACTGGGCTTCTTCCAACGTTCACTGACCAACGTATGAAAAAGCAAGGCGTGTGCCTGCGGTAGTAACACTCAGAATGGAAGGCTCAGAAATAAGACGCACTTTAATTATTATACTCAGGTCGGTTACCTTTTTACAGAATGGCATTACAGAATTTGCAATTCCATTAACATGTTAATTCCATGTTAATGGAATTGTTCCATGTTAATTCCATGTTAATGCTATTTCACCACCACATGTGAATGTTTCTTACATGTGAAACTGCAAATTAGATGTTTACATGTAAATTGTTTTCACATGAGAAAGAATTGTGAACATGTGAGTTGAAAATGTGTTTTTAGCCCACATGTGAAAAGGTGGTGTGAACTCTAAATTGAATACATGTGAAAATACGGTTTTACATGTGAAATTGAAGCTTAACATGTGAAAACAGCTATGTCACAGGTGAAACTGCCAATTTGACGTGTTTATTTTTTTTTGGGGGGGGGGATCATCAACATACACTTATACAGCATACAGAGACAGCCTAGTTTTAAAGGAAGCTTTATAGGTTGCAGAACAGGTCATGATTTGGGTTCATTTGAGCAGAAACAAAATATAAAAAGGTGTTTTTTACCATGAATTGCTTTTATAATGAAAGAAAGTCTCAATTGAAAATGGATGACAATTTCACTGCTCTGTAGGGGAGGAAAGCTTCCATTACCCTTCTGTGTTGTGTTTGCACGTGGAGGGGGTCTTGGAGTGCAAGCCTCATAATTTCACTCTTGTTTTGTGTGTGTGCGTGTGAGTGTGTGCGTGCACACGCGCATGTTTTTAAAACGTTTATTTTCATTTGGAGTGTTTTACAGAACGTTGTCGTGACTCATGTCAGAACTCGCCAACGCCGATATCAACAAAGCAAATAAAACACCCCAGTGCCCTTTTCTACTTACCGTATTTACACATGGCTCCAAATCAACTCTAAATGGCTGTCATATTATCGAATTACCAACGCAGCCACTAGTGCCACACTTTGAATATTGGCCAATTGTCTAGAACTAAAGTTGTGTCAGCGTGAAGCTGAATGCACACCAACAATTTAACTTAACTCCAAATACTCTGTTTCAAAATACTTTTATCCAGTTTTACATATCTGTAATCATATCATGAAGTCAATATAGTAAAATGAAGCCTCATCTGAACCCAAAAGAGTGAAAATATGTAGGGAAGCTAAGTCATGCAATTCATTAGGGTAGGGGGTATCTCTACTCTTTTCCTCCGTAGGCTTATAATCTGTCACAGTTTACAGGGTTAAAAACAGAAAGGTATTTTATCATTATCTGTGAATTATCTCCAGTTCACATTTGATTTAACCCCTGCTGACACTGGCGGGATTGGAATGTGTTAGGGTTAAAAGGTTTGGGTTTGAGTGGGCTGGAGGTTAGGGTTAACCCCAACACCACAGTCAATTATATCGGGGTCACTGGGGACAAAGACCCAGGTCACGTGACAGAGTAGATGGATGCTTCGGTTCCTCTTCCTGTCCATGTTGAATGTTCTGCAGCCTTCTATAGATGTTCTAGAATCTAGAGACATATGTTTCCTTTTAAAGAGCCGGATGCTTCTTCATTAAGCATACAGCCATTCATAGCCCACACATCAGCTGTCATTTGGTTTTCTACAGTTTGTTTGTGTGCGGCTTTGGTTGTTACTAGGCGGAAATAACATTACAGGACAATGAGAAATTCTGGAGTTGTCACGATCGTTGTGTAAAGAACTGGACCAAGGTGCAACGCGGACTGAGTTCCACATCTTTTAATTTGTGAAACTATGAAACAACAAAAACAATGACCGACAATCGGACGTGGTGTAGCACACACAGCACATACACAAAAAACAATGACCCACAACACAAGTGGGGAAACTAACTAACTTAAATATGGTCCCCAATTAGAGGTAACGACAAACAGCTGCCTCTAATTGGGAACCATCAAAAACCCAAACATAGAAAATAAAACATAGACCCAAACCCCCCTGATCACGTCCTGACCAACACACCCTAGATGAGCCAGAAGGCTATCTGTGGCCAGGACGTGACAGGAGTTCTGAGAATGAGAGATGTACCTTTCAGTAGTTATTCATGTATTGTTCATCTCTGAAGTGGAGATGTATTACTGTGTGTCAGTCCTTCACTGAATACTTAATTGAATGACTTGAGGGCAGATATTGTTGGTTGGTGTCCACATGCAGGCACATACAGTGGCTTGCGAAAGTATTCATCCCCCTTGGCATTTTTCCTATTTTGATGCCTTAGAACCTGGAATAAAAAAAATACATTTGGGTGTTTGTATCATTTGATTTAAACAACATGCTTACCACTTTGAAGATACAAAATATGTTTTATTGTGATACAAATAAGAATACTTATGTACTTTGTAGAGCCACCTTTTGCAGCAATTACAGATGCAAGTCTCTTGGGGCATGTCTCTATAAGCTTGGCACATCTAGCCACTGGGATTTTTGAAAATTCTTCAAGGCAAAACTGCTCCAGCTCCTTCAAGTTGGATGGGTTCCGCTGGTGTACAGCAATCTTTAAGTCATACCACAGATTCTCAATTGGATTGAGGTCTGGGCTTTGACTAGGCCCTTCCAAGACATGTAAATGTTTTCCCTTAAACCACTCAAGTGTTGCTTTAGCAGTATGCTTAGGGTCATTGTCCTGTTGGAAGGTGAACCTCCGTCCAAGTCTCAAATCTCTGGAAGACTGAAACAGGTTTCCCTCAAGAATTTCCCTGTATTTAGCACCATCCATCATTTCTTCAATTATGAAGAAAGTTTCTTCAATTATGAAGTTTCCCAGTCCCTGCCAATGAAAAACATCCCCACAGCATGATGCTGCCACCACCATGCTTCACTGTGGGGATGGTGTTCTCGGGGTGATGAGAGGAGTTGGGTTTGCGCCAGACATAGCGTTTTCCTTGATGGCCAAAAAGCTCAATTTTAGTCTCATCTGACCAGTGTACCTTTTTCCATATGTTTGGGGAGTCTCCCACATGCCTTTTGGCGAACACCAAATGTGTTTGCTTATTTTTTTCTTTTAAGCAATGGCTTTTTTTCTGGACACTCTTCCGTAAAGCCCAGATCTGTGGAGTGTACGGCTTAAAGTGGTCCTATGGACAGATACTCCCATCTCCGCTGTGGAGCTTTGCAGCTCCTTCATGGTTATCTTTGGTGTCTTTGTTTCCTCTCTGATTAATGCCCTCCTTGCCTGGTCCGTGAGTTTTGGTGGGCAGCCCTCTCTTGGCAGGTTTGTCGTGGTGCCATATTCTTAACATTTTTTAATAATGGATTTAAATGGTGCTCCGTGGGATGTTAAAAGTTACGGATATTTTTTTATAACCCAACCTGATCTGTACTTCTCCACAACTTTGTCCCTGACCTGTTTGGAGAGCTCCTTGGTTTTCATAATGCCACTTGCTTGGTGGTGTTGCAGACTCTGGGGCCTTTCAGAACAGGTGTATATATACTCAGATCATGTGACACTTAGATTTAACAGGTAGACAGGTGGATTTTATTTAACTAATTATGTGACTTCTGAAGGTAATTGGTTGCACCAGATCTTATTTAGGGGCTTCATAGTAAAGGGGGTGAATACATATACACACACCACTTTTCTGTTTTTAATATATATATTTTTTTTTAAACAAATTATTTTTTTCATTTCACTTCACCAATTTGGGAAAGATGATAAACTCACTTTTGAGGAAATTGCATATTAGTGTTTTGATGAGAGAGCTCCTCTTTGTCTACACCCATTCAGCATCGTTCACACACTCTTAAGCTTTTGCCCCACCCATCTCCTTGCGCTCAGAGTGCACACTTGATGCTCTGGCCGATGATTTGTTTACCTCTGGATAACATTTAAACAGCCTAACCAGCTCTGCTGGCAACAGTTTCATTATGCTTTTTTGCCTACGTTTACTGAAACCGGCCATATTCAACGGGTGTTGTACACTTCAGCTTCAGACATGTAGCTAGCTACCTAGGTAAACCATTAACCTAGCTAGGTAAATAACATGTAAGATCACACACATCACGCCACCTAACTTTCGCTAGGGAGCCAGCCAGCTAAACCTAGCCAACAGTACACTTTAGCTTGAAATCAAACCACTTTCTGCCAAAATTAGAAATGTGTAATATCTGAAAATGTAGCTAGTTAGACTATCTTACCCATATACATGATCATGCATGATGGACGGGTCTCCCTGTCACGGATCCATGCCACAAATGCCCTTAGTTTGAAGACGTAATCCGAAAACAGGTGTTTTCCCATCTCTCTAGCTATCATACTCTAATTCCACTGATTTCAAAACTAGATCCTCCAGAAAGTAGAGAGCAACACTTATGCAGCTACATTAAAAAAGCAGCGTTCGACAGGATTACCAACCCAGACTTCCCAGCTCAAATGGACAAAAACCTTCTATATGGCAGACCAATCCAAACTCCTCTCTCGGTATGTCCAGCCCACTCATTATCTCAACCAATCATGGCTAGTGGGAAGGTTGCTGTCTTTTTATGTGGCTTAACCAATAAGGCTTGTAATTTAACAATTTTATTCATATTTATAGACGGCATACACATTTGTTATTAAGGCGCAAGAAAGTTCACAAAACGCATTTTGATTAAAAAATAAGTTTTTACAATCAAACTGCTCTCCTGTGAAGTCGTGACTTACGACATACGCCTAGTTTCCTGAATCGGGTCACAGTTATGCATTGTTTACGGTGGCAGGCGAATGTGGCCGTGCCGCTTCCCGTGTCAAGAGTCAAATAAACTATTAAGGATTTATTCCCTTATTAATTATACAGTCTGTATAGTTATCCATGTTGTAATGACTGACTAGGCTACATGAATCTGTTACATGTTCGGTCTGGTTTCTTGTTTTTCGTAAAATGTAAAATGTGTTTTGGCATATACTGTACTGTATCTTTCAGGTTTTGCTGTGCAGGTGTGTAGTTGAACTTGAAAGAGCCTGTCAATTTACAATTAACCTGACTGCGGCAATCAGAGTACATAAAAAGGTTGACACCTCTCCGCAAAACTGAGAGCAATTTTATTTGTACCCGGGATAAATGCATGACGATTGCAGTCACGCTGAATATGTTTCAAAAGCCTAATTTTGGGATTCAAGCTTTTGCGGGGACTGAGCATTTGACAAGTCTATTTCCCTAATTTCTAACTATTGACCTACTTCATTACATAGAGTATAGCCAAATTAAGAGATAATCAGTACTGCTTCTGATGATGAGAAATTATTGTGCATCTTCTGAAGAATAACTCATAATAAACAATAACTCAATCATCAACTCAGAAACTCAGCAGGGCCCACAATAGGTTTAGAGCTTACATACGAACCTGAACTGTAAAACTGTAACAAAATGTCTTAGCCTCAGAAATTCCATCAAAGGAGAAACGGTACATTAAGAGATGTATGTATATTCACAGTAAAAAGTAGAGAGGAATGAATCAGGTGTAAAGTGGACCCGACAGATTTTCACCTTGTCAGCTCGGGGATTCGATCTAGCAACATTTTGGTTACTGGCCCAACTCTCTAACCACTAGGGTCTGCCGTGTGTGTGTGTGTGTGGAAATAAAATCTTGTGGAGTAGCATGTGAGTGTTTTCTGCTGGAGATACTGTATGATGTGATGTAGGTCTGAGAATCCAGCACCCCGAGGCCAAGTAGTGATAGGCATGAAGATCATGAGGGAGAGAAAGAAGGAGAAAAAGAGAGGTAGAAAGAGATGAGAAAAACCTGGAGTGATAAGAGTATTAGAGAAAAGGAGTGCAACAGAGAGTGGGAAGAGATAGAGACGTACAGTGTAATTGGTGGCCACAGTGACAGGCTGCCCATCTTCAGTGTAGTGTGTTTCTGTGAAGTCTGGACTCAGGAGCTCCCTGAGAGATAGAGAGAAAGAGAGTGAGAGAGAGAGTGAAAGAGAGTGAGAGAGTGAGTAAAGCATCACATAAATAGTCATTTTCACTACAACTTCCACTCCATATGGAACATTTCAGCTATAGAGACTGAGAACATGGCAATGAGATCCGATGACAATGCTATTCAATCATTCCCAGAGCTCTATTTGAGTCCCCTCTCGTCCTATACGAGCTCTGATGAAAGATTTCACAAAAGTTACAAACGCCAAAAAAGCTCCAATGATCATCACAACTTTTTTTGTCTAGTCCTCCTTTTGAATAGGCTATTCTATCATTCATCTGTTATCGGCAAAGTCTGATTACGGAGATAAAAAAAGTATCAGCTCAATCTACTCCATTAAATCAGATCCGATGGCTTTGAGGACTTTAATCTTGATAAAGGCAGGCATTGAGAGAAAGAGAGAGAGTGAGAGGGGGCTTGGAATGATCTCAATCATTCCATCGCAGTCTTAGCTCCCAATATCCAGCTGTCAATCTTGCTTCTGAAATGTTGGAAAGAAACTGTAGATTTTTTTTGTCATCTTTTGTTGTATTTTCAACAACAAAAAAGACAGCAGAAGAAGACAGAAAAAGAAAAGGATAGGAAAGAGTTTATCATTCCATTGCTCTGAAAGGTCACTCCACCATGGTTCACCACAAAAGATCCCAATGTCAAATGTCAGAATGTCCCAGCACAAATGCCCTAGTATTTATAGTGCTGAGAGTCAATGCCTAGTGAACTTCCAGTCCCAGATCTGTTTGGACATGTCTTGCCAACTCCTAGGTCACACCACTGGATGTCATTTGGCATGACAATGACCTAGGAGTTGGCAAGTCAACACAAACAGATCCGGGACTCAGGCTCCCATGCTTGTAGAGTCCTTGTATTTGGCAGTGTAGGGTGCCACTTCCTCGCTCCTCGCACAAGGATGTGCAAGCAGAGACAGGCGGCATGAAAAAGATGAGCCCAATCTCCATCTTATCCTGGGGGTCCTGTTGTATTATTCATCAGTGAGACTTTGTTGGGTTCCTAATGAAACTTAATCCAGCTTTCCCTTTATTTTCTCTCCTGGTTTTACAATGCAGTCTGCAGTTCGCTCAAGGTAATTATCCAGGAGTGGGTATTGAAGAAGAGCAACATGCTATTGATACACATTGATATCATGTGCATGTTTTCGCCATGTTTTTTATCCATAAAGAGAGAGCTCTGTTGAGTACCTTCCCCTATGTCAACCATTAAAGGCCTTCAGAGACAGAGAGAGAGCTCTGTTGATTACTTTCCCCTATGTCAGCCATTAAAGTTCAGAGAGAGAGACAGAGAACTGGAAATACCAGACGTGGGAAGGCTTGACATTACATTTCTAATTGACAACCTGAACAGCTCAGCTTCGCTGAGAGAGCATTAGAGTGGATAACATTCGCTGACTATCTGATTCGTGACCTTTAGATCGGGACGATGCTACACAACAGTGCTAACATTTAATCTAAGTTTCGAAATGCTGACATGGAACAGACTATAGCTGCTGTTTCTACTGCTACTTATTTTGATGAGGTTTGGTCTGAGAACTCACAGAAGAGGAAGCCACTGACATTCTGTGGTATTGAGGGAAAATAGTTGGTAGACATTCAGGCCACACCCGGCCATAATTACAGACACCTGTGTGTCCTTTGACACTTTATAAACTAGTGACCCGCAGTGTTAGTCATTATACCCTGATGAAGACAGCTTGATTTCTATGAGCGCTGGTATGCCATCCTGAACAAATCCTCTATTGATTTAATGACGTTAATTGTTGACCAGTTGAAAAAGGATTTTATTGAAATGGATAACACGATTGAAGAGAAAAAGCACAGCTCTGCAAGGAGCTGTTAATGATGATGGCATATTCAATTAACTTCTTAGGGAGTAGCGCACGAGGTGACCGTTTTGGAGAGCCTGGCGTGCCCAAAGTAAAATGCCTCCCATTCAGGCCCAGAAAATAAGATATGCACATATTTGGTACCATTGGATAGGAAACACTCAGAATTTTCTAAAAGTGTTAACCATTTGTCTGTGAGTAAAACAGAACGGATATGGCAGGCAAAACCCCGAGGAATTTCTGTCCTGGAAAAAGTGGTTTTTACAGAGTGCCTCATTTGGAACCCCTCCCTCATGAAAATGCCCATAAAAGGGCATATGAATGCAGTACCTATCGCTTCCTCTGGATGTCAACAGTCTCGAGACAGTGTTCAGATATTATTCGGATGCTTTAGAGCAGAGAAGAAGAGGAAATCAGGAAGTGTCCCCTTGGAAGTCAATAGGAGAGGACGCGCGCTCTCGCCAAGCGCGCTCTGTGTTTTTTTCCGTTCTTAGAGCTCAGTTTATATTCCGGTTGATTTATTATAGTAAATATACGTAAAAGTGTTCCTAAGGATACATTTAAAATGATTTTTGATTGTTCTTGGACAAGTTTATAGGTATAAGTTGAACGAGTTCTAGTCACGTTTCAATGGATGATTGGAGGCTCTATTTTCTCATTATAACGCGCGAACCAAATGGAGATTTAAGGATATAATACATTACTTTTTCTAACAAAAGAACCATGGATTGTCTTCGTTGGACACTTAGGAAGACCTCAGCAGAAGTTCTTCAACAGGTAATTCATTTGTTTTCGCTGTGAAATGTGTTTTGTGTGAACCGTGATGGCTTATGAATTCATGGTAATGGCAAAAATAGTGAAGGTGCTACCCTCAAACAATCAAATGTGGTGCTTTCGCCGTAAAGCCTTTTTGAAATCTGACAACGCTGTGATATTGCCAAGAAACAGAGCTTTTGATGAGTATGAAACACTTGTATATTGGTGCATGTTTAATAATTCAACTTTTGGATTTTGAATTTGGCGCCTTGCATTTCACCTGGTAGTGTCGGGATTGGGGCGCTAGCGCCCCACCACTCCCCAAGAGGTTTTTAACTTATGAAAACTAACCAAGCGCTCCAGGACAAGTTGTCTACAGAAACAAATTAACTTAAAATCAATAACTTCATCCAAGACAAAAAAGACAAGGCTGAGGACAAAGTCTACTTCTGGAGAAACCCTGACAAAAAAGGTCCTGCTACTCCTCTCCATGACAGACGCAGGAGGGAGGCCGTTCACTTCTATCCACTCCAGTCTGACCATCGCTCTACAACCAGCGCCTCATCCGCTTCCAGTGCCAGTTTTTTTATCCAATGAAAGATGCGTACCGACGAGATGCCGTATCCGACGTGGTAAGAAGAAACGACTACCAGACCACACGGTCCCAGGACCCACGGAGTGTCTTTAATTTATCAAGCAAGATATTGAGCCCTTCCCATGTCTCCTTGCTTAATAAAGGGTTATCTTTTGTGCCTACAGCTCAGTGCAACGATTTCAATGTTAAGATAGAGGGAATAAAGGGATATTTCAAGTGAACATGCAGGTTGTTCACCTGCACAGACTCCTTTTAGAAGTAAGAGTTACTTTGTCCCTCCAGCCAATCGCAATCACTCTATTGAGACATATTGCAGACTCATTGAAAAAGATGTTGATTTACAATCCGATACTCCAGTCCTTACCTGCCCTGCTGATAAGGGTGGGTCGGTTGTACTCATGGATAGGACAGTTTATGTAAATGAGTGTCATAGACAATTGCTTGACAACACATTTGACATGAAACTCAAGTGACCCCACTTCCCAATTTCAGAACACTATCTTTACTGTCCTAGATGGGTATTTAAGTTCGGGTCAAATCACCAAAAAAGAACACAACAACTTTTTGGCTTTCAACACCCTAAAATTGCCACTTTCTATACTTTGCTGAAATTACACAAGAATGTTACAAAACCTCCAGGGCGCCCAATTGTAGCGTGCATTGATAAAGTAACGACCCCTTTATAGATTTTTTTATTAGACCACTCGCAGAACAGCTGCCCTACTTTGTAAAGGACACCAGCAGAATGATCTCTATTATTGAATCTCTTGATCCTCTCCCTGATAATTCTTTGTTAGTTACTTTTGATGTTGAGTCGTTATACACAACTATTCGGACCCTCCCTCGGTAGTATTCTTGTGGGGCAGAAATCTCAGAGATCAATTGGTAAACTCCGCCTCTACCGGATGGAAACTACAAGTGTAATGGCTGTGCTCAATGCAATGGCACTTACAAATGCAGATCCTTCAAACACCCCAAACAGGGAAACAGATCCCAATCAAAGGTGTTATCACGTGCTCCACTAAGGCAGTTACTTATCTTTATAACTTGTCCTAGTGGTAAAAATGTGGGTAAAACAAAGCGCGAATTAAAAGTACGAATCGCGGAGCATCGTAGCACCATCAGGTGCAAAAACTTGACTTACCCAGTTGCGGACCACTTTTTTGGAAGCGAACCACTCGATTTCGGCCCTACGTAATCACCTGGCCATGATTACAGACACCTGTGTGTGTCCTTTGACACTTTATAAACTAGTGATCTGCAGTGTTTGTCATTACACCCTGATGAAGACAGCTTATCTGTTGAAACTTTGGTTATTCAATTATTGCATCTGAGCTCCTAGGGTGTGTGGCTCTCCTTTTCTTTTTCAAGACATTCCAGCAGTAATCTAATTAGCATAAACAAAAATATGTCAGTTTAAGCTAGAGAAATGTGTTTCTCAATCCACCACATCCATTTTGTGTTATGTGTAGTGAATCTGTTATTAAATGTGTTTGTATGGGATAATAGTAGTAAGGTCACAATTATTTTTTTCACCAAATAAAATAAAAAAACGGGATGTTAAAATTCAAAATGAAATAGCATTTTTTCTTCTAAAACAGATTAAGAGCATCCATAGACTGCTTACGAGGTAAGGAAACAAACATTTCAATACAATATTTTGCTGAACTATCCCATTACTTTAAAGAGTTACAAAAAATGATATACGGCACTTGCACATCTGATCTATCTTGTGGCAGGTTTAAAGAGTTACTACCGCTAAAGCAGTCATTTGGATTGCTCATGAATAGTTCCGGCAGTGCATTAATATCTAACAAGTAATCTAACAATTCCACAACTACATAATACACACAAATCTAAAGGGATGGAATAAGAATATGTACATATAAATATATGGATGAGCGATGACCGAGCGGCATAGGAAAGATGCAATAGATGGTATAAGATACAGTATATACATATGAGATTAATAATGTTTACATATCTTACATTACTAAAGTGCCATTATTTAAAGTGACTAGTGATCCACTTATTAAAGTGGCCAATGATTGGAGTCTGTATGTAGGCAGCAGTCTCTCTGTGTTAGTGACGGCTGTTTAACAGTCTGATGGCCTTGAGATAGAAGATGTTTTTCAGTCTCTCGGTCCCAGCTTTGATGCACCTGTACTGACCTCGCCTTCTGGATGGTAGCGGGGTGAACAGGCAGTGGCTCGGGTGGTTGTTGTCCTTGATTATCTTTTTTACCTAACTGTGACATCGGGTGCTGTTGGTGTCCTGGAGGGCAGGTAGTTTGCCCCTGGTGATGCGTTGTGCAGACCGCACCACCCTCTGGAGAGCCTTGCGGTTGAGGGCGGTGCAGTTGCTATACCAGGTGGTGATACAGCCCGACAGGATGCTCTCAATTGTGCATCTGTAAAAGTTTGTCAGGGTCTTAGGTGACAAGCCACAGTTCTTCAGCCTCCTGAGGTTGAAGAGGCACTGTTGCGCCTTCTTCACCACACTGTCTGTGTGGGTGGACCATGTCAGTTTGTCTGTGATGTGTACAGCCAAGGAACTTAACTTTCCACTTTCTCCACTAGGGCCTGCTCCGCTCCTTCTCCCGACATTGAAGGTGCCATGCCAGTCGATAATCACCCCGATGATTTCCTAGAAAAGGAACCTAAACTATACTGAAACAAATGTTACACATATAACAACAGGTTAAATAAATCAAGTAAAGTATGATTGGGGAGAATGTTTGAGTTGATGAGCGAGGGAAAGCGAATGATGCATAATTATGTAATCACCTATTGTGAATGAAGAATAGGGCGGGCCATTCTATTGTATTGATCTATTCTAATTATAATCTCAAAATGGTATGTACCGAGTCCAGCAAATCCAATAAGTCTTATCAGTCTACTCTGACCTACTTGGAGTACACAGTGAGAGCGTGAGTCATTTACAATAGCAACAACCTATTCCAACCACCAAGATGTACGGTCAGCAAGACACATGGCCAAAGGATTAAAACATCAGTAGGCATATCATTTTCAGTGCCAAGTGTGTTTGATAAATAGTGAAAATAAGCACAAAAGCAATAATGCAATTATAATGAATATACTGTAAGTGTTGATATGACAGCAGTACAACTTTTAAGCGTTGTCCCCATACTTTTGGTGATGTAACGTAGCTGTCAGCAGTGCGTTTTTTCTCAGCACCCCCACCCCTTTTTTTGTGGAGTTATTATAAAGTGTTACAGAAGAAGAAGAAGAGGCACATCTCCCTCCATACCCTCATTATACCCTAATTACATTGTGGTAAAACCTTTACAGAACCATCAGTAAGCATCTGCTGGTAGCACTCGTTTCGCAGGAAGCCAAGGGCGAGCATCTATGCAAAACTATATGTGTGCATATTTACCAGATCTTCCTCTCACTATTGTTGATAACTGGGTACATTTACTACCAGCTCTCACATTATGACATCAGAATTAGACGTTCATCTATGTTTCTCAAACGTCAATTTTCGCAGTTGTTCCAAACATCACATTTCATAGTGTTTAAGGTTAAGTTCAGGCATTAAGTCTGAATGGTTAAGGTAAGGGGTAAGGTTTGGAATAAGTAAAAAAAACTTGTTTCGAACTTGGTTTCAACTTGCAACCTTTAGAATCTGAGGGAGATGCTTACGCCCATCCATCATCCCCGTCCATAAGACCCTAGCAAAACCGAAAACCTACTTGAAGGTAACAGAGCTCACTGTTGCCCCTAGTGGCTTGTTTCCACGTCATCTCCTGACGTTCTCAGACATGGATGGATGTCGAATACTGGCTTGTATCACAGGTAACCTGATAACCTTTCATCTAACTTCAATGGTGATTCAACACCAACGTGCCAGGAGCTGACTTCTCTCTTAGTAGTTGATTATTATTAACAAAGTTGGTACCTCAAGTCAAATCTAAAGTAAAATAATGGAATTAAGAATGATGGAGGCCAGTGTACTTGGGACCTTCAATGTGGCAGAAATGTTTTGTTACCCTTTCCCAGATCTGTGCCTCAACACAATCCTGTCTCGGGGCTCTAAAGACAATTTTTGCTTTGACATGCACTGTCAACTGTGGGACCTTATATAGACAGGTGTGTGCCTTTCCAAATTATGTCCATTCAATTGAATTTACCACAGGTGGACTCCATTCAAGTTGAAGAAACATCTTAAGGATGATCAATGGAAAGCTCAATTTCGAGTCTCATAGCAAAGGGTCTAAATACTTATGTAAAGAAAGTATATTCATTTACATAGGTGATTAAAGACGAGCTTGCAGCCCAGGAGCTGCCCCTGGACCGCGACTTCCTCATAGCCTTGGCCATCTGGATCGATGGGCAGCTACGGAAATATAGGAGTGAGAGGGAGTCTGTTCCCTGTTGCCTACACTCGTCCCCGATTTCCACCTCGCCTCCGAGGAATGCCGGAAATCCCCGAAGCCCACATTTCACCCAGAGCTGTCTGTATTGTGGAGCTACGGGACATTTTTTATCTACCTGCCCATTGACCTCTACGGGCTAGGAGGCAGTGTTTGGAAGTACGGAGAGTCTGATGTGCCCAAAGTAAACTGCCTGTTACTCAGGCCCAGAAGCTAGGATATGCATATAATTGGTAGTATTGGATAGAAAACTCTGAAGTTTCTAAAACTGTTAAAATAATGTCTGAGTATAACAGAACTGATATGGCAGGCAAAAACCAGAGGAAAATCCATCCGGAAAATGTTTTTTTTTTATGTCACAGTTTTTCCATTGACTTGCTATTGACTACAGAGGGAAATAGCTGCCAGATTGCAGTTCCTACAGCTTCCACTAGATGTCAACAGTCTTTAGACAAGGTTTCAGGCTTGTTTTTTGAAAAACTAAAAAGAAATTGAAGTTCTTCGAAGTGGGTGTTGAAACGGACACTACTGTTTTGCGCGCGTGAATTGGTGCACGCTCCTTATTTTTCTTTCCTATTGAACAGACTATTTTCCGTCTGAAATAAAATTGTTTATTTAGATATTTGACTACCTGAGGATTAATTAGAAACATCGTTTGACTTGTTTGGACGAACTTTACCGGTACTTTTGGGATTTCATTGTCTGCATGTTGAACGACTGGATTACAGAACTCCATGGCGCCAACTAAACAGACTTTTTGGGACATAAAGAAGGACTTCTTCGAACAAAACTACCATTCTTTGTGTTCCTGGGACCCTTGGGATTGCAAACAGAGGAAGATCTTCAAAAGGTAAGTGATTTCTTTTATCGCTATATTTGATTTTGTAAAGCCTGTGCTGGTTTGAATAATATGTTGTTGTGGGGCGCTGTCCTCAGATAATCGAATGTTCTGCTTTTGCCGTAAAGCCTATTGGTAATCTGAAAATGCAGTTAGATTACCAAGATTCTAAGCTTTTTAATGCCGTAACACACTTTTATTTCCATTAATGTTTAATATTAAGATTTTTTATTTTGAATTTGGCGCTCTGCAATTTCACCGGATGTTGTCGCAGGTGGACCGCTAGCGATCCCTAAGAAGTTAAAGAACCGGGCTCATCAAGGAGGTACTAGTACGGGTACGCTGGTGAGCCGAACAGGGAGTTTCCCATCTTCCATTGCTCGTACCCCTCTCCATGCTACCCTGTTGTGGGGTGACCGGTCCAAATCTTTTGGGGTGCTCATAGACTCTGGGGCCAACGAGAGCTTTATGGACGCTACCCTGGTGTCGGAGCTGGGAATCCCCAAACAAACCCTTTCCATTCCCATGGACGTCAGAGCATTGGATGGGCACTCTGTTGGCAGATTCACCCACACCACGTGTACCATTAACCTGAGAGACCTCTCTGCCATTCCCGTGGAGTACCAGGACCTCCGGGACGTTTTCAGCAATGCCCGTCACACCAGCGCTTCCTCCACATCAGCCCTATGACTGCACCATTGACCTTCTCCCGGGCACTACATCGCCTCGGGGCGGCTTTATTCCCTGTCAGGTCCAGAGACCAAGGCAATGCAGACGTATATTGAGGACTCCCTGGCTGCAGGGGTATCCATCCTTCTGCCTCCCCCGCCGGCACAGGGTTCTTATTTGTGGAGAAGAAGGACAAAACCCTGCGTCCATGTATTGACTAACGGGGCCTGAATGACATCACGGTTAACTTCTTTGGGAGCAGCTCACGAAGTGACCGTTTTGGAGACCCTGGCATGCCCAAAGTAAAATGCCTCCCATTCAGGCCCAGAAACTAGCATATGCATATATTTAGTACCATTGGATAGGAAACACTCTGAATTTTCTAAAGGTGTTAACCATTTGTCTGTGAGTAAAACAGAACGGATATGGCAGGCAAAACCCCGAGGAATTTCTGTCCTGGAAAAAGTGGTTTTGACAGAGTGCCTCATTGGGAACCCCTCCCTTATGAAAATGCCCATATAAGGGCATATGAATGCAGTACCGATCGCTTCCTCTGGATGTCAACAGTCTCGAGACAGTGTTCAGATTTTTAGAAGCTATTAGAGCAGAGAAGAAGAGGAATCAGGAAGTGTCCCCAGAGATGTCAATAGAAGAGGACGCGCGCTCCCGCCAGGCACGCTCTGTGGTTTTATTCCTTTCTTATCGCCCAGTTTATATTCTGGTTGAATTATTATAGTAAATATACATAAAAGTGTTCCTAAGGATACATTTAAAATGATTTTTGATTGTTCTTGGACAAGTTTATAGGTATAAGTTGAACGAGTGGAGGCTGTAGTTTCTGATTATAACGCGCGAACCAAACTGAGATTTATTGATATAATACATTACTTTTTCTAACAAAAGAACCATGGATTGTCTTCGTTGGACACTTGGGAAGCCATCAGCAGAAGTTCTTCAACAGGTAATTGATTTGTTTTAGTGAAGGTGCTACCCTCAAACAATCAAATGTGGTGCTTTTGCCGTAAAGCCTTTTTGAAATCTGACAATGCTGTGATATTGCCAAGAAGCAGAGCTTTTGATGACTATGAAACACTTGTATATTGATGCATATTTAATAATTCAACTTTTGGATTTTGAATTTGGCGCCTTGCATTTCACCTGGTAGTGTCGGGAGTGGGGCGCTAGCGCACCACCACTCCCTAAGAAGTTAAAAACTCATTGCCTCGGCTTTCAAGCCTCTCCAGGGGGCTACCATCTTCTCCAAGTTGGACCTCTGGAATGCCAACCATCTGGTACAGATTCGGGAAGGGGATGAGTGGAAGACCACCTTTAACATGGCTAGCGGGCACTACGAATACCTGGTGGATCCGTTCAGACTGACCAATGGTTCTGCTGTGTTCCTGGCCTTGGTAAACAATGTTCTCCGTGAACTGGTTCGTATTCGTCTACCTTGATGACATCCTCGTGTTTTCCCAATCGGCTCAAGAACATCTATGTCCTCTATGTCAGACAGGTCCTCCAGCGTTTTTTGGAGAACCAGCTGTACGTCAAAGCAGAAAAATGTGAATTCCATAGCTCCACCATCTCCTTCCTGGGGTACATCATAACTGCAGAAAACATCCAGATGGATCCTGAAAAGATGAGAGCGATTGGCTGCAACCCACCTCCAGCGTGCAGCTGTAACGCTTCCTAGGGTTCACAATTTCTACCACCGGTTCATCCAGGGCTACAGCACCCGGACATCCCCCCTGTCAGCACTCCCCTCTCCCAAGGTCCCATTTACGTGGTCTCCAGCTGCAGACCAGGCATTCTTGGATCTCAAACATTAATTCACTACTGCCACATCCTAATCCATCCACATCCGTCCTGGCAGTTCGTGGGGGAGGTCGACGAGAGGGGGCTGTCCTGTCCCAGCGTTCGGGCCCAAGACCAAAAGCTGCATCCTTGGGCTCTCCCATCGTCTCAAACCCACAGTAAGGAATTATGTTGTGGGTAACCGGGAACTTTTGGTGGTGAAGATGGTGTTGGAGAAGTGGAAGCACTGGTTAGAGGGGGCGGGACACCCATTCATAGTATGGAAAGATAACATGAACCTGTAATATCTCCGCACCGCCAAGCGCCTCAACTCCAGGTAAGCTCGATGGGACCTGCTAATCACGCAATTTAACTTCACCATCTCCTACCGCCTGGTGTCCAAGAATGTGAAGACGGATGCGCTGTCCCACCACTATTGCCTCACTGCTACACCATCGGACCCCGAGACCATCCTCCCTACCTCTTGTCTTGCGGCTGCACTCATCTGGGGTGTAGAGAACTGGTCACATATATCCCTGAACCTGTCTAACGGCCAGTCAGAGTGAGCCAATCAGGACCTGGAGACGACTCTTCGCTGCCTGGTCTCCGAAGAATCCCACCACCTGGAACCAGCAGCTCGTGTGGGTAGAGTACACCCGCAACACCCTCCCTTGCTCAGCCACTGGTCTCTCGCCTTTAGAGTGCTCCATGAGATATCAGCCCCCACTCTTCCCGCAGCAAGAGGAAGAGGTCAGCATACCCTCGGCCCAGATGTTCATCCGCATCTGTCACCATACCTGGAAGAGAGCCCAGTCGGCTCTTCTCAAGACCACCTCCAGGTATCGACAACAGGCGGACCGCCACCCTACCCCGGCTCTCTTTATTGTCTCGGGCACAGGGTATGACAGAGGGTATGGTCCACTCGGGATCTGCCGCTCGGGATCTGCCGCTCCCATTTTATCATCCCTTTCCCCATCTCCAAGATCCTTAGCCCCTCTGCTTTGTCTTCTGTTGTCCCGTACCCTCCGTATACATGCCACTTTTCATGTGTCTAGGATTAAACCTATGTCTCAAAGCCATTTGTCTCCTGTTCCCATTATCCCCTGTGTATTTATACCGTTGTTCTCTTTTGCCAGTTCATCTTGTTAGGTCTTACCAGTGTTCTTTCCCGCCTTCCTGTTACTCTAGTTATGTTTCCTAGTTTTTCCTGCTCTGACCATTCTGCCTGCCCTGACCCTAGCCTGCCGTCCTGTACCTGCCTGACTCTGACATGATTATGAACCTCTGCCTGCCCTGACCCCGAGCCTGCCTGTCGTCCTGTACCTGCCTGACCGACCTGATCACAAACCTCTGCCTGCCCTTTACCTGCCCCGTGTTTCTAATAAATAATGTGAGAACTGTACTATCCACCTCCCGTATCTGGGTCATATTCTGAGTCGTGATAATTTCAGATTGTCAGTGGTGTACACTTCTCCACTGCGGCCCCATCAATGTGGATGGGGCGTGCTCCCTCTCCTGTCTCCTGAAGTCCATGATCAGCTCCTTTTGTTTTGTTAACGTTGAGGGAGACCGGGAACTTTTGGTTATTTTCCTGGCACCACTCCACCAGGGCCCGCACCTCCTCCCTGTAGGCTGTCTCATCATTGTTGGTAATCAGGCCTACTACTGTTGTGTCATCTGCAAACTTGATGATTGAGTTGATGGCGTGTGTGGCCACGCAGTCATGGGTGAACATTGAGTACAGGAGATGGCTGAGAACAAACCCTTGTGGGGCCCCTGTGTTGAGGATCACCTTCGTGGAGGTGTTGCTTCCTACCTTCACCACCTGGGGGCAGCCCGTCAGGAAGTCCATGATCTAGTTTTACAGGGTGGGGTTCAGACCCAGGGCCCCGAAATATGGTCTTGAAGGCTGAGCTGTAGTCAATGAACAGGATTCTTACTTAGGTATTTCTCTTGCCCAGGTGGGATAGGGCAGTGTGCAGTGCGATGGCATCGTCTGTGGATCTATTATTTATATGACCCTTAACTAGCCTCTCAAAGCACTTCATGATGACAGAAGTGAGTGCTACGGGGAGATAGTCATTTAGTTCAGTTACCTTTGCTTTCTTGGGTACAGGAACAACGGTGGACATCTTGAAGCAAGTGGGGACATCAGACTGGGATAGGGAGAGATGGAATATGTCCGTAAACACTCCAGCCAGCTGGTCTGCGCATGCCCTGAGGATGCGGCTAGGGATGCCATCTGGCCCGGCAGCCTTGCGAGGGTTAACTAGACAGGGAGCGGTGGGTCGCTCCCGACACCACCAGGTAAAATGTAAAGCGCCAAATTCAAAATCCCAAAGTTGAATTATTAAACATCTACCAATATACAAGTGTTTCATACTCATCAAAAGCTCTGTTTCTTGGCAATATCACAGCGTTGTCAGATTTCAAAAAGGCTTTACGGCGAAAGCTCTACATTTGATTGTTTGAGGACAGCACCTCACATACTTTNTACTGTTGACATCAAGGGGGGACCCACTTGTTTGGTCGTTTTCTCTGGACTAAAACATCCAAAATGGAGGGAAACACCGTCGCGAGGCTGCTGACATCATAAGGAAGCGATGTGTACTGCATTCATATGCCCTTATATGGTCATTTTCATGAGGGAGGGGTTCCCAAATGAGCAATGTGTCAAAATCACTTTTTCCAGGACAGAAATTCCTCGGGGTTTTGCCTGCCATATCCGTTCTGTTTCACTCACAGACAAATGGTTAACAGTTTTGGAAAATTCAGAGTGTTTCCTATCCAATGGTACTAAATATATGCATATCCTATTTTCTGGGCCTGAATGGGAGGCATTTTACTTTGGGCACGCCAGGCTCTCCAAAACCGTCACCTCAGGAGCTGCTCCCTGAGAAGTTAACACACTTAAATGACTTCCTCACGTATGCCACAGAGAACGAGAGCCCATAGTCCGAGTCGGTGGTACTGTGTTACCCTAAAAGTGGGCGAAGGTGTTTAGCTTGTCTGGGAGCAAGATGTCGGTGTCCACAAAGTGGCTGGTTTTCCCTTTATAATCCGTGATTGCCTGAGCCATTGAATTGTGACTCCACTTAGTCTCTGTACTGCGTTTTGCCTGTTTGATTGCGTTACGGAGGGCATAACTGCACTGTTTGTATTCAACCATATTCCCAGTCACCTTGCCGTGGTTAAATGCAGTGCTTTCAGTTCTGCACGAATGCTGCCATCTATCCATAGTTTTTGGTTTGGGTAGGTTTTAATATTCACAGTAGGAACAACATCCCCTATACACTTCCTGATGAACTCTGTCACAGTGTCAGTGTATACGTCAATGTTATTCTCAGAGGCAACCCAGAACATATCCCAGTCAGCGTGATCAAAACAATCTTGAAGCCTTGTAGCCATCCCAGAAGGGAGAGTAACAATGGTTTAGCGTTTTTGAAGCCTGAGTGCTACAGGCAATATGTTGATAGAACTTCGGTTGCATTTTCCTCAGTCCCAGCTAGAATAAATGCAGACTTAGGATATGCAGTTTCCAGTTTGCACAAAGTCCAGTGTAGTTCCTTGAGGGCCGTCATGGTATCGGCTTGAAGGGGAATATACACGGCTGTGACTATAACCAAAAATAATTTTCTTGGGAGGTAATACAGTCGCCATTTGATTGTGAGGTATTCTAGGTGGGGTGAACAAAAGGACTTGAGTTCCTGTACGTTATCACACCATGATTTGTTATTCATGTAACAAACACCTCTGCCTTTCTTCTTCCAGGAGAACCCAGCTGGCTGTACAGATGGGGACAGTATATCAGGAGAGAACCATGATTCCGTGAAACAGAATCTGTTACAGTCCCTGATGTCTCACCGGAAGGTGATCCTCGCCCTGAGCTTTATTGTTGTCCAGGGACTGAACATTAGCAAGTAATATACTCGAAAGCGGTGGATGGTGTGCACGCATCCTGAGTCGGAAAAGTCCACTCCAAATACTTATTCTTGTCTTGGAGCAGTGTCTGTGTTAAGTTCAATTGCCTTGGGGGGTACAAACAAAGGATCCAATTCGTGAAAGTCTTATTTCTGGTCGGAATGCTAGTGAGTTACCGCTGCTCTGATATCCCAGTTATTTACGGCTGTATGTAATAACACAAAAAACATTTTGGACTAATAATGTAAGAAAAAACTAAAAAATAAATATTCTTCCAAGTTGCTTAGGAGCTCGAAGCACAACTTCCATGTCTATTGGTGCCTTCTCCAACCTCTAAAGCATTTCCTTTGCAATCCTCTGGATAAGAGTGTCTGCTAAATAATTAAAATGTAAAATGTTTACAGTCCAAAAAAAATTGGGAAAACCTTTAGATGACTGAAGTTTCAACCAATTCCTTTTCAATACCTTGTTTGCATACCCATTGTTGTCTTAGTTAGCATTTACTGGTAGATATCATAAGTTCCTACCTACTCTACCGGCTCCTGATGTTGTTCTTCTCCTGTGAGCTGCCCATGCGACAACCAGATGAGAGCTGCACGCTCATATGCTGTATTTCACATACTTTACGATTGTGGAGGCTACATTGTGCATGATTTCTCTATTATACTACATAATTGATACGGCGTATACCTTCACTAGACAACTTTGATATGCATCAGTGGGGATTAAGAAGTGAGTATACTCAATAGCCCCTACTACACCACTGGCAGACAGATCGCATTCCAACAAACAAACCCGAAGCCCAACGGTCAAACCGTCAACAACATTATGTGAATATGACTGATCGTTACCAGAAATATTGTTTGTTGGCTTTTGTAGCAGAATTATTCAAGAATTCATGAGTTATTGAAAAGATTTCCCAGTAAGTGCTGAAAACAGAATTATATCAAGAGTAAAGGTTGAAAGATTACTGGAATCTGTGTGGGTAGCTGGACAGGTAGGATGACTGACAGTGAAAGTGAACAGGTGGTCATGGGTCAGGTGACAGAAGAATGGATGAGACTGAGGCAAGAATTCCTTTAACCTCTCAGGGATCATTGGGGCGCTAGCGACCCACTCCCGACACCACCAGGTAAAATGTAAAGCGCCAAATTCAAAATCCCAAAGTTGAATTATTAAAAATCCACCAATATACAAGTGTTTCATACTCATCAAAAGCTCTGTTTCTTGGCAATATCACAGCGTTGTCAGATTTCAAAAAGGCTTTACGGCGAAAGCACCACATTTGATTGTTTGAGGACAGCACCTCACATACTTTTCACATAGCCATGAATTCATTAGCCAGCGTGGCACACACATAACACATTTCACAGCGAAAACAAATCAATTACCTGTTGAAGAACTTCTGCTGAGGTCATCCTAAGTGTCCAACGAAGACAATCCATGGTTCTTTTGTTAGANTTCTCTCTTCTTCTCTGTTCTAACTCATCTGAACAGCATGAAACCACTTTCTAGAGACAAAGGACATCCAGAGGAAGCGATAGGTACTGCATTCATATGCCCTTTTATGGGCATTTTCATGAGGGAGGGGTTCCAAATGAGGCACTCTGTGAAAACCACTTTCTCCAGGACAGAAATTCCTCGGGGTTTTGCCTGCCATATCCGTTCTGTTTCACTCACAGACAAATGGTTAACAGTTTTACAAAATTCAGAGTGTTTCCTATCCAATGGTACCAAATATGTGCATATCCTATTTTCTGGGCCTGAATGGGAGGCATTTTACTTTGGGCACGCCAGGCTCTCCAAAACGGTCAAGTTGTGCAGTGATCCCTAAGAAGTTAACCATAAAGTGGTATATTTACTGGGTAGTCTGTGCTGCATAACAAAGGAAACAGAATAACATGTATCCAATCAAATTCATAATCACAAAGATCAAATCATAACAATCATTCATTATTAACATAATTAGGTAATTCAGCAATTCAGTTCAAATAAGAAGTCAATAGAAATCATCCTTGAGTCATTTAGCTTGTAACTATTTATCATAATAATGAGGAGAATAATACAAATAGTTCAATCAGTGATCGGTTATTCAATCTATAATCCCCATCAGTTTGATATCAGAGTTGATCAGTTCAGCAAACAATTACGTTTCATATTTCACCCTTTCAAGTTTGTCTTCATATGTACATGTAATTTCATTACATATTAACCATATATCAATGGCATAATTGGTCTGTGATGTTCTGTAGGGCCGTGATCATTGACCATTTACATTACACAATAGGTTTGAAGCGTGTGCTCCAAGTCGCGCTCCGCAGTAATAACTGTCCCGATCACAACAGATAGTTCAGATGAAAGGTAACAGATTCGGTGGACTTACGTGGACTCATGGACGCACAGAATTCTGGATTAGACGGAGTTAAGGAAGAGAAAGCAGCGAGATCGGGCGATGCCGATTTCCTCCTTTTAATGAGTGGAGATCTGTCAGACATTTCCACCTGACCTAATTAAAGTGCCCCTGGCCCAGTGGAGCAAGTGGCCATGAATTAAAGGATTCTTCCACCAACTCCATGGGCCTTTTTTACAGCCAACCCGGAAATTTGTTAAATTCCACACTCCTCAAAAAGGCTCATTGCTCCCCGTCCTCTGTCATCTCAGGGAGAGGAATTAGTCGGGCAACTGGACAGATATATGTCTGGTTCTTTACCTGGATCTCCACTGATCTAACACAACCATCAGTCCCAGGCATGGTCTTAGTGATATGGCCCACCGGCCAGGAGGCTCGAGGCAGCTGAGGGTCCACTATCATTACTACTTGGCTAGCTTCCAGGCTGGCTGTTTCTCTCTGCCATTTCCCTCTCCATTTCCCTCTTTCCCTCCCGCCTTCAAACTGACAACTTCAGTGTTGACCTCAAACCAAAGTGTCTTGATCAGTTGGTCATCTCTACACCAAACTTGGGTTGTGTCAAGGTCTGTCACCCAGAGGAGCATGCTGTTGCTGAGAGCAAATGCAGTCAGGCCATCCCCAGTTGTAAACTCATTGTATCCAGAAACATCAACTCTGACAGAGCCGATCACCCCAGCACCAATGTCAGCCCAGTAAAAATCCCCACCGTCATTGGAGAAAGTCAGGGAGGTGGGCTGCACAGCATCCTTCCAAACCTGCCCTTTTGAGTTAATACACGGCCGCGTTGAGCTAACAACATGAGTGTCTTTGACTTAGTGTTACCCTGACTATCACACAATTAACAGTACTCGAGGTGTGAATAATACAAAATACATCCATATTGATTTGGAGGCTCTAAGAATACCTGTTTCCAAAAATATGTTTGTGCAAGATTTTAATGAGATTTGGGTGAGATTTTAAAAACATGTCTTCACTGCACTTTTTTGGCACAGATACGGTTTCATAAAAAAAAAACATTGGCATAGGGTGTGTGGCTGTGCCATTTTCACTTGTGGAATATGTTTTTGAAGTGTGAATTAGAATCAAAAGCAGATGAAGAGGGACGGGAGTCCTAAAACTAACATCCATCTCTTGTGGGGTTGACAAATGTGACCTAAATTCAGACTTGATGTTTGAACACCAACAGAGAGCACTGATAGGTTGATTCAAGTTGACGTTAGACAGACATCTACCTAGCAACTCACATAATCTCTATCGCCAATCTGATTTAGGTTGGCACGTGTTCTCAGTGCTCAAACTGGTGTTAAATGCCTTGCAGAGATGATACTTAGTTTTGTAACTCACATAGAAAAAAAAGGTACAAGAAGCTAAGATCCAAGATAGTTTTTTTAATATCGAAATAAATCACGCCTCAGTATTGGAAATAGGAGAAATATTGTTCAAGCAACGCTCTCCCTGTATTGGATTTTGGTGGTTTTGTTTAAAACCTCTCTTTTGAAACCTTTGGACACAGTCTACCATTCTGCAATACGCTTTATCTCGGGGGATACTTTTGTGGAATCTGCAGAGTTCACTGCAGTTACAGGTGCTGGTGCCACTCAGGCAGTTTAAATGATTGATTGAGGACCTTTATGTAGTTGAATGCAATTGCATTTATTAAATATGTTTATTTTGTTATTGTGTGCTAAATTATATTGTTTTATAAACATTTACACTACCAGTGAAACTTTGGACACACCTACTCATTCAAGGGTTTTTCTTTATTTTTACTATTTTCTACATTGTAGAATAATAGTGAAGACATCAACACTATGAAACACACATGGAATCATGTAGTAACCAAAAAAAGTGTTAAACAAATCTACATATTTTAGATTTTAGAGTTTTCAAAGTAGCCACCCATTTCAATTAACAGGTGTGGAATGTATTTCCTTCTTAATGCGTTTGAGCCAATCAGTTGTGTTGTGACAAGGTAGGGGTGGTATATATAAGATAGCCCTATTTGGTAAAAGACCAAGTCCATATTATGGCAAGAACAACTCAAATAAGCAAAGACAAATGACAGTCCATCATGACTCTACGACATGAAGGTCAGTCAATCAGGAAACTTTCAAGAACTCAAGTGCAATGATGAAACTGGCTCTTATGAAGACCGTCACAAAAGGAAGACCCAGAGTTACCTCTGCTGCAGAGGATACATTCATGAGTTAAATGCACCTCAGATTGCAGCCCATATAAATGCTTCACAGAGTTAAAGTAACAGACACATCTCAAA
This sequence comes from Hucho hucho, assembly GCA_003317085.1. Lineage (NCBI taxonomy): Eukaryota > Metazoa > Chordata > Actinopteri > Salmoniformes > Salmonidae > Hucho > Hucho hucho. Next base: position 166,109 of record QNTS01000623.1, on the reverse strand, counting down.
ATCAACTGTTCAGAGGAGACTGCATGAATCAGGCCTTCATGAATCAGGCCTTCATGGACAAATTGCTGCAAAGAAACCACTACTAAAGGACACCAATAATAAGAAGAGACTTGCTTGGTCTGATGAGTCCAAATTTGAGATTTTTGGCTCCAACCACCGTGTATTTGTGAGACGCAGAGTAGGTGAGGTGAACAGATGATCTCCGCATGTGTGGTTTCCATGTGAAGCATAGAGGTGTGATGTTATCGGGGTGCTTTGCTGGTGACAATGACTGTGATTTACTTAGTATTCAAGGCACACTTACGCAGCATGGCTACCACAGCATTCTGTGGCGATACGCCATCCCATCTGGTTTGTGCTTAGTGGGACTATCAACTGTTTTTTTAACAGGACAATGACCCAACACACATCCAGGCTGTGTAAAGGCTCCCATATGCGACCAAGCTTTAACTTCCCGACTGATGTCTTGAGATGTTGCTTCAATATATCCACTTAATTTTCCGTTCTCATGATGCCACCTATTTTGTGAACTGCACCAGTCCCTCCTGCAGCAAAGCACCCCCACAACATGATACTTTCACCCGAGTGCTTCACGGATGGGATGGTGTTCTTTGGCTTGCAAGCCTCCCCTTTTTCCTCCAAACATAACCATGGTCATTATGGCCAAACAGTTCTATTTTTGTTTCATCAGACCAGAGGACATTTCTCCAAAAAGTACTTTCTCCCCATGTGCAGTTGCAGTTTTGGAGCAGTGGCTTCTTCCTTGCTGAGCGCCCTTTCAGGTTATGTCGATATGGGACTCGTTTTACTGTGGATATAGATACTTTTGTACCTGTTTCCTCCAGCATCTTCACAAGGTATTTTGCTGTTGTTCTGGGATTGATTTGCATTTTTCGCACCAAAGTACGTTCATCTCTAGGAGACAGAACGCGTCTCCTTCCTCAGCAGTATGACGGCTGCGTGGTCCCATTTGTGTTTATACTTGCGTATTATTGTTTGTACAGGTGAACATGGTACCTTCAGGCGTTTGGAAATTTCTCCAAAGAATGAACCAGATTTGTGGAGGTCTAAATTTGTTTGAGGTCTTCACTGATTTCTTTTGATTTTCCCATGATGTCAAGCAAAGAGGCACTGAGTTTGAAGGTAGGCCTTGAAATACATACACAGGTACACCTCCAATTGACTCAAATGATGTCAATTAGGCTATCAGAAGCTTCAATAGCCATGACATCATTTTCTGGAATTTTCCAAGCTGTTTAAAGGCACAGTCAACTTAGTGTATGTAAACATCTGACCTACTGGAATTGTGATAGTGAACTATAAGTGAAATAATCTGTCTGTAAACAATTTGATTTTTTTTTTGCGTCATGCACAAAGTAGATGTCCTAACCAACTTGCCAAAACTATAATTTGTTAACAAGAAATTTGTGGAGTGGTTGAAAAGCGTTTTTTAATGACTCCAACCTATGTGTATGTAAACTTTGGACTTCAACTGTATGTCTCTATAAGCTTGGCACATCTAGCCACTGGGATTTTTGCCCATTCTTCAAGGCAAAACTGCTCCAGCTCCTTCAAGTTGGATGGGCTCTGCTGATATACATCAATTTTAAGTCATACCACAGATTCTCAATTGGACTGGGCTTTGACTAGGCCATTCCAAGATATGTAAATGTTTCCCCTTAAACCACTCGAGTGTTGCTTTAGCAGTATGCTTAGGGTCATTGTCCTGCTGAAAGGTGAACCTCCGTCCCAGTCTCAAATCTCTGGAAGACTGAAACAGGTTTCCCTCAAATTTTACTGTATTTAGTGCCATCCATCATTCCTTCAATTCTGAACAGTTTTCCAGTCCCTGCCGTTGGGTTTGCGCCAGAGAAAGCGTTTTCCTTGATGGCCAAAAAGCTCAATTTAATCTCAGCTGATCAGAGTACCTTTTTCCATATGTTTGGGAAGTCTCCCAATTGCCTTTTGGCAAACACCTAACGTGTTTGCTTACTTTTTTCTTTAAGAAATTGCTTTTTCTGGCCAGTCTTCTTTAAAGCCCAGCTCTGTGGAGTGTATCGCTTAAAGTGGTCCTACGGACAGACACTCCAATCTCCGCTGTGGAGCTTTGCAGCTCCTTCAGGGTTATCTTTGGTCTCTTTTTTGCCTCTCTGATTAATGCCCTCCTGGCCTGGTCCATGAGTTTTGGTGGGCGCCCCCTCTCTTGGCAGATTTGTTGCAGTGCGTGCCATATTCTTTCCATTTTTTAATAATGGATTTGATGGTGCTCCGTGGGATGTTCAAAGTTTTAGATATTTTTTTATAACCCAACCCTGATCTGTACTTCTCCACAACTTTGTCCCTGACCTGTTTGGAGAGCTCCTTGGTCTTCATGGTGCCGCTTGCATGGTGGTGCCGCTTGCTTAGTGGTGTTGCAGACTCTGGGGCCTTTCAGAACAGGTGTATATATATACTGAGATCATGTGACACTTAAATAAAGTCCACCTGTGTGCAATCTAACTAATTATTTGACTTCTGGAGGTAATTGGTTGCACCAGATCTTATTTAGGTGCTTCATAGCAAAGGGGGTGAATGCGTATGCACGCACCACTTTTCCATTTTAAATCTTTTAGCATTTTTTGAACAAGTAATTTTTTTCATTCCACTTCACCTCTTTGGACTATTTTGTGTATGTCCATTACATGAAATCCAAATTAAAATCCATTTAAATTACACGTTGTGATGCTACAGAATAGGAAAAACGCCAAGGGGGATGAATACTTTTGCATTCATTTCATGCAGTGGGTGAACAATAACTGTATAGGGCTCAGACACTTATGAAAGTACAAAATGAAAACACGTGTTCAACTTTAATACTGCTTTGCTTATCTAGCAGCAAAACAAATATGATAAAGCCTTATTCTAAAATGTATTAAATAAAAAATTGTCCTCAATCTACACACAATACCCCATAATGACAAAGTGAAAACAAAAAAACAGAAATACCCTATTTAGACACGTAAGTATTCAGACCCTTTGCTTTGAGACTCGGATTTGAGCTTAGATCCATCCTGTTTCCATTGATCATCCTTGAGATGTTTCTACAACTTGATTGGAGTCCACCTGTGCTAAATTCAATTGATTGGACTTGATCTAGAATGGCACACGCCTGTCTATGTATGGTCCCACAGTTGACAGTGCATGTCAGAGCAAAAACCAAGCCATAAGGTTGAAGGAAGTTTCCGTAGAGCCCTGAGACAGGATTGTGTCGAGGCACAGATCTGGGGAAGGGTACCAACACATTTCTGCAGCATTGAAGGTCCCCAAGAACACAGTGGCCTCCGTCATTCTTAAATGGAAGAAGTTTGGAACCACCAAGACTCTTCCTAAAGCTGGCCGCCCAAATAAACTGAGCAATCGGGGGAGAAGGGTCTTGGTCAGGGAGGTGACCATCAACCCCATGGCCACTCTGATAGAGCTACAGAGTTCCCCTGTGGACATGGGAGAACCTTCCAGAAGGACAACCATCTCTGCAGCACTCCACCAATCAGGCCTTTTTGGTAGAGTGGCCAGACAGAAAGCCACCCCTCAGTAAAAGGCACATGACAACTTGGAGTTTGCCAAAAGGAAGGACTTTCAGACCATGAGAAACACGATTCTCTGGTCTGATGAAACGAAGATCGAACTCTTTGGCCTGAATGCCAAGCGTTACGTCTGGAGGAAACATGGCACCATCCCTACGGTGAAGAATGGTGGTGGCATTATCATACTGTGGGGGATGTGTTTCAGTGCCAGGTATTGGGAGACTTGTCAGGATTGAGGGAAAGATGAATGGAGCAAAGTACAGAGAGATCCTTGAAGAAAACCTGCTCCAGAGTGCTCAGGACCTCAGACCTTCACACGGGACAACGACCCTAAGCACACAGCCAAGACAACGCAGGAGTTGCTTCAGGACAAGTCTCTGAATGTCCTTGAGTGCACTCTGGCCCAGCCAGAGCCCAGACTTGAACCCGATCGAACATCTCTGGAAAGACATGAAAATAGCTGTGCAGCGACGCTCCCCATGCAACCTGACAGAGCCTGATAGGATCTACAGAGAAGAATTGGAGAAACTCTCCAAATGCAGGTATGCCAAGCTTGTAGCGTCATACCCAAGAAGACTCAAGATTGTAAACGCTGCCAAAATTTGCTTAAACAAAGTACAGAGTAAAGGGTCTGAATACTTAAGTAATTGTTATTTTCTGTTTTTTTTTCCATAAATTTGCAAAAATTAAAAATGGATTTTGCTTCGGTATTGTGTGTAGACTGAGGGAAAAAACGATTTAATCAATTTTAAAATAATGCTGTAAGGTAACAAAATGTGGAAAAAGTCAAGGGGTCTGAATACTTTCCGAATGCACTGTAAATCCAATATCAAAACTTTCCCCTGATAATCACTAAGGGTACATAACCATCAGAAGTATTTTGACTTTCTCATAAAATATTGGATATCTTTCCCAGGGCTATCTCTTTAACTTCTTACGGAACAGTGTCCCGCTATCGTGCCACCTCGACAACATCCTGTGAAATTGCAGAGCACAAAATTCAAAATACAATATTAAACATTCATGAAAATACAAGTGTCATACACCATTCTTTAGCGTAGAATCATGGTAATCGAACCGCCTTGTCCGATTTACAATAGGCTTTACAGCGAAAGCATTTGATTATCTGAGGACACAATAAATTGTTGTTTTGTTCTATTAAGTCCCTCTTTATATCCCAAAAACTCTGTTTGGTTGGGGCGTTATGTTCAGTAATCCACCCGTTCAACTCGTTCAACATACAGACAAAATAATTTAAAAAAAAGTTACCGATAAACTTCGTCCAAACAAGTCAAACAACGTTTCTAAACAATCCTCAGGTACCCTAATATGTAAATGAATGATCAACTTTAAGACGGAATGTAGTATGTTCAATACCGGAGATAAATAACAAAGAGCTCGCCCTCAGTCACGTGCACCACAAGACTACAGACCCAAGGAGGAACCCAATGATAAACTACAGCTAGTTGTTCATTTTTCAAAGAACAAGCCTGAAACCTTGTCTAAAGACTGTTGACATCCAGTGGAAGCCATAGGTACTGCAATGTGGGAGCTATTCTTTTCATTGTGCAATAGGAAACCATACCAATTGCATGGGAGCTCAAAAAAGCAATTTTTCCGGATGGATTTTCCTCTGATTTTCGCCTGCCATATCAGTTATGTTATACTCACAGACATTATTTTAACAGTTTTAGAAAGTTCTAAGTGTTTTACAGAACATTAATAGACAACAGCTCAAGGATAGAACAACATACAGTAAATGTAAAGACGGCACACATAGCCTACATATCAATACACACAAAATATCTAGGTCAAATAGGGGAGCGGCGTTGTGCCGTTAGGTGTTGCTTTATCTGTTTTTTTTAAACCAGGTTTGCATTTGAGCAATATGGGATGGAAGGAAGTTCCATGCAATAATGGCTCTATATAATACTGTATGCTTTTTTGAATTTGTTCTGGTTTTGGGGACTGTGAAAAGACCCCTGGTGGCAAGTCTGGTGGGGTAGGTGTGTGTGTCAGAGCTGTGTGTAAGTTGACTATGCAAACGATTTGGAATTTTCAACACATTAATGTTTCTTATAAAAACAAGAAGTGACGCAGTCAGTTTGTCCTCAACTCTTAGCCAAGAGAGACTGGCATGCATAGTCTATATTAGCCCTCTGATTTGGGCTCCCGAGTGGCGCAGCGGTTTAAGGCACTGCATCTCAGTGCTAGAGGCGTCACTACAGACCCTGGTTCGATTCCAGGCTGTATCACAACCGGCAATGATTGGAAGTCCCATAGGCGGTGCACAATTGGCCCAGCATTGTTAGGGTTTGCCGTCATTGTAAATAAGAATTTGTTCTTATTAACTGACTTGCCTAGTTAAATAAAGGTTAAATAAAAATAAAAAATTACAATGACAGGCAAGACATATTTTCTTGGTACCATATGAAAGGAAACTCTTTGAAGTTTGTGGAAATGTGAAAGAAATGTAGGAGAATATAACACAACAGATCTGGTAAAAGATAATACAAAGAAAAAAACAACCGTTTTTTTTGTACCATCATCTTTTAAATGCAAGAGAAAGGCCATAATGTATTATTCCAGTGCAGATGCAATTTATATTTGGGCCACTAGATGGCAGCAGTGTATGTGCAAAGTTTTAGACTGATCCAAGAACCATTGCATTTCTGTTCAAAATGTTGTATCAAGACTGCCCAAATGTGCCTAATTTGTTTATTAATAACTTTTCATGTTCAAAATTGTGCACTCTCCTCAAACAATAGCATGGTATTCTTTCACTGTAATAGCTACTGTAAATTGAACAGTGCAGTTAAATTAACAAGAATTTAAGCTTTCTGCCAATATCAGATATGTCTATGTCCTGGAAAAATCTCTTGTTTCTTATAACCTCATGCTAATCGCATTAGCCTACGTTAGCTCAACCGATCCCGAAGAAATGTCTTTCTTTGACCACATGACTGGACAATAATCAAGATATTCTGTTACTGATTTGGTAACAGAATGACACGTTTGAATCACTTAATAAATCATAAACCAAATTGTTATAAGTAAAAACACTATAACTAATTAGTGGGTCTTCCTTTAAGTGTTACTTCTGTGAACTTTCAAAAAAGTTCAAAAAGTATTAAATTTTAAAAGTATAAAAAATATATGAGTGTTTTTGGTAACAGAATGACAAGACACTAGGCAATATTTACAGAAAGCATTTCTGATTTTTTAAATTTTTTAACCTTTATTTAACTGGGCAAGTCAGTTATGAACAAATTCTTATTTACAATGACGGCCTAGGAACATTGGATTAACTGCCTTGTTCAGGGGCAGAACGACCTTGTCAGCTCGGGGATTCGATTTAGCAACCTTTTGGTTACTGGCCAAACGCTCTAACCACTAGGCTACCTGCCGCCCCAAAATATAAATGTTGATATTAGTTGGCAGGGATGTTTACTTCAACATTATTGTGTATTTTTAATACTTTTTTCTGCAAGATGTTTTCCAAGATCCCTTTTCCATCTGTTTGATCAGAGATCAAAGCCTTCTTCCTAATTGTTAGGATGGGAAATGGTTGAAAAAATGTATACTGCATATGCCTTAATTTTTTTTTTTTAAATATAGAGGCTCTTGGCTTTCATTTGACACCAAATTTGATGTGCTCTTCTGAACTTCACGATAACGCTCATGGGTCTTTTCACATGGAACTGCCCATAAGGGGAAAAGCTCTGGCCTCTACGATACACACACACACGCATGCACACACTCATTTACGCACGAGCACAAAGACATACACAAGCGCACTCACACTTACTGATTTCGTTCCACATGTAGCACCATTTCAAGGTCGTTGGAGGACAGCACTATTTCCCCTCTGTCCGGGTACTGGTCCTGTAAAAGAAAGACAAACCATTTGAACAGAGCAATACACAACCATGAGGCATCAAAGCCAAACTGCATGCTGGTAAGAAATGCTACAGATGAAAGGAAAGTAGTGTAGAAACCTATAAAAAAACTATCCCCAACAACAAATTCCATCCCCTTTAGACTACGTCCTGGACTAAATGTTAAACTGCAATAGTTAAGGTGGATTCCTGGCCAACCAAACCTATCCAACCAAAAACACAGAAACCCAAAAAACCTGAACCTATGCCTTCACTATGGTGAAACACTAAAATAGTACAGAAAGAAGGAACAGCAAGTCAGAACTCAGCTCAATGTAATTGAAGACTTGAAGAAACAAACACATATCTATCTATCTAAAATGGAGCGTGATTGATTGACTTGTGGCCCTATAACAAAGAACAAGCAGCAAAAACATATACAGGTACATGATCAATTACAAATCTTAGAATCACCTATTAAAGACTACCAGAACCCACTGGATTATCCAATTACATTGCATGAACTACAAAGACAACCCAAATAGGCCTGTGGTGTTGATGGTATCCTAAATGTTATTATAAAATATACAGAGGGCCGATCACCCCAATCCACAAAAATGTTGACAAATTCGACTCCAATAACTACTGTGGGATATGCGTCAAAAGCAACCTTGGGAAAATCATCTGCATTATCAGTATCAGCAGACTCCTACATTTCGTCAGTAAAAACACTGTCCTGAGCAAATGTCAAATTCTATTTTTCACCAAATTACCATACGACAGACCACGTATTCACCCTACACATGTTAATTGACAAACACATAAAATAAAACAAATGCAACGTTTTCTCATGCTTTGTTGATTTCAAAAAAAGTTTGACTCAAGTTGAGAGTCTGCTATATAAATTGAAGGAAAGCGGTTTTGGGGGAAAACATACATTATAAAATCTATTTACACAAACAACAAGTGAGATAGGGATGCAGCTTGAGCCTCACCTTCTTCAACATACAGTATACACTGAATATACAAAACAGATCTAACATGCACTGTCAACTGTGGGACCTTAAATAGACAGGCGTGTGCCTTTTCAAATCAGGTCAAATCAATTGAATTTACCACAGGTGGACTCCAAGTTATCAAATCAAATGTTATTGGTCACATACACATGGTTAGCAGATGTTATTGCATGTGTAGCGAAATGATTGTGCTTCTAGTTCCGACAGTGCAGTAAAATCTAACAGTAATCAAAAAATTCCACAACAACTACCTAATACATACAAATCTAAGTACAGTGCCTTGCAAAAGAATTCATCCCCCTTGGCATTTTTCCTATTTTGTTGCATTACAACCTGTAATTTATATGGATTTTTATTTGGATTTCATGTAATGGACATACACAAAATAGTCCAAATTGGTGAAGTGAAATGAAAAAAATTACATAATTCAAAAAATTAGGAAATATAAAACCGGAAAAATGGTGCGTGCATATGTATTCACGCCCTTTGCTATGAAGCACCTAAATAAGATCTGGTGCAATCAATTACCTTCAGAAGTCACATAATTAGTTAAATAAAGTCCACCTGTGTGCAATCTAAGTGTCACATGATCTGTCACATGCTCTCAGTATATATACACCTGTTCTGAAAGGCCCCAGAGTCTGCAAGACCACTAAGCAAGGGGCACCACCAAGCAAGTGGCACCTCGAAGACCAAGGAGCTCTCCAAACAGGTCAGGGACAAAGTTGTGGAGAAGTACAAAAATAATCAGAAACTTTGAACATCCCACGTACCATTAAATCCATTATAAAAAAATTGAAAAAATATGGCACCACAACAAACCTGCCAAGAGAGGGCCACCCACCAAAACTCACAGACCAGGCAAGGAGGGCATTAATCAGAGAGGCAACAAAGATAACCCTGAAGGAGCTGCAAAGGCATGTGGGAGACTCCCCAAACATATGGAAGAAGGTGCTCTGGTCAGATGAGACTAAAATGCAGCTCTTTGGCCATCAAGGAAAGCACTATGTCTGGCGCAAACCCAACACCTCTCATCACCCCGAGAACACCATCCCCACAGTGAAGCATCATGCTGTGGGGGTGTTTTTCACCGGCAGGGACTGGGAAACTGGTCAGAATTGAAGGAATGATGGATGGCGCTAAATACAGGGAAATTCTTGAGGGAAACCTGTTTCAGTCTTCCAGAGATTTGAGACTGGGTCGGAGGTTCACCTTCCAGCCGGACAATGACCCTAAGCATACTGCTAAAGCAACACTCGAGTGGTTTAAGGGGAAACATTGAAATGTCTTGGAATGTCCTAGTCAAAGCCCAGACCTCAATCCAATTGAGAATCTGTGGTGTGACTTAAAGATTGCTGTACACCAGCAGAGCCCATCCAACTTGAAGGAGCTGGAGCAGTTTTGCCTTGAAGAATGGGCAAAAGTCCCAGTGGCTCGATTTTCCAAGCTTATAGAGACATACCCCAAGAGACTTGCAGCTATAATTGCTGCAAAAGGTGTCTCTACAAAGTATTGACTTTGGGGGGGGTGAAAAGTTATGCGTGCTCAAGTTTTCTGTTTTTGTCTTATTTCTTGTTTGTTTCACAATATAAAATACTTTGCATCTTCAAAGTGGTAGGCATGTTGTGTAAATCAAATGATACAAACCCCCCAAAAATCTATTTTATTTCCAGGTAGGAAAAATTCCAAGCGGGTGAATACTTTTGCAAGCGACTGTAAAGGAATGGAATAAGAATATATACATATATACATATATGGATGAGCGATGACCGAGCAGCATCGGCAAGATGCAATATTAAACATTCATCAATATACAAGTGTTGCATAGTCATCAAAAGCTCTGAGTCTTGGCAATATCACAGCGTTGTCAGATTTCAAAAAGGCTTCAAGGCGAAAGCACAACATTTGATTGTTTGAGGATAGCACCTCTCATATTTTACGCATTAGCATAAATCTATAACCAGCGCGGGTCACACAAAACACATTTAAGAGCTAAAATAAATCACTTACCTTTTGAAGATCTTCTGCTGAGGGCATTCGAAGTGTACAAACAAGACAATCCATGGTTCTTTTGTTAGAAAAAGTCATTTATTATATCCATAAATCTCTGTTTGTTTGGCGTGTTACGTTCAGAAAATCCACCATCGAGTCGCACGTTGGACAGTGAAGAGAAAGCGTTCAAATTATACCTATCAACTTTGCCCAAACAAATCAAACATCATTTATAATGTATCATTAGGTATACTTTTATGAATATTAATGATTATATTTGACACGGATGATATCCTAAACTATATAAAAGGAAAATAAAGAGGAGTGCGCTCACGGTCTCGCGCCCAGGAAAAGTTATTGACATCCGTGATTCTTTCACCAATTCTTCTTCTGTTCGGTTGTCTTCCATGATAAAGCCTTGAAACACTGTCTAAAGACTGACATCTAGTGGAAGCCATAGGTACTGCAATCTGGGAGCTATTATACTGGGATTTCAATAGGAAGCCTATCAAACTGAGGAAATTTAAAAAAAAATAAAAATAATTGGACAGAAATTCTTCGGGTTTTCACCTGCTATATCAGTTCTGTTATACTCACAGACATTATTTTAACCGTTTTAGAAACTTCAGAGTGTTCCATATCCAATAGTACTAATTATGTGCATATCCTAGTTTCTGGGCCTGAGTGGCAGGCATTTTACTTTGGGCACGCCAGACTCTCCAAAACCGACACCACTGCTGTCTGATGGCCTTGGTCCCAGCTTTGATGCACCTGTACTGACCTCGCCTTCTAGATGGTAGTGGAGTGAATAGGCAGTGGCTCAGGTTGTTGTTGTCCTTGATGACCTTTTTGGCCTTCCTCTGACATCGGGTGCTGTAGGTGTCCTGAAGGGCAGGTAGTTTGCCCCCGGTGATGCGTTGGGCAGACCGCACCACCCTCTGGAGAACCTTTCAGTTGTGGGCAGTGTAGTTGCCGTACCAGGCGATGATACAGACCGACAGGATGCTTTCAATTGTGATATGTACAAGTTTGTGAGGGTTTTAGGTGACAAGCCAAATTTCTTCAGCCTGAAGTGCACAATCTATGGAAGAGAGAAACATCTCAAGGATGATCAATGGAAACAGGATGCACCTGAGCTCAATTTCGAGTCTCATAGCAAAGGGTCTGAATACTTATGTAATTGTGATATTTCTGTTTTTAATATATAATACATTTGCAAAAATGTCTAAACCTGTTTTTGCTTTGTCATTATGGGGTATTGTGTGTAGATTGATGGGGGGATAATTGAATCAATTTTAGAATAAGGCTGTAACGTAACAAAATGTAAATAAAATGAATACTTTCTGAATGCACTGTATGTGTCTGTGCATATGAATGGGAGAGTGAAGGATGGTGAATATGTGTAGGAGGGCGGAAGAGAATGGGTGTGTGGCGTTGATAGACAGAACAGAAGGTTTACCTTGATTCTATAAAGACCAACAAAATCTCATAGAATCTGCCCGGGCTCCATGATACATTTAAAAAAAAAAAAAAACATATAGTTATTGAACACTTAATTAAAGATACTATCAGCAGATGTGTTTTTTTGTTGCAAGAGTTACATTTAAAAAAATGGGGACATTTCATATTTAAAGAGGAGCTGGGTGGGAGAGGCCTATGCTGCCATCTACTGTAGTAACAGCAGAGGTGAAGGCATCCTGATAAATAGGAATTCACCATTTTCCCTGATATCCAAGCACATGGAGCCCGGGCAGATTCCTTGAATGGTGAACAATTATTGTATATTCCACCATGGGAAAATCTGGTGTTTTTATATAGAATACAAGCTAAATTAGATCAAATCCAGACATGAACTATTATTTTAGCAGGTGACCTAAATCATACATTCAATAAGATTGACAGACATAGTACTAAAAAATCTAATTCAGGGAGCCTCCAAAAAAGCTGAAAAATGTATTCTTTACAGATTTGGAATTGTATCAACTCGCTACCCAAGGCATTACTTGCAACATACAGTGCATTTAGAAAGTATTCAGACTGCTTGACTTTTTCCACATTTTGTTATGTTACAGCCTTATTCAAAAATTGATTGAATGGCTTTTTTTCCCATATCAATCTACACACCATACCCCATAATAACAAATACAAAATTGGTTTTTAGAAATGTTTGCTAATTTATTAATAATAAAAACTGAAATAACACATTTAAATAAGTATTCAGACTCTTTACTCAGGAATTTGTTGAAGTTCCTTTAGCAGAGATTAAAGCCTTGAGTCTTATTGGGTATGATACTACAAGCTTGGCACACCTGTATTTGGGGAATTTCTACCATTCTTCTCTGCAGATGCTCTCAAGCTCTGCCAGGTTTCATGGGGTGCGTTGCTGCACGGCTATTTTCAGGCATCTCCAGAGTTGTTCGATCGGGTTCAAGTCCGGGCTCTAGCTGGGCCACTCAAGGAAATGCAGATACTTGTCCCGAAGCCACTCCTGCTTCACAATAGGGATGGTGCTAGGTTTCCTCCAGATGTGACGCTTGGCATTGAGGCCAAAGAGTTCAATCTTGGTTTCTTCAGACCAGAGAATATTGTTTCTCATGGTCAGAGAATCCTTTAGGTGCCTTTTGGCAAACTCCAAGTGGGCTGTCATGTGCCTTTTACTGAGGAGTGGCTTCCGTCTGGCCACTCTACAATAAAGGCCTGATTGGTGGAGTGCTGCAGAGATGGTTGTCCTTCTGGAAGGTTTTCCCATCTCAACAGAGGAACTCTGGAGCTCTGTCAGAGTGACCATCGGATTCTTGGACACCTTCCTGACCAAGGCCCGATTGTTCAGTTTGGCTAGGCCGCTAGCTCTAGGAAGAGTCTTGGTGGTTCCAAACTTCTTCCATTTAAGAATGACGGAGGCCACTGTGTTCTTGGGGACCTTCAATGCTGCAGAAATGTTTTGGTACCCTTCCCAAGATCTGTGCCTGGACACAATCCTGTCTCGAGCTCTACAGACAACTCCTTTGACCTCATGGCTTGTTTTTTTATCGGACATGCACAGTCAAATGTGGGTAAAAAAAAGGGATTCTGTGTCGGCGATGGAGGATGGGGCATAAGACTTCAAGCAGAGACTCATATTATTCTGGGTATTTTTTTTTTTCTTCTTCACCTCATTAAATAAATAAAACAGCGGGGCTGCATTAACCGTTGCTGCCTTCATTATTTTCACGTTTTTGTATTTTCAATATAATATGACTATGTAAATATGACTATTAATGTTATTTCTCCATCACCTCTACAAGGCTGGCACACTACAAGCAGGTGGAAAATAAAATGTTAAAACCCCTGAAAAAGGATAAAACAGGAAAAAAAAGCACAAAGAGAGGGTGAAGGAAGGAGAAAGCAGGGGCTGATTTATAATGGACTAGACTTTCTGATGTCAACGTGGCCATTTTTGTTTAGTGGGCCTCACAAACTTGTTTTGTCCATATCTTCCTGGCTCCACAGCTTTTCCCACAATGTCTGTCATAACTTTTATAAATAAACACTGTGCCTTTCAAAAAGAAAGGTAAGAAATAGAAAGGGGAGTTTAAAAGAGTGTGTTTGTGTTTGAGAAATAGAGGGAGAGGGAGATAAAAAGAGTGAGTAGGCTCTCTTTTCCTCCCCACTGCTATAAGAACACTAAAACACTGGTCTCTCTCTCTCTCTCTCTCTCTCGCTCTCTCGCTCTCTCTCTCTCTCGCTCGCTCGGGTCAGAATGACTGTGATTCTAAGTGAGTTAAAGACCATGGAAAGAGTTAGAGCTGCATGGAAACAAGGAAGAAGTGTTTTAAAGAGACACATGTCCAGACCAAAGACAACGATTTTTTTTTGTTCTTTTTCCAAAAAGATACAAATCAATACAAAGATCTGCCACATAAATACAATCTCTTCCTGAGTCCAGGAGAGTAAACAACGACACAATCACACAGCATCCCACTAAGGAAATACACTTGGCCCCCTGGACAACAAGGCCGTCGGTGTGTCTGTCCACCCATCGCTGACCCCCAGGAGGACATACCGGGTCTGTTCGTTCTGGTGCTCTCTCTGATGAGGCACTATGATAAATTGAAATGTCTGGGAATGGTACATGTGGAGAAAGTCTGATTTGAGATGTGCCCTCCGAGTTATACTTTTCATTCAACTCTCTGTTTATGGCTGCAAAAAGAGAAAACCCTAACACACAAAACAAAATAGAAATAGAAAATGGGTTTTGATGGGAGCAGCGGTATAATGGCTGCGTGATGATGGAAGCTGCAGTTTATTAATTAAAACCCTCATAAACACACAAACACACAGGACACACACAAACAGGACACACACAGGACACGCACACATACAAATTATTGTTAATCTAACTGCACTGTCCGATTTACAGTAGCAATTACAGTGAAAGCATGCCATGCGATTGTTTGAGGACGGCGCCCAACATCCAAAAAAATCCACTGGCACAGGTTGGAAAATAAATTCACAAATAGCGATTAAATATTCACTTACTTTTTGAAAATCTTCCACTGATTTGTCATCCAAAGGGTCCCAGCTATAACATGTTAGATAAACTCCTTCTTTATATCCCAAAAAGTCAGTTTAGATTTCTACAAACTACAAAGTGTTTTCTTTCCAATGGTACCAATTATATGCATGTCCTGGCTTCAGGGCCTGAGCAACAGGCAGGTTTCTTTGGGCACGTCAGTCAGGCGGAAATTGAGAAAAAAGGGGCCTAGGCCTAAGATGGATGGAAGTTCTTTGGGTAGCTGCTAGAGAGAGGGAGAACCCACAGAGGCCTCTCAGAGATTGGATGGATCCTCTACATGTCCCTGACCATGTTCTACTGAGGCAATATCGACTACCACGACACTCTATCATGTACTTGGCTGACCTTCTAAATGAAAACTTAAAAAGACCATTAGATCATGCCCTCTACCAATCATCCTACAAATCATGATAGCCCTGAGATTCCTAGCATCGGGATCCTTTCAAGCCTTGCTTGCAGGGACAGTGGGAGTTAGTCAGTCCTCTGAGTCGGGTGGTTAATGCAGTGTGTGATGCACTGTGTCGTCATGTGCAAAGATTTATCAAGTTCCCATCAACTGCAGCTGAACAAATAACCACCAAACAAAAATTTTTTTGAGGTGGCTAACTTCCCCAATGTCCTTGGTGCTGTGGATGGGACCCATGTGGCTATAAACGTCAGTGACGATGACAAGCTTGTCAAAACATGTCTACAGTGGTTCCTCCTTTAAAAGATGTGGCACACCTTGCGTGCTGCCGCAGCATTCTGTGGCACGTCATTTAATTGTCAACCATTTTTTCTGTTACTGCAAGTTAGTGCTAGTTTGACCACTAGAGGGCATCTTTGAGAAGCATTTGATAGTCTTCCATATTGGCATTACCAGAGACAGGGAGGGCACGTGGGAGACCGGGTTCAATTCCCCGAAAGGGAGGAATGAGTAGGCTGTCCTTGTAAATAAGAATGTGTTTGTGTTATTTCATAGTTGTGATGTCTTCACTATTATTCTACAATGTAGAAAATAGTAAAAATATAGAAAAATCCTGGAATGAGTAGGTGTGTCCAAACTTTTGACTGGTACTTGCTTAATTAATGTGATTATTATTATGGTGTTTCTATTCCATGAAAAACAAAAAACCCTCTGGGTTTCTGTTAGGATGGAACGGAAAATATGGCGCTGTACAATGTGACGCTCATAAATTCAGAGCGTTGTCAGATTGTCAGTTTGTAAATTCAGACCATTTCGCTCTCACGTTGTAGGGTTGATTTGAGCGTTCTGGCCTTACAATGGCAGTCAAGCACCCAAGCTAACGTTGGATAGCTTGCTAGAGCTTTCCAGACACAAATTAGACCACTCTGACCATTTTACTTGCCCTAGCAGAGCTGGTTAGGCAGTTTTCGTGTTAACCAGAGCGTTGGTGACTGTAACTGTGCTGCTGGAATCAATTTAATTACACTTTTTTGCCAACGTTTACTGACCCAGGCCATATTCAACGAGTGTTGAACACTCGTAAATTCATTATTCTGCGCTCTGGTACTCAGACAAGAGTGCTCTGAAATCGGTTTAGCTATCCAGAGCAAATTTACGAAAGCAACCGAAAGTCCATTGAGAACGA
Organism: Hucho hucho; assembly: GCA_003317085.1. Classification (NCBI taxonomy): domain Eukaryota; kingdom Metazoa; phylum Chordata; class Actinopteri; order Salmoniformes; family Salmonidae; genus Hucho; species Hucho hucho. The sequence goes on along the minus strand of QNTS01000623.1, from coordinate 149,513 downwards.
CTAAACCATTTAGCTAAGCTAAGAATGATGGAAATAATCAAGTCAATAAACGTTGGGTAGTTAGATAGCCTATAGTTAATATACTGGCAAGTTAGATGTATAACTTCTAACGTTAGGTAGATAGCTAACAAACCGGTACATACTGCTGTAATGATATGCTATGTGGTTCGTAAGGACAGCATAGCTAACAAATAGTCAGCCAACATAACATGTAAGGTAACTTATTTGAAAAGTCATTACCTTATTACATTGACGCGAGGACTGCGGCTTGAGCATGCTTTTGGTGCAGAGTCGATAGCACGCTGGACTTCGGGCAAGAAGGTTGAGGGTTCGAAGCCTGCTCCCTGCTTGTTTCATTTGAAGTTGTGCACAATTGTCAGTTTATTATTTGATTTATATTGCTCCTTCATTGTCAGTAAGAGACACAGTAGTGCATTGGGACCCGAAAGCATAAGCAGTGCTCAAACTCCCCCTTGGTCGTCAGGGCAAATCTGGTCTGTGATAGGACGTTTTTTTTTCACACCTAGCTCCGCTATTAGACTATTCTTTTGTAAAGGTTGAATAGTCTATTGTTCAGCTATTAGCCCCCCTCCCACACTTGCAACAAATGGATGTCTTTTTGTCGAGAGCAAAATGTTTTTATTTTCAATCAAAAATAATTGTTCTGAAAGCAAAAATTAGGCATCAAAGTAAAAACATTTTTTTGCAATCAAATATTTTGTAATAGAGCTCAAAACTTGATGCATTTTATTTTCCAGAAGTATTTCGAGAACAACATTTTTATTTGAAAACAAAACTCCAATTTCATTTCGCTATCAACCACTGTGTCAGTTTGACTACAACCTGTTCAGCCTTTCTTTCCGACACAAAGGAAGTCATGGCGGACACTTACGAAGAAGGACTGTGTGATGATGGCATCTCAGGTAAGCAGCAATGGGGGTTCATCCTTCCAACTGTTACATAGCTAGTAGTTAGCTCCTACGATTCAGTGTCGGTTCATAACATTGTACTATATTACATACATACCGTAGAATGATAAATCATACAATTATTATTATCAAGCTAACCAAAAGCATTTAGCCATGAACGCCTGTACTTCCCATTTTCAGTTGAATTATTCAAACTTTCTTTCATGGCAACTCATAAGCAGGCTATGTCCTATTGGTTTCATAGTCGATATATAATCATATTTCATGACAGTGTAATGGTTAGCTTTTTTTACAGAAGGATGAAAGAACACTATGTCTGTCAGGGAATGCTATTCTGATATGTCAGATGAAGAGTTAGACCAGAAAGTCAACGCCATTAAGGCAAGGATGCCCCATGGTCAAAGGAAGTCTCAGAGCAATGGGCCATCATGTACAATGGTGAAGAGTTAGGGAGTCTTTGCAGCATGTAGATGGTGCAGGTATCATTGCCAGAATGATCCAGCTTTGTTGTGTTGCTCGGGCAAAAACACTCTGTCCCTGCTCCCCCTGTCTCTCATCCACATTGATACAAATCATAAATTGATAAGGTCTTAAGATGTATAATGTCTCCATCAAATCTAATAAGTTATTTAAACTTTTTTATTCATACGGCGTCACTGTCCCTTGCCATACCCCCGACGGCAGAGACAGACTTGGCCACTCTCGCCTATCCTCTCTTTTTGGTCTCTGCAGTGACCCCACAGTTATTGAGTCTCCCCAACAGCAACCTTTTCCTGGCTGCTATTTCCTCCACCAACACTTCAAGCTCTTGTTTACTGAAGTTTTTATTGCGCTTTCCTTGGTTATCCATTTTTGATTTTGAAATAGTCTGATGGCTATAATGTGTGAACAATTAAGTTTATTTGTGTGTGTATCAAGGGTTCGCGAGCCAACTAAAATAGTTTTATTCTCGAGACATAACACAAAAAAATGTATGTAATAAAATTGAAATAGCAACACTTTATTATAGTGGGCCAAATCCTGTCATCCCTGTCACATAGGCTTATTTATTGGTTTCAAGCACGTCACTAATGTCAATGCCACATAAGATATTCATAAGTTCTTAAGAAAGATATTTAGGAAGTTCCTTAGAAAACTACAAATTCCTAAGAACATTTTGAGGAATTGCATTTATGAACTATCTTATGAACTTCTTATTTTTTTCCTTAAGAAACTTCTTACGTTTTTTCGTAAGTAATGTTTTGTGAATCCGGCCCCTGGTCTTGATGAAGCCCTTTGTTCAGCATGGCCCAGTCTAATTAAGAGTTACTAGTAAATGAGGGCAACTTCCCTCCTCCTAGTTCCTGTGGCCATTGGTTTGATTGTGAATGTATGGTGTGGTGTTTGAACTGGGCCCACTCACTAAGAATGAGTCATCCTCACTCACGTACAGTACAATCTATAACAGTAGGATAAACTGCATAAACTAGTACATAAACTAAAGCTTGGCTGTAATACTGTATTGAGTCTGACATTTCAAAAGTAAAGATACAGTATTTACCCAGGAAGTCCCATTGAGGTCAGAAGATCTCTTTTATAAGGGAGTATACAAAGTAAAAAACATTTTGTGACTATAGTCAAAGTTAAGCTAATATGGTCTCTTAGTTAGTGTCTTCTTGCCTAAATAAAGTAGGACATCTCTGGAATTCCTCTATTGCTTTCGATCACATGCAGTCAAACATTGAGCTGTTGTTGTGGCTGACAAATTAAAATATGTCCTCTGTATGTTTCGAACAGACTGTGAGCCGATTTGTCGCATTGCTGGAAGTACTGAGCCTCCAAAGTAGACTAATCCCCAAAACAGACCTCCAGCCTTGGCCAAGGGACGAGGAGTAAAAGGAGCAGACTAAGCCCAATGGCCCAATTCCCTCATTCCAATTTTCCCATTACTGGGACAAGAAAGGAAAAGAAGAAGAAGAAGAAGAGAGAGAAATGTATGACTGTGAGATAGCAAAATAAAGATACAAGAGATAAATAAAGTGTGAAAACAAAAGAGGTATGAGAGAACGAAAGAGAGAGGCTCAAGAGAATGACAGCTAGAGAAAAAAAGAGAGCAAACTCTGCACTTAGCGTTTAAAATGACATCCGCCAGACACACGCACACACACCAAACAATTTATTCTCATTCAAATCCTTTTTTCCCTAACCCCTAACCCTAATTCTAACCCTAAATCTAAACCCTCAGCCTAAAATAGCCTTTTTCTTGTGGGGACTGGTGAAATGTCCCCACCTGGTTTTCTATACTTGTGAGGACTACTGGGCCCCACAAGGATAGTAAAACCCAAAACACACACACACACACCAGCGTCTGCGCCAAAGACATCTATGACTCACTGCAGCCCATAATAGAAGTCCAGATCCTGTTGGTTCACAGCTCCAGGTGCAACAGAAGAGGCCCACAGCCCACTCTCCCAGCAGTGAGCCAACCTGCACCACGCAGTGAACAGCAGCAGAGATGGAGAGAGGCTGAGTGTCACTCAACATAGCTGGTCAGCGCTAACTGACATGGCTCGCTATTAATACCGTTTCCATTTCAAGTACTGCTAGTGGGTGTTGAGGCATTCGTGTTATGTATCTCCTGGTGTGAAACACTATAGCTGCATTCTTCCGAAAGCATTCAGTTGTTGCTGTTGGTACAGTCACAAAGACTGAATGGTACAGTATTTCACAATGCAGAGTTGGGTATTCAAACCAGTCCTGAGCTAAACTGACTGTACATAATATGAACATACACTTTACAAATCACAAGCCGAGAGAGGGTTCGGTTGACTTTCTTGCTGCGCAGCTCAAAGTACTGTAAATGTCACGGTAGCCACTGTCACACTTTATTTGAATAGTCCGAATTGTCCATCTGTAGATGCTCTAAAAACATTGCTCCAGGGGCCCCCCCTGGGTGCACGTTTTGTTTTTTGCCCTAGTACTACACAGCTGATTCAAATAATCAAAACTTGATGATGAGTTGGTTATTGGAATCAGCTGACCAACTTTGGGAAACCCTGGCCTACAGTACTGTTACTTTATAAGATGTATTTGAGTCACACTTCCGGTACAAAGTGCCTTTGTAGGGGTAAAGGTACTTCAAAACGTTAGTTCTTTCAGTAAAATATTGAAACAGGAGTATAATCAAGTATAATACTATCCCCAACTTCGCACCTCATCAATATTTTGGGTGTAGGCTCTAGCTCCTACTCTAGATATCGTAGAATTAGCCTACCGTCTGCTAGCATTAGCATTACATCTAAATGATACCTGAGGCTAACTCCCAGAGTGCACTAAGAGTTGTTGTGGGAACAGTTGTCCCATAAAACATTTTTATTGGTGTACCGTGGTCCCCCGCTGGGTCTTTACAGGCCTATGCCTGATTCCCTAGCTCAGTATGAATCATAGCCTAGCGGCTAACAGCTAGCTACGCTACTACAGACTGCTGTACGTTCACAAGGCTTTGGTTTCAGCCCCTCTTCATGGCTGTCATGCTGAGTGCTAAGCAGGGGGCAGAGAGAGGACACACAGCATTGATATAAATACAGATGAGGGATCTTAATGATCACTCTTTTTGTTGCTGAGAATTTTCCTGCACAGCAGGAAATGCACACTTGTAGTTTATTTAAGGTTTAAAAAGGCTTCTTAAGTTTGTAATTTCCACTTTCAAATGTCAGACTTTATTTGTCCTAACGAAAAATATCAACCCCTACAAAAATGTCCATTGCTTATAAGCCACATACTAATTCACATAACCTGTTGCTGAAGTATTATTTTCCTTTAGCAAACTGGCTTAAATTAAGATCCTACATCTGTACACGTCATACACACACATAACGTACAAATGATATGGCCTGAAGGCATACACTCACACATATTCTCCAAGAAAAGTAACTGCCTTTGACTAACAAAGAACATACACAGTAAGATCTATCACAGTGTTGCAAACATGAGAACAGCATATGACTCCAAAACAAATCTCAACGTGACATTTGCACATTTCATCTTCCAATCGATTACATAACTACTTCAGTATGTTTGGCATCTGTGTTTCCTAAGATTTTAAACCACACTGTAAATAGTAGAAAGTCTCAAAACACCATGATTACGTAATGTAACCATGAAAAGTAGTGCACCTTAGCTGAGATCTGGTGTTTGAAGGTTGTTTGAATGTAAACCAAATGTAATTGTTTTAATACACACAATGTGTTTTAAAACAGAAATGAAGTACTCTGAAACACCCAAAGAGGTTCTTCAACCTGAATATTGGTGTTTTTAAGAGAGTGTTGTGAAAACCCTTTTGGGGGTTTCAGTGCATGTAAAAGGAAGCATCAAAACACAAAAACTGTGTTTCTCATACAAGCAATGGTTTAGAAATGCAAATGGTTATAGCCTAAATATTGACTGATGGTAAGGCCTTATGGAGAATATTTTTTGTGGAATTCTACCTTATTTTTTCTATGCTTTATTTAGACTGATTAGAAACAGGAGGGGCAGTAAGATGGTACATTTCTTTGGAATCTTACCCACTCAACCCATTCAATCACACTAAGAAATTATTATGGGCTGAATTGAAATGGACCCAAAAAACCTACAACATATACTTATTTATTTTTAAACAACAACAATACAATGATAATGCGAATGGCCGTTCCCATCAGTGAGTGCTCTGGACAGTGGGTGCGCTCGCCCCCACCCCGTGACGCCGGCAGGGCAAAGCTCGGGCGGGCATGGAAGAGAGCGCACTCATAACCAACATATACAGTTGAAGTCAGAAGTTTACATACACCTTAGCCAAATACATTTAAACTCAGTTTTTCACAATTCCTGACTTTTAATCCTAGTAAAAATTCCCTGTCTTAGGTCAGTTAGGATCACCACTTTATTTTAAGAATGTGAAATGTCAGAATAATAGTAGAGAGTGATTTATTTCAGCTTTTGTTTCTTCCCAGTAGGTCAGAAGTTTACATACACTCAATTAGTATCCGGTAGCATTTAAATTGTTTAATAACTTGGGTCAAACGTTTCGGGTAGCCTTCCACAAGCTTCCCACAATAAGTTGGGTGAATGTTGGCCCATTCCTCCTAACAGATTTGGTGTAACTGAGTCAGGTTTGTTGGCCTCCTTGCTCACACACGCTTTTTCAGTTCTGCCCACATTCTATAGAATTGAGGTCAGGGCTTTGAGATGGCCATTCCAATACCTTGACTTTGTTGTCCTTAAGCCATTTTTCCACAACTTTGGAAGTATGCTTGGGGTCATTGTCCATTTGGAAGACCCATTTGCGACCAAGCTTTAACTTCCTGACTGATGTCTTGAGATGTATGTCAATATATCCACATAATTTTCCTACATCATGATGCCATCTATTTTGTGAAGTGCACCAGTCCCTCCTGCAGCAAAGCACCCCCACAACATGATGCTGCCACCCCAGTGATTCACAGTTGGGATAGTGTTCTTCGGCTTGCAAGCTTCCCCCTTTTTCCTACAAACAATACAATGGTAATTATGGCAAACAGTTCTATTTTTGTTTCATCAGACCAGAGGACATTTCTCCAAAAAGTACGATCTTTGTCCCCATGTGCAGTTGCAAATCGTAGTCTGGCTTTTTTTATGGCGGTTTAGGAGCAGTGGCTTCTTCCTTTCTGAGCCTTTCAGGTTATGTCGATATAGGACTCGTTGTAACTCTGTGTTGTTGTATGTGTCGAACTGCTTTGCTTTATCTTGGCCAGGTCGCAGTTGTAAATGAGAACTTGTTCTCAACTTGCCTACCTGGTTAAATAAAGGTGAAAAAAAATATATAGATACTTGGATATAGATACTTTTGTACCTGTTTCCTCCAGCATCTTCACAATGTCCTTTGCTGTTGTTCTGGGATTGATTTGCACTTTTCACACCAAAGTACGTTCATCTCTAGGAGACAGAACGCATCTCGGCTGATTTCTTTTGATTTTCCCATGATGTCAAGCAAAGAGGCACTGAGTTTGAAGGTAGGCCTCCACAAGTACACCTCCAATTGACTCAAATTATGTAAATTAGAAGTCAGAAGCTTCTAAAGCCATGACATCATTTTCTGGAATTTTCTAAGCTGTTTAAAGGCACAGTAAACAATTGTTGGAAAAATTACTTGTGTAAAAGTAGATGTCCTAACCGACTTGCCAAAACTATAGTTTGTTAATTACTTACGGAGTGGTGGATTATTAAACATTCATCAATATACAAGTGTTGCATAGTCATCAAAAGCTCTGCTTCTTGGCAATATCACAGCATTGTCAGATTTCAAAAAGGCTTTACAGCGAAAGCACACCATTTGATTGTTTGAGGATAGCACCTACAATATGTATCCATTAGCATAAATTCATAAACCAACGCGGTTCACACAAAATCCATTTCACAGTGAAAACAAATGCCTTACCTTTTGAAGAACTTCTGCTGAGGGCTTCCCAAGTGTCCAACGAAGACATCCAATGGTTATTTTGTTAGAAAAAGTAATTTATTATATCCATAAATCTCAGTTTGGTTGGCGCGTTATGTTCATAAAATACAGCGTCCACTCGCCCATTGAACCGTGAAGAGAACGCGTTCAACCTATACCTATACACTTGTCCAAGAACAATCAAACATCATTGATTATGTATATTTACTATAATATTTCAACCGGATTATAAACTGGACGATAGGAAAGGAAAAAACCACAGCGCGCGCGAGCCCGTGAACGCGCCTCCTCTTCTGTTTACATCCGATGACTAGTTCAAAATTCTTCTTCTATTACCATCCAGAGCAACCTAACATCACCAAACACTGTCTAGAGTCTGTTGACATCCAGTGGAAGCAATAGGTACTGCAATCTTACTCCCAGAAATGGCTGTTTTCAATAGGGAGGGGTTCAAAATGTGTCAAAAACACTTTTTCCAGGACAGAAATTCCTCGGGTTTTCGCCTGCTATATCCGTTCTGTTATACTCACAGACATTATGTTAACACTTTGAGACTTCAGAGTGTTTCCTATCCAATATTACATGCATATCCTATTTTCTGGGCCTGAGTGGGAGGCATTTTACTTTGGGCACGCCAGACTCTCCAAAACCGTCACCTTGGGAGCCGCTCCCTAAGAAGTTAACAAGAAATTTGTGGAGTGGTTGAAAAACGAGTTTCAATGACTCCAACCTAAGTGTATGTAAACTTCCGACTTCAACTGTGTATATATATATATAAGAAAAAATCTCCCGAATTGGTAGTTACAGTCTTGTCCGATTGCTGCAAATCCATGCGTCCTCCGAAACACGATCCTGCCAAGCCGCACTGCTTCTTGACACTATGCTTACTTAACCCGGAAGCCAGCCGTACCAATGTGTCAGAGGAAATACTGTCCAGCTGGCTACCGAAGTCAGCTTGCAGGCACCTGGCCTGCCACAAGGAGTTGCTGTAGCGCAATGGGATAAGGAAATCCACACCGGCCAAACCCTCCCCTAACCCGGACGAAGCTGGTTCAATTGTGCGCCGCCTCATGGGTCTCCCGGGCACAGCTGGCTGTGACACAGCCCGGGATCAAACCTGGGTCTGTAGTGACGCCTCAAGCACTGCGATGCAGTGCCTTAGACCTCTGTGGCACTCGGGAGGCCCTGAGGATTTAAAAAATATATATTTTAGAATAAGGCTGTAACGTAACAAAATATGGAAAAAGTCAAGGGGTCTGAATACTTTCCGAATGCGCTTTCTCCTACTATCTTGGACCATCAATGTTGTGATGTTAATGTCACACCTTTACATAAGGGTGGAGAGATGTTCCAGATGGATAACTATCGTCCCATATCTAAACTGGCAAAAGTTTTGGAAAACCTGGTAAACTCACAGTTGAAAGACTTTCTTTATAATAACTCAGTTTTATCTCAATTCCAGTCACGTTTTACAGCCAAGCATTGTACATTTACTGCAGTAATAGGTGATATTCTAGACGCCCAGGACAAGACAAATCACTGTGTTTCACTTTTTATTGACTTATCGAAGGCCTTCGACACTGTTGACCATGCCCTGCTGTTGTATAGACTAAAAAAGGTTGGTGTAAGTGTTGATGCATTGGATTGGTTCCAAAACATCCTTTCTGACAGAACAGTGTGTAGCACGGGAGGGTATGAAATCGGAGTTTCGAAGGCTTACAAAAGGAGTTCCCCAGGGCTCAATTTTAAGTCCAATCCTTTTTACACTGTATATAAATGCTATAGGGAAGACGGTTGACTCTGCAAATCTCCATCTGTATGCTGATGACACAATTATTTATTCTAGCGCATCTAATATTGAGAAGGCTTTTCAGGACTTACAGTTGGCTTTTGCCGTTATTCTAAGGCAGCTTTTCAAATTGAATCTTGTACAAAATGTATGGTTTTCTCTTCTCTGAAAGTAAACAAATGGTGTCACTTGCAGATTTTAACTATAAAAGGCCAGAAAAATTGATAGGGTCACCTCCTATAAGTATCTTGGGATTTGGATAGATGAAAAGCTGCATTTTTAAACAGCACATTGTTCATTTGACGAAGAAACTGAAGTTGAAATTGGGTTTCTATTTTAGGAACAAATCTTGCTTTTCAATGTTAGTCAGAAAGGATCTTCTGTGTATTGTGCCAAATTCTGTATTGTGCCAAAATGTATTCAGTTTAATAATACTGTCTGTTGTTTTTTGAAATACAACACAATATTTGGAGAGGGATCGTATTATTTTGCATGACGTCTCAAATATTATTCCACTCAAGCTAAGTACTCATGTTTATTGTGATTGACTGTTTTGATTTGCTTGATGTTATAATGCCGAATCTATGGCATACACACACACGCACACACATGCACACACCCCAGGAGATTGGTGGCACCATAGTTGGGGAGGACGGGCTCGTAGTAATGGCTGGAGAATAATTAGTGGAATGGTATCAAATACATCAAACACATGGTTTCCAACACATGGTTTCCCAGCTGACCTGGGAAGATGAAGAGAAAGAGGATATGAAAGTTTGGAAGAAAGAATCTTGAAATACGTTCTCTCTCTCCCTGTCTTTCTCTCTATCTTTCTCTTTTCTTCTCCAGCTGTTCTCTTTCTAGAGCTTATGTCTGTCAGATCAGCTCTGTTCCATAGACAAGGTTTTCGCATAGAAGACTGCTTGGAACACACACCACCAGGAGTGTGTGGGCCAATACAGATAACAGTTTATTGTTGGACTGGTTTGACTTACATACTACATGCGCGCCCACATGCATGCACACACACATACACACAACCTCTGTATCTCTCACACACACACACACACACACACACACACACACACACACACACACACACACACACACACACACACACACAATATATATTCTACACACACACCTCCCACACACAAATGCACGCATGCACACACACACACATTCTCTCTCTTGGTTAATTGCATACACCAGCAGTGATTGCCAGGCAGGCCCAGTCTTGACATTGACGTGTCTTTGGGGTTCCCATCTCACTGAGACCATCTCGCTGGGCGCGTTCAAAAGGCCAAGGATTCTGGGACAGGGGGCTGACTGAAGCATGTTGTGGAGTGGGGAGATGTCTGTGCTCCATCTCTAACCTCTCCTCCACGGATCTGACATCCAGCCGGTTTGCAGAGGAGAGATGGGACCTCTGTATGTTGACTCAGTTGATAGGATTTCTCCTTCGTCCAGGGTGGGTGGTGGGTTGGGGGACGGCTTCTCGCTATGCTTTTAAGAAAGAAAACGAGTGTAAACATGATCTTCCCTCTCTCTCCCGCCCCCCTGTCCCTCTCTCTTGTTTGGGTTAAGGGAGGGGCTTTAGCTGGAGGATAAATTATTTGCATAAGTAAATTAAGTGTAATACTCCAGTCCAGATGAGATGGGGGTGACTGATACATAGTGGCATATGCAGTGTAGTGGTCAGAGGAGAGGACATGTGGATTACATTAGAATTTTTACCATGAGAGGGTACCGTTTACTGGCACACACACTCACACACACACGCATTCACATACTCAACTAATACATACACAGAGTGCCTCTATCAGGGGAGCAGATTTCTGAAGGCATGATAAATATTGATAGACACAGCTTGCATGACTCCAGCTCTCAGTGGTGCTGTGTGCCTCAAATGCTGACACCTTTTCTCGGAACCCATTTGAAAAGCATTCCACTTCAATCAAGGTTGCTAAGTACCTTAGAACTCATGAGTCATGAACCGTTCAGCATAAGAAAAAAAAGACGTTTCGAGTAGTGAGAGAAACGTTGTCTTCTGTAGCTAGATAAACACCAGCCAAGCATCACATGGATACTAATGTTTTTCAGACATGGGTGGTTTGGTTTTGTTTTGTGTGCGTGTTATGTGTGTGTGTGTGTGTGTGTGTGTTGCCTACGTGTGTGAGGATCATTGAAAGTCATCTGTGCCTTACAGGGTGACTTGACCACGGTGGGTGTGTGAGAGGGAAGGTGAGTTTGGGTGTGAAATGGGTGTGTGCAGCACCAATCTAATCAGAAGGAAGACAGGAGAGACTGCAGGGCCCAGGGAAGAAAGGAGGAGAAATAAGAAAGAGAGAGGGAGGGAAAGAGGCCTCTGTGATAACATTTGCTCTTTCCCTGAGAACAAATGAGAGACTGGAGAGTTGAGACTGCTGCGAAACCTGCACAATAGCATTGTAAAAGATGCACAATATTATACACAGCTGTGAATTATTTTCTGTGGGAGGGAGAGTGTAATTGATGCTGCCCAACATCCACTCTATACGTACACATCTGGTAACTCTTTGTCTGAGAAAAAATTATATCATTCATAACTCTTACTGTAACAAAAAACATCCACATAACTGAACAACACCACATACTGCTATGGAGAAATACCTGAAAAGTGCTTTTTCACAGAGTAAAGACCAACTGTGTGACAACTACATCCACTGAATCAAATCTAGAGATTTTGGGCTTGGAACAAAGCGTCTCATTCTCATCAAGTCCTAAACCTCACGTTCAAACTGTGATCTCTCTTTTGTCTGATCAATCCGTCTTATTAATTTCCTTGCTGCGGACACCTCTAAAATACACATTGTCAATATCCTCTTGTTAGCATTCGCCCAGCACCTAACCTTGGTATGTAGATGAGAGCGGGAGTGGGGATGAATTCACTGCTAGTGGTTGTGTGTGCGTTTGCCACAGGGACTCTGCAGGACCTGCTGATCCCAGCCGCTCTCACAGCATTAAGATGCATGGGAGGAAACCCAATGCCCCGAAAGATCACGTCAATTAGCTATGCACGTGGAGGAGGAAGGAGCGGAACAAGGGCAGGCAAGGCTCTCTGACAGAGGTGGTAGAGCAGAGCAATGTCCTCTAGTCCTGAGGAGAATAAGAGAGTGATTAGCTTGGCTTCAAATAGGCTACAGTAGTTATTTCACGTACATTGTGATCACTGATCTGAGACGAGTCAACAGATAAGCTAAAAGAGGGGTCTCGACCACACTGCTTCTACCTATTCTACCTATTAAAGTATTTGTTTGCCTTCCACCGTACGCAATATAAAGTGTTACGCAATATACGTTTTCTCCAGGACCCACAAATTAATCTCGGTTGATTGGAGGCCCTGGGGGGAAAGGCAGCTGGCCATGCCTGGAGCTCTCCCTGTATCTCCCTCTCCAAGGCTAGCACCAGGCCAAGTAGAGACATCTGCTCCCATACACCAGGGACTTCAGCCATCTCCACATGCCTCTCTCCATGGCCATGACCAACTACATGGAACTGTAATAGATCAACACAACAGATAGAGCTCTCTTCATCCCTCTATCATCCCCCGTCAGGGTGAGACCGTGGACAGTTCATCTGTCACATCTGCCGCAGTTGCTTCCTGAATGTTTGTTGGCTTGGAAGGGAGGAAGAAAGAGATACAAAAGGAGGGAAAGAGAAAGAGAGAGGGAGAGAGGGAGAAAGAGAGAGGTGTTTGGGGCTTGAGGGTTTGCTCCCCAAAAAATTGGGGCAAAAGTGCAAGTACTTGCATTTGGTATTGTGACCTTTTCATAGATTTATCACGTACAACTCGGCAGCCCTCCACACGTTGAAATGATGATTTAACAGCCTAAATGTCAGTGACACAGATTCATAGAGAAAACAGAACTACACAGAGAGAAGTAATATTGGATCCGCCATTCATTCTCTCTCCTCTGTGTGTGTGTGTCTGTCTGTGTACACAGACGATGAGAAGACGATCCGGTTGCCAATAGTGATCATGTTCACAGTCAACATTTCATTTAGAGAGAGCACAAAAGAGGAGGCAATAGCTTGATTTGCAACATTACCGTCATATCGGACAAAGCAAACAGTGACGGATGGATTCAGACGTTCAAGTTAAATTAGATCTTTCCCCAAAACCCACCTTGAGTCAAGCTAACTGAGTTATAGAAACTTGCCATAGAACATTTTTCTTAGAAAATTGGCAATAGAAAACTTAACTTGCTATAAAAACTTGCCATAGAAAGAGTCATTGAACTCGAGACAGCTCTTCTGTGTTTTTGCAAGACCCTGTTCGATGTGGTCTTGAATAAGAGTTGAATTCTAATAGCTCATTCAGACTGCCAAACAGGATAATGTCAGATATTTTGCTCATTTGCAGTTGTTGTTTCCTGAGTCCTGCTGCATGCAGGCCAGATGACAGGCAACTGGTGTTCCATGGGACAGTTTTATGAACCAACTGAACCTCACTGTAAATGTCCCATTGTAAATCATTCCTCAATCTGGGGGAAATGGAACGCCCAACCTTTGGTGAATGAGCCGTACTGTAAAAAACAATTATAACAGTAATAAAACAGTATTGTTTAATATAATGTAATATAATACCTTTCCTTCCCCATAATTTTCTAATGGGCACATATTGGTTTATTATCTCTCAGCAGTACTCCTCCCAAAGCTGCCTGCTGTGTGTGAGTGGGAGGATGTCTGTGTGGGAAAACAGCGTAGGCAGAAAAATACCTTCACTTAACAATCACAAGCATACTTTTATACCTTCACATAAACAAACATATATTTAATGCAGGACCCCGAAATACAGAGGGATTTAGAAAACTGCTCATCACATCCACACAACCAAAAGGTACCATACAGTGAGGGAAAAAAGTATTTGATCCCCTGCTGATTTTGTATGTTTGCCCACTGACGAAGAAATGATCAGGTTTATTTGAACAGTGAGAGACAGAATAACAACCAAAAAATCCAGAAAAACACGTGAACAAAATGTATAAATTGATTTGCATTTTAATGAGGGAAATAAGTATTTGACCCCCTCTCAATCAGAAAGATTTCTGGCTCCCAGGTGTCTTTTATACAGGTAACGAGCTGAGATTAGGAGCACACTCTTAAAGGGAGTGCTCCTAATCTCAGCTTGATACCTGTATAAAAGACACCTGTCCACAGAAGCAATCAATCAATCAGATTCCAAACTCTCCACCATGGCCAAGACCAAAGAGCTCTCCAAGGATGTCAGGGACAAGATTGTAGACCTACACAAGGCTGGAATGGGCTACAAGACCATCGCCAAGCAGCTTGGTGAGAAGGTGACAACAGTTGGTGCGATTANCACGGGAGGATCCTGTCAATGATCTCAAGGCAGCTGGGACCATAGTCACCAAGAAAACAATTGGTAACACACTACGCCGTGAAGGACTGAAATCCTGCAGCACCCGCAAGGTCCCCCTGCTCAAGAAAGCACATATACATGCCCATCTGAAGTTTGCCAATGAACATCTGAATGATTCAGAGGACAACTGGGTGAAAGTGTTGTGGTCAGATGAGACCAAAATGGAGCTCTTTGGCATCAACTCAACTCGCCGTGTTTGGAGGAGGAGGAATGCTGCCTATGACCCCAAGAACACCATCCCTACCATCAAACATGGAGGTGGAAACATTATGCTTTGGGGGTGTTTTTCTGCTAAGAGGACAGGACAACTTCACCGCATCAAAGGGAAGATGGACGGGGCCATGTACCGTCAAATCTTGGGTGAGAACCTCCTTCCCTCAGCCAGGGTATTGAAAATGGATCGTGGATGGGTATTCCAGCATGACAATGACCCAAAACACACGGCCAAGGCAACAAAGGAGTGGCTCAAGAAGAAGCACATTAAGGTCCTGGAGTGGCCTAGCCAGTCTCCAGACCTTAATCCCATAGAAAATCTGTGGAGGGAGCTGAAGGTTTGAGTTGCCAAACATCAGCCTCGAAACCTTAATGACTTGGAGAAGATCTGCAAAGAGTAGTGGGACAAAATCCCTCCTGAGATGTGTGCAAACCTGGTGGCCAACTACAAGAAACGTCTGACCTCTGATTGCCAACAAGGGTTTTGCCACCAAGTACTAAGTCATGTTTTGCAGAGGGGTCAAATACTTGTTTCCCTCATTAAAATGCAAATCAATTTATAACATTTTTCACATGCGTTTTTCTGGATTTTTTGGTTGTTATTCTGTCTCTCACTGTTCAACTAAACCTACCATTACAATTATAGACTGATCATTTCTTGATACAAAATCAGCAGGGGATCAAATACTTTTTTCCTCACTGTATGTGGACATTGTGGAGAGGCCAGAGGAACGTTAGGAGAAGTTTAAATGGGAACCTTGGAGCAATGTTGATGGAATGTTGTGACTGACCTGTGGAGTAACAGTCCCAGCAGCCTCCCTCTTGGTGCGTCCAAGAGAGATCCACTGTGCTGTCACTGCCTGTCCCCTTAGTTCCCCTGTCAAAGACACAAACACAAGGATCAATAAGGAGCAAGAGACATTCATTACCACACAGTAGGAGGGCAATGGAAGGTTGGTGTCTCTCATGAAGGTTATATAAGAGTTATATAGAGGTTTTCCAGTGCTGTTTACTGACATTTTTACATCTTAGAAATTATCTATAAATGGCTAATTATTATGATAATTGATGAATGTTCTCAGTTTTTTAAAGGAGTGGAATAATTGTAACTGGCTAGGTTTTGAGGCCTTGTGTAAGGCTGGCTAAGGCTTGTGGATGATTGTGTAATAGAATTTAGTACACAGTATGTCTTTCAATCAGCCGCGTAGGCACGGGTGGGCCTGGGTCGACCCAATCAAATTGAGCAACAAAAATAAATAGGAAGTTATTTGTTTTTTACCTAAACATGCAAACACCATCAGATATAATTCATAGCAAGCAGTGCACTGAAATGAAATTCAGATGAACTGAAATGACATTCACTCTCATGGGATGGATGGCCAAAAATAACTAACTGAAAGCCACACCCCCAATAAGCCACAAATATGTCCACATTGAGGCATATGTTACTGTTTCAATGGCTGCCTACTTCACCATTCCACTGCCTACTTAATGTATTCATTTAGAAAGCAAGACTGCTCATAATCCAGTGCCTTTATCACATTCAACATACCTACAGTTGAATTCGGAAGTTTACATATGTTTAGGTTGGAGTCATTAAAACTAGTTTTTCAACCACTCCACAAATTTCTTGTTAACAAACTATAGTTTTGGCAAGTCGGTTAGGACATCTACTTTGTGCATGACACAAGTAATTTTTTCAACAATTGTTTACAGACAGATTATTTCACTTATAATTCACTGTATCACAATTCCAGTGGGTCAGAAGTTTAATACACTAAGTTGACTGTGCCTTTAAACAGCTTGGAAAATTCCAGAAAATGGCTTTAGAAGCTTCTGGTAGGCTAATTTACATCATTTGAGTCAATTGGAGGTGTACCTGTGGATGTATTTCAAGGCCTACTTTCAAACTCAGTGCCTCTTTGCTTGACATCATGGGAAAATCAAAATAAATCAGCAAAAACCTCCACAAGTCTGGTTCATCCTTGGGAGTAATTTCCAAACGCCTGAAGGTACCACGTTCATCTGTACAAACAATAGTACACAAATATAAACACCATGGGACCACGCAGCCGTCATACCGCTCAGGAAGGAGACGCGTTCTGTCTCCTAGAGATGAACGTACTTTGGTGCGAGAAGTGCAAATAAATCCCAGAACAACAGCAAAGGACCTTGTGAAAATGCTGGATGAAACAGGTACAAAAGTATCTATATTCACAGTAAAACAAGTCCTATATCGACATAACCTGAAAGGCAGCTCAGCAAGGAGGAAGCGACTGCTGCAAAACCACCATAAAAAAGCCAGACTACGGTTTGCAACAGTGGATGAAGTACAGGAGTTCTGTGGTAGCTGGAAGGCTGACAGCCATTTCACCCCTCCTGGCCCTGCTGTTTGCTTTGATGAGTCCCAGTCTGGAGTGCAACGCCCCTTACCATTTCTATCTGAGGGCAGAGTGCTTCAAGTTGTTTTTGACAGAGGAGCTGATGGGAGACATAGTAGAGACCAATCGCTATGCCTTGGAGCTACAGGAGAAGAGAGAGCCAAGAGTGGGGGGGACAACCACAATTTGTGAAATATATACCTTCCTGAGGACAGTCCTCATGGGGATAGTAAAGAAGAACTCCCTAAAAGAATACTGGAGCACAGATCTTATGTTTGCAACTCCCTTCTTCGCCACCCTCTTTTCCCAAGACTGCTTCCTAGTTCTGCTGCGATGACTGCATTTCATCAACAATGCTACTGCCATCCTAAATTACCCGTTATACAAAATAAGAAATGTCAACAGCTGGCAGTAAAGTGGCATGACAAACGAGACATCCATGTCCTCTCCACTGTCCATACAGAAACCTTATCGGCCACAGGGGAGGTGGACCACCTGAGGGGAGAGAGAAAAATCTAACCAGACTGCGTGCTTGACTATAATCTCAAAATGGGGGCAGTGGATAAGGCGGACATGATAAACAGCTGTGTGGAATGCACTCAGAAAACGACCAAGTGGTACAAGAAGATATTGTTCCAGGGTAGCTTCAAATTACAAGCCAATACTTCTGACGCAATTAGCATTGTTTTACAGAGCTAATAGAAGAATGTAGCTAGCTACATAAGCACGATTGAATATAACACCATAAAGGTTATGAAATGAGTAACGTTACCTCGCGTGTCCGCGGTTAAAAGGAATATACACAAATATATTATGCTCCATACACAGTGAGCTACAGTAGAAAAGGTATAACACGACATACAGAAACTATTATAACGTAATAAGGCCCTTTGATAGAATCGCAGTCTAGATTTGAGCCTGGGTGTCTGTAGTAACGCCTCTAGCACTGAGACGCTGTGCCTTTGACAGCTGCGCCACTTGGGAGTCATAAGGCCAGGGTAGCTTCAAAATACAACACAAGCTAATACTTCTCTGACGGAATTAGCATTGTTTTCCAGAGCTAATAGAAGAATGTAGCTAGCTACCTAAGCATTGAGTATAACACCATAAAGGTTATGAAATGAGTAACGTTACCTTGCGCGTCCGCAGTTATACAAAAAAATATTATGCTACAGTAGAAACGACATAACACGACATGCAGAAACTATTATAAAGTAATAAGGCACTTACTTTGATGGAAACGCACACATTTCCAAAGTTATTATTGGTAACAAATACAACTATGACTGCGATGCAGGCAACATACGGAAAATGTGAACACGTGTGTGCAGGACGGGAGATGTGTAAATGTCTGCAGACTTGAACTGCACAAACAATTGGGAAGTGTTTGGGGAATTTTGTCCAGGTCAGAAATGTCCAAAAGATTAATTGGTCCGCAAAAGTAAAAAGGACTACTTTTATGTGAATGAATGAGGCGGAACACACCTCAATTCAAACTGTTATTAGGAAATAAAAAACTTGTTA
This sequence comes from Hucho hucho, assembly GCA_003317085.1. Lineage (NCBI taxonomy): Eukaryota > Metazoa > Chordata > Actinopteri > Salmoniformes > Salmonidae > Hucho > Hucho hucho. Next base: position 130,798 of record QNTS01000623.1, on the reverse strand, counting down.
GAAAATCATTTGAAATTGACAAGTTGAAAACAGCCTATAAATAAAAACAGGCTGCGTGCCTTGGTTTGAGGGCAGCACGGATTAAATGTAATGTTGCGTAACAATAACATTCTGGAATGGAGAGAATGTTCTAACATCACGTGCATAAAAAAAAACTCACGCTGGGGCGACCGTTAGAGATATTTGGAACTCACGCATGAAAGGGTTATTAAGGTATCCAGACTATCTACTGTTGGATTCAACATTTTGAACATTGAGATATACAGATACAATCGCCATAGGTAATCGTAAAGCAGGCAAAATGTTTAAGGTGGCGGCTTTGGTGAGAGAAAGAGTTAGAGAACCACATGTAAATATTGCGGATTCCTTACGATGAGAAATTGGTTAAATTTGCCACAGGAAAATGTATTTTGGGTTAAAGATTCTAGGCAAAATGACAGGAGAATGGATTCTAAAGGTAACACATTTAAATTATATGGCCAAACACTCCTTGCAAACTCAGAAGTTCTTGGTTTTTTTTTTAATCATGAGACATTTTATGTGGTTTTATTTTGAAATAAATTCACGTTTGATGTCGTCTTATTCTGGAATATGATTCTGGAATGGACGAAAGGGTGGAGAGGTCACAAGGAATTAGTATAGGGGTTACCTAACCTAAAATGAACTGGGGCCACGAGGAATTGGTATAGGGGTTACCAAACCTAAAATGAACATTTTTTATGTGGTGTGGTGGTTATGGAGTTTCATGGGGAAAGGAGACCAGTGAATTGTTAGACTTGGTGGAGAGATACTGTCGCCGTGTTGTAGGATTTATTGGATGGAGTCTTTTCAATTCAGTTAAATTCGGTATGCAGGAGGATGGAAATGTCTTGAAGAGGTATTTAAATGGTTTCCAAAGGACAGGGAAAGAAAGGGAGAGGAAACATTTTAATGGTGTCGAAAGCACTGTCTACTAAAAAGTCCTAATGAGGAATGATCAACCTCATTAGAAATTAACGGAACAGGTGGATTTAATTATAAAATTCATGAGAAACACCATTCTCTATCCAAATTTTACCATTACGTTAGGAGATTACTATTATTTCCGTAGGGAGTTATAAAGAGTTGTAATTCTAAATTGATTAGTTATTTATTTTTTATTTAACTTTTTTTTTTATCACGTGTTTGAAAGGGGAATATTACCAGTTCCCTGAGGTCCTGGTCTTTGGGTACTTATACAGTGGTACTGTGTTCAGGCTGCATATAGAAAGGAAAATATATGTTAATAAGGGATGACAGTTACATATATCACAATCCATTTGAAGTATTGATGATTTCATGTTATGTTTTTGTTTTGATACAAGTTTCACCAGATTAGGATCCTGGAGTGGGAATTCTGCGAGGGGTTAGGGTGTTAACTGTTAACGATATCTGAAGAAGACACGCTAGAATGATAAGTTCCGGGTGAAGAAAACTATTTAACTATTTACTAACTATTTAAACTAAGAATGCATTGAGATACTGATCTTTCATTACCAGGCCACTCATGACAGGAAAACCGTGACAAAGGGGGGCTGCAATGAGAAGAGTTATTACTGGCAATAAAAGGTTGTTTTTAAATGTATGTTCTAACAGGGATGATGTGTGCTAAATTGATAAACTGGAATTTGAGTCCTAGACTCAAAGTAAGTACTGAGGACAGTCATGCTAAATTTGGGTTGGATAATTAATAAAATGTTTTAGTTGTGACTGGGATACAGCAAGAGAGAATTGATAAAGCACGATAAGGGGTGGGGGCGCTGCTAACATTTATTTGGCAGAGAGAGTCTCCAGAAACGTATCTAAGTGTCATCCTGAGGGGAGGTGGTTTGTCAGGGGAATCACTGGATGATAGTGATTCCCGCTATGCATTCTGGTTTCAGAGCTGGTCATGGGTGCACCTCAGCCACACTCAAGGTCCTAAACGATATCATAACCGCCATCGATAAGAGACATTACTGTGCAGCCGTATTCATCAACCTGGCCAAGGCTTTCGACTCTGTCAATCACCACATTCTTATTGGCAGACTCAACAGCCTTGGTTTCTCAAATGATTGCCTCGCCTGGTTCACCAACTACTTCTCTGATAGAGTTCAGTGTGTCAAATCGGAGGGCCTGCTGTCCGGACCTCTGGCAGTCTCTATGGGGGTGCCACAGGGTTCAATTCTCGGGCTGACTCTCTTCTCTGTATACATCAATGATGTCGCTCTTGCTGCTGGTGATTCTCTGATCCACCTCTATGCAGACGACACCATTCTGTATACTTCTGTCCCTTCTTTGGACACTGTGTTAACTAACCTCCAGACGAGCTTCAATGCAATACAACACTCCTTCCGTGGCCTCCAACTGCTCTTAAATTCAAGTAAAGGGCAGCACGGATAAAATGCATTCTCTTCAACCGATCACTGCCCGCACCTGCCCGCCCGTCCAGCATCACTACTCTGGACGGTTCTGACAACTACAAATACCTAGGTGTCTGGTTAGACTGTGAACTCTCCTTCCAGACTCACATTAAGCATCTCCAATCCAAAATTAAATCTAGAATTGGCTTCCTATTTCACAACAAGCATCCTTCACGCATGCTGCCAAACATACCCTCGTAAAACTGACCATCCTACCGATCCTCGACTTCGGCGATGTCATTTATAAAATAGCCTCCAACACTGTAGTCAACAAATTGGATGCAGTCTATCACAGTGCCATCCGTTTTGTCACCAAAGCCCCATATAGTAAACACCACTGCAACCTGTATGCTCTCGTTGGCTGGCCCTCGCTTCATACTCATCGCCAAACCCACTGGCTCCAGGTCATCTACAAGTCTTTGCTAGGTAAAGCCCCGCCTTATCTCAGCTCACAGGTCACCATAGCAGCACCCTCCCATAGCATTTGCAACAGCAGGTATATCTCACTGGTCACCCCCAAAGCCAATTCCTCCTTTGGCCACCTTTCCTTCCAGTTCTCTGCTGCCAATGACTTGAACAAACTACAAAAATCACTGAAGCTGGAGACTCATATTTCCCTCACTAGCTTTAAGCACCAGCTGTCAGTGCAGCTCAGAGATTTCTGCACCTGCACATAGCCCATCTGTAAACAGCCCATCCTACTACCTCATCCCCATACTGTATTTATTTATTTATTTATCTTGCTCCTTTGCACCCCAGTATCTCTACTTGCACATTCAACTTCTGCACATCTACCATTCCAGTGTTTAATTGCTATATTGTAATTACCTCGCCACCATGGCCTATTTTTTGCCCTACCTCCCTTATCTTAACTCATTTGCACTCACTGTATATAGACTTCTTTTTTTCTACTGTATTATTGACTGTATGTTTATTTATTCCATGTGTAACTGTTTGTTGTTGTATGTGTCGAACTGCTGTCCTTTATCTTGGCCAGGTCGCAGTTGTAAATGAGAACGTAGATAAAGGTGAAATAAAACTAACAAAAATTGCTTGGGACAACCATGAATGTTTTTTGTTCTCTTTTGTTTTACCCTGTATTCAGAATGGTTATGTTACATCGCATCAATGGGTGGTGCTAAGTTACTAAACATGTACTTTGTTTCTAGTTTCTTTTCAAGTCAATATGTTTTTAGGTTTCGTGGAACATGAGGGTGTTCATTGTTCAAGGGGCGGCAATAATGTATATTGACTAACTGATTTGAGAATGTGTTAGTATGTTTATAACTGTAGAAAATGCATTAGGAGTATCATGTGTTATGGGTTAGATATAATGATAGACGAGAGACTGGATATTGTTACAGGAGATAGCTCATAGAAGAGGGAGGACAGCTAACTGTACACAAAATGGGGATTTAGTTGAACATTACACATACCTAGATCATGGTAGAAGAGATAGGGGTGGCATTTCAGACACCATGGTAAACTTTCAGGACACCTGTGACTCAGAGTTTTGTTAGGTTGGATATTATCCCCAAATCATACATTTTTCTCAAATTTCTAACAGCCGGCAAACATTTGACAGATTACATGCAGGAGGTATTCTTACGGCAGGTGCTGTAGGGACAGTAACTGAAGGAGCAGTATTAGTAGCGAAGGATGCTATATTGATAGCATGGAATTGGACTACTGCGCAAAGGGGGGTATTGTGAGACTATAGTCATGGGCCATGTTGGAAGTAGCAATGGTTACTTTAGTAGCATTGTTGGGATATCAGTTTATGGCAATTCATGTCACATGGATTGGTAACTGGTTATTCAAATGCCACAAATTATGTTGTCAGGAAGGTGTAAGCAGAGATATAACCAAGGGCACGGGCTGAATTCTGGAGATTGAGTGTACATCAAGAGACACCAGGCGGGGGTGTTGGGACAGCGTTGGTTTGGGACACACACTACTCCGTACAGTACCTGCAGCGGTAAATATCGTCATGTCTCTCCTAGGGGGGTGCATAGTTCTCACGTGAAGAGAGGTCCAGCTGCATAATGGGTGAGTGAAGACACCATGACAGAGGAAGCGGAGCGAGAGAGAGAGACTAGAGTCCACTGTAAGACATACAGATGGGTTGGGTCTGGGAGCTACTTTAAACATCATAGTTGGGTTGGGGTTAGCTGCTTTATTGGTTAACTTCTTAGGGAGCAGCTCCCAAGGTGACGGTTTTGGAGAGCCTGGCGTGCCCAAAGTAAAATGCCTCCCATTCAGGCCCAGTGATTGACACATTGCCTCATTTGGAACCCCTCCCTTATGAAAATGCATAAAAGTGTTCCTAAGGATACATTATCAATGATGTTTGATTGTTCTTGGACAAGTTTATAGGTATAGGGTGAACGAGTTCTCTTCACGTTTCAATGGACGAGTGGATGCTGTATTTTCTCATTATAACGCGCCAACCAAACGGAGATTTATGGATATAATTCATTACTTTTTCTAACAAAAGAACCATGGATTGTCTTCGTTGGACACTTGGGAAGCCCTCAGCAGAAGTTCTTCGAAAGGTAATTGATTTGTTTTCGCTGTGAAATGTGTTTTCTGTGAACCGTGATGGCTTATGAATTTATGGTAATGGCAAAAATATTGAAGGTGCTACCCTCAAACAATCAAATGTAGTGCTTTCGCCGTAAAGCCTTTTTGAAATCTGACAACGCTGTGATATTGCCAAGAAGCAGAGCTTTTGATGACTATGCAACACTTTTATAGTAATGAATGTTTAATAATTCAACTTTTGGATTTTGAATTTGGCTCCTTGCATTTCACCGGGTAGTGTCGGGAGTGGGGCGCTAGCGCACCACTGCTCCTTAAGAAGTTAATGCATCGTATGATAAAGGATATAGCGGTAATTGTACTCTGAACAAAATGTTGAAGGCATTGATGTGAAAGCATATACAGTGCTGAGTTACCTCAAAAGGATGTAACGTGGAGTAGGGATACGCACTTGCATATCAGGTGAAATGAAGGAGATGGGGAACAAAGGGAAAATGACATGACTTGGGAACACCTCTCGGAACCTGGGGCCTGAAGGGGAAGACTGGGTGAAAGCATGAGGAAGCTTTTTAGAGCTTTCATTTTTGTGGAACCCAGCAGGTGAAGAGAGAGTGGGAATTGTCATGGTCTCAGACTTTGGTTTTCATGCATATATAATTATGCATAGCTTATCACATCGTTGATACTGTTATGTTTTGGTGTCTTTTTGTTGCTTTCCAAGTCTTGTGCTATTACTCTCTTAGGAACCAGAAGGGGGAAGTGGAGAAACTAAAAGCTGCTCCATCTGACATAGAACGAGACAGCAAATTCAGCTAGAATGGCATTTTGTTGTGTGATGATAGATGGAAATACAATTGTGTGACGATAGTACAGAGGCCATAAATCTCTAAATTTGTAAACCTCGCGGTGAATGTTTGTTCATTGTTTGTTCCATTTGTTAGTTTGTTTAATTCATGTTTTATAATCATTTGTAAGTTTTTTTTATTCATGTTTTATTATCATTGTTTATCCATTTATTAGTAGTTTCCAAGTTTATGTAAACTGAACATTAGGATGCTATTGTTCAAGAGAAGGGACTGTTGGATTCGACGTTTTGAACATCGAGATATTAAAGACATGATAGATCAGACGCATAGTATACTACGGAGTGAGATCTGTAGAAAGACAGAGTGCCTGTGGAATGTGCTGGGTGGATGGGAGGAGTTCAAAGGATTGCTATAGGGGAGACAGATGGACATCTGTGGACTAGAAGAAGGGTTTGAGGTCAGGAGGTGAGGTCAGATCCCCTGAAGGGAGTAATAAAGGTTTACTACCCTTTTCCTGTGGAACCATAAGATATAAGGATTGGAGAGAAGGAGGAGTGTCTTAACTTCTTAGGGCTAGGGGGCAGTATTTTGAAGTTTGGATGAAAGACGTGCCCAAAGTAAACTGCCTGTTACTCAGGCCCAGAAGCTAGGATATGCATATAATTAGTAGCTTTGGATAGAAAACACTCAGAAGTTTGTAAAACTGTTAACATCATGTCTGTGAGTATAACAAAACTGATATGGCAGGCAGAAACCCGAGCAAAATCCATCCGGGATGTCTGAATCAGTCATGTCACACGGTTTTCAATTGGCATGCTATTCTAGCTTCCAGATTGCAGTTCCTATGGCTTCCACTAGATGTCAACAGTCTTTAGAAAAAGGTTGGGACGTTCAATCATGAAAATCAAGGGAGTAAGACCACTTGTTCCTGAGTTCACGTCAAGTGTACTGTTTTGGATTTTGCGTGTAACAGGGAATGCGCGCTCAGTTATTTTTCTCTTCTATTCAGCAGGTTATATTCCATCCGAAATATTATAGTGTATATTCATTTTAGGGTATCTGAGTATTGATTACAAATGCTGTTTGACTTTTTTCAACAAACTTTACCGGTACTTTTGGGATATCGTTTGTCTGCATGGATGAAAACAGGAACTTTATCGAACAAAAGGACCTTTTATTGTGTAACCTGGACACTTTGATATGCCATCAGAGGAAGATCATCAAAGGTAAGCGATTTATTTTATGCTATTTTTGAGTTTTGTGACACCTCTGCTGGTTATGTTATTATGCTAATTGAGTTTTTGAGTGGGGGTGCTGTCCTCAGACAATCAAATGTTCTGCTTTCGCCGTAAAGCCTTTTTGAAATCTGACAATGCTGTTAGATTAACAAGAGTCTAAGCTTTTGAAGGGTGTGCAACATTTGTATTTTCATGAATGTTTGAAATGAGTATTTTTGTCATTTGAATTTGGCGCTCTGCATTTCAACGGATGTTGTCAAAATCGATCCCGTTCACGGGATTGGATCCGTAACAGGTTAAGGGGGATATATATGCCTGTGATGGGAGAAATGTTGGGCTGTCTGAATTACAGCTGTACAGAAACTTTGGGAAGAATTAAACTTGGTTAAAGCTTCTCTAGTGTCCATGAGTTATTTACTCTGAAAAATAAGAACCTAACACTACAGACAAAACTCCCTTGAATAAAAATGCAGTGAATGTGTTAAGGTCCAGACACACAATATGTGAATTCTAACAAGAGAACAAATTAATTACAGCCAGATTGTTGTGGTCATAAGAAACAGCAACCCTGAATAAAAACTCTATACAAGGAGACAGAATATCTCTCTGAAGCATTACTCCACTTAATTAACTGTGAGGATGGCTAACGTTATTTATAGGGTTAAGGTTAGCTAACATGCTTAGTAGTTGCTAAAAAGTAGTAAGTAGTTGCAAAGTTGCTAACTAGCTAAAATCCTAGATCACATCCTAGTTTTCCAAGATGTGATTCAAACACACAACCTTTGGGTTGCTAGACGTTCACGTTATACAACTACCCATCCTCCCTCCTTTGGTTTTGGGCTTAACCTTCTGTCCTATATAACCATACCAAACATAAGGTAAGTAAGTTCAGCCATGAGCCAATGTTGCATATACAAAGTATTTCTGAATCTGATACATTCATCTAATGTTTGCTGCTGAGCTGTTGATGCTTTCGTCCCTGAAGCAGATAACATTGGCAAGTCTCTACACAGACAGATAATTAACGCTCTTTGATTTGAACACAATGTTCCCACTGTGTAAGTAAGTCAAGGTGCCAGTCCATGATCGCAAAGCTGCGAATGCACCACACTAGATACCCCACCAGTTACCGCCGCCGCTTCTACTGCAGTCGCAATAATTCCACATTTTTGCCTTTTTAGCGAGTGGCTTTCGAATCGAGAGCTCTGAGCTTGTCCAGTTGTACAAACAAATGGTCACACAGCGAAAGAGCAGGAGCCTCTTTATTGTGTCTATTTTCACATCTATGTCAGGTACTGCTTTTTAAAACACATCCGAACCACACCGCAAATACTCAAGTCCTAGAAAAACACACTGTTGGGCATCCATTAACATCCTCTTATAATGGAATATGCTCATTCTCAGTGCATATCTACATAACACCTACTCAGTCAGTGCTTTGTGGGAGGATTTGTATGTTAGCTACTCAAGGTCGCAAGGCGACTTTTGAACTTAGATATTCCCCCTCCCTGTTACCTCAAGGGGGGGTTCAGATAAAATGTTTTGCCCCCGGTTAAGGTCACCAATTATTAACAGATGAGTGAGAGGAATCCATAAATGTCAGCACTATTTTGCCTGTACCTGCTAGGGGCAGGGGAAAAGCATTTCATATCGTGACATTTGAGTCTTTCAGAATAGGGGGCTTGGAGGAATATAATGAGTGGAACAGGGCAAGGGAATGTCACGGAGCACCCGACCTGGGTTCAAATAGTATTAACAATAATGTATCATGCTTGATTGAGCTTGCCTGGAGCAAAGGAACAAATAGAGTAGTCTCAAAATGCATCTGGCCACTCCAGGCAGACTAAGGTAACACTCAAATAATTTGAAAGATTTCAAATAGTATTTGAACCCAGGTCTGCACAGATCACCTATCTGGTTGCCTGGGTGGGGAGTCTGTTTTCAATCTCCCTTTGACGGACTACTCCTCTGACCTGTCAAAAACCATACAGACCCCCCCCAGGCAAAAGATGTAGTATTAATCAGCTGTATTGCTGCATCTGTCTTAGTCCCTGGTTGTGACGTGAGGAGGAATCAGTGGTTAAGGATAAACATAATACTTTACTGAGAAACGGTAACCGCAGTACACTAGAAAAACAAACAACAAACACTAAATCTAAACCTCACTCAGGAAACGACTGCAAGGTAATCAATTCAAGCTTCTGCAAAGGACAACAGAAAACACACCTCTTTAAACAGGGAAATCATGAGTAAATAGGACACACCTGAGTGTCGTTAATGTCTCTAGGACGGTCTCTGCCGCCCTGTGGTGACAGGTGGAACCATGACACTGGTTTCTCTTTGCAGAGTCACTTAGGGAAATCGGCGTGACAAAGTTGCCGTCAGAAGTATATCATACAGTACCAGTCAAAAGTTTGGACACCTACCCATTCAAGGGTTTTTCTTTATTTTAACTATTTTCTACATTGTTGAATAATAGTGAAGACTTCAAAACTAAGCAATAACATATAGATTCATGTAGTAACCAAAAAAGCGTTAAACAATCAACATATGAGATTCTTCAAAGTAGCCACCCTTTGCCATGATGACAGCTTTGCACACACTCGGCATTCTCTCAACCAGCTTCCTGGGGAATGCTTTTCCAACATTCTTGAAAGAGTTCCCCCATATGCTGAGCACTTGTTGGATGCTTTTCCTTCACTCTGACGTCCAACTCATCCCAAAGCAGCTCAATCGGGATGAGGTCAGGTGATTGTGGAGGCCAGGTCATCTGATCCAGCACTCATTACTCTCCTTCGTGGTCAAATTGCCCTTGTGTTGCACGTGTGTTGGGTCACTGTCCTGTTGAAAAACAAATGACAGTCCCATTAAGTGCAAACCAGATTGGATGGCGTATAGCTGCAGAATGCTGTGGTAGCCATGAGGGTAAAGTGTGCCTTGAATTCTAAATAAATCAGTGTGTCACCAGCAAAGCACCCCGACACATCACACTGCCTCCATGCTTCACGTTGGAAACCACACATGCGGAGATCAGCCGTTCACCTACTCTGCATCTCATAAAGACACAGCAGTTGGAACCAAAAATCTCAAATTTGGACTCATCAGACCGAAGGACAGATTTCCACCGGTCTAATGTCCATTGCTCATGTTTCTTGGCCCAAACTAGTCTCTTCTTCCTATTGGTGTCCTTTAGTAGTGGTTTCTTTGCAGCAATTCGACCATGAAGGCCTGATACATGCAGTCTCCTCTGAACAGTTGATGTTGAGATATGTTACTTGAATTCTGAAGAATTTATTTGGGCTGCAATCTGAGGCTGGTAACTCTAATGAATGTATCCTCTGCAGCAGAGGTAACTCTGTGTCTTCCTTTCCTGTAGCGGTCCTCATGCGAGCCGGCTTCATCATAGCGCTTAATGCTTTTTGCAACTGCACTTGAGACTAACATTTTCTTGATTTTCCACATTGACTGACCTTCATGTCTTAAAGTAATGATGGACTGTCATTTCTCTTTGCTTATTTGAGCTGTTCTTGCCATAATATGGACTTGGTCTTTTACGAAATAGGGTATACCACCCCAACCTTGTCACAACACAACTGATTGGCTAAAACGCATTAAGAAGGAAAGACATTTAGCAAATTGACTTTTAATAAGGCACACCTGTTAATTGAAATGCATTCCATGTGACTACCACATGAAGCTGGTTGAGAGAATGCCAAGAGTGTGCAAAGCTGTCAAGGCAAAGGGTGTCTACTTTGAAGAATCTCAAATATATATTTTGATTTCTTTAACACTTTTTTGGTTACTATTTGATTCCATATGTGTTATTTCATAGTTTGTCTTCACTATTATTCTACATTGTAAAAATAAAGAAAAATCCTGGAATGAGTACATGCCCAAACTTTTGACTTGTCCTGTATATGCATTCTAGAATACCACACACAGAAATGCTGCTGCTTAGAACTTTTTCTTGTGACATCTGCAGCACGGCCCTTGGTGAGACACAATGTAGGAAATTACAAAATATGAGTGACCAGAAACTCGCCTTGCAAATTTTTTCCTTTATTGTAAAACTAGCTTGTACAGAAAGTTGCACTTGTCTGGCTGAATAAAAGACAGACTCAACACCAAGACGTTTTTAGCTAGGCTGCAAAGTAATCTTCCTGAGACCAAGAAACTTTTATTGGCTGCCCAAACTAATGCCTAGGCTTAAGAGCAGTGGGTTAACGGTCTTGTGACACGCATGAGACCCGGGGTTTGAACTCAGGTCGGGCGCAAAAGCATAGGAAAACACTGCCAGCCTGCCAGGCTCTATAAATGCCACAATGACTCCCCTGCTCCATCATTAAAGGTATCTTCTCTGCAGAAACCATTAAACCGCCCCAATGGCGGGGCACATAAGAGTGGAGGGGGAATGGGGTCCTCCAACATCGCCCCAAAATGATCGACCGCGGCTAGATGAAGGCTCCGGGTATTTGAACGCCTAGGCCGACACAACACCCAATCTTCCAGTCAACAAAATCCCCACTGTTCCCCTTAATTTCTCTCTCTCTCTCTCTCTGCAGTAACACTTTCAAAGGGACCTCCGGTGAGGCTTTTTTCAATTACTGTGTGTGTTTGTGCTAAGTGGCTCTTTTTTTTTGTTGCAGGGGAGGATGATAAGGACAAAGGGGATAAGAGTCGGCCAATTCCTTCCACTCCCTGTTCGTTCTCTTAGTCTGGCGGACTAAGATACGTCTTATCCGAGAGGCTGAAACATAAAATTGGACGCATCCAGTTACATAGCATGGCCTCTCTATGGTTAAATTATCTTTAAATGCCTTCTTTCATTTGTCTGCTTATCTCACTCGCCATGGTTGTTCCAAATGGCACCCTATTCTCTATATAGTGCACTACTTTTGACAAGAGCCCTATGGGCCCTGGTCAACAATGGTGCACTATATAGGGTACTATTTGGGAGGCACACCATGTCTTCCATTAGTGCTGTGTTGGTACTGTTGGATGTGCTTATGTCTCTGTGTATGGAGAAGAAAAGCATGCATATGTCGTCTCCAGATGTATAGCCCTCTTCAATTCCACTCAGACAAGGTGTTGATTAGTTGGAAGTACTTTTTAAAAGAAAGTGTGCTCGGTGAAAATGCGTAGGCCTACACGCACTAGTGTTGGGAAAATAGAAAAGGTATAAACGTCCCAAAACGATGAGCTCATAATAGGAAAATGTTGGATGTTGAGCTTTTGCTTTGAGATCTATTTTGTGACCATTGAAACAAATGTTCTGATGTTGATTTAATGTAACTTTAATTGCTTACAGTTTAAAAAAATATAGCCTAACAGTTAAAATATTAATATGCTGCAGCTAAAGTAAGAAAAAAGTGTTTTGGATGTGCACCTTCAAAAGATGAAAGGGGCAAGTGTACCTGTCCTTATCTTGAACATCAAATAATCATCACTATAACAACAGATGCAGGTCACCATAACTACACATGCAGGCCTGACAACTCGTCCGTGTAAGACGCAGTTAACAATGCAGATCACGCCTTAGAAAAGTATGTAGCTAGATGACATTGGGCTCCAATTCGCTGTCCAAAGACTGTTTTGAAAATGTGGTGTCACACTAAGGTGCGTCTGCTCCTTAGTATTAAGGGTGCAGAACAATGGGAATGTTCGGAGCACTTATCAAGGGGAGTGGGCATTCCATGTTCAATAATTAACAATAGGCGAAGATAGACACTTATTTGCTCATAACAGGCACACCAGTGGTCAGGGATAATCCCTCATACCACCTGTAGTCTACATATCCTTCGCAAATATGTGAAAGTAGTCCTAGTGTCATCTCGCATTACTAAATTATGTAAACTGCAAGACACTCCCTAAAACATCGAAAGAGACCAATGTTGCATACATCGATCGCCGCCGCTCTCGGTGCCAATTACTAATTTAAGTTAAGTGAAATTAGCTTTTACCTGAAGACTAAAAAGACAGGAAATTTTAAAGCTAACTTGACCTATGCACTAACAAGGCTTTTCAGCATAAGCAGCTTGACTACTGCTAGAGTACAGTAGCTTTATTGATCTACTGTACTTCAACAACAGATGTACTCACATTGGATGGGTTGATTAGGATGCAAACCTCTCAAACAACCTAATACATACTCTTAGAGTAGGTTTACCCTATTAATGTACTTGGTAATTTAAACATGCTTTTTCATGTAAGACATCGTCCCATTCCACTCATTTAAACATTATGGGGAGGTTTTCCCAGACACAGATTGAGCTTAGTCCTGGACTAAAAAGCAATATCAATGGAAAATCTCCAGCCAAAATTGTTTCTAGTCCAGGACTAGACGTAATCTGTCTGCGAAACGTCTACTTGACCTAGCCTAATACATAAACCTACTCAGATGGGAAATGGGCAAAGTAGTTAACAGCTTTTGAACATTTTGAAGCTATACATGGTTTATGTTCCTGTTATAAAAAAAGGAGTAATGCAACTTTATATTTAGGTTTATGATAGGGTTAGACAGTTTGTATGTATTAATAAGTATCAATCTGTGATTGCTTCATACATATTTAATTTTAAATTATTTATACATACATTGATTCTTGAATAATATAACTTGAATAATAAATGGCTCATGAGCTTAGTCAAATTGTCATACCCCATCAGAACCCAAAATATATGCTTGTCCTACTCAACTGTTCGTAAACAATGTACTTTTAAACACACTGTTTAGCCTCTGAATATGGTTAAAATTGTAATTTTGTATCCATAGCTCTATCGCTGAATTTGAGAGTTATTACATTTCTCCACCCCCTATTCTTCTGCTTTTTTACCAAAACAATGGTTGGGTTTGTTGGTTAAACTGCAGATTGCCACTTTAAGAACCAATGGGTATATATCAAGATAAGGAACATTGAACAGATTCCCAGATAGACCAGATCTTACCTGAAAGAAACATGTTTACATTACCAAGTACATTAATGAGGTAAACCTACTCTAAGAGTATTAGGTTGTTTGAGAAAAGGTTTGAATCCTAATCAACCCATCCAATGTGAGTTAATCTGTTGTTGACGTACAGTAGCTCAATAATGCTCCAGTACTCTAGTAAGTCTTATTAGTGCATAGGTCAAACTAGCTTGAGAATTTCCTGTCTTTTTTGGCTTCAGATAAAAGCTAATATTTAACTTAACATTTTTTTTTGCATTCATTTCCAGGGGGTTTTCCCGGGAAGGTCTGATAATAGCAGGTCCTGCCACCAAATATTATTGCTGTGCATTATAACTCTTTGAAATTGCATAAAACATGACTGTCAATGGCAGCCTTAAGTGATTGGTTTTCAAAATGGTACAGCTCTTTAACTTCATTGGGAGCGGCAGCTGCGGTGTCGGTTTTGGAGAGTCTGGCGTACCCAAAGTAAAAGGCCTGCCACTCAGGCCAAGAAACTAGGATATGCACATAATTAGTACTATTGGATAGGAAACACTCTGAAGTTTCTAAAAGTGTTAAAATATTGTCTGTGTATAACAGAACTGATATAGCAGGCAAAAACCCAAGGAATTTCTGTCCTGGAAAAAGTGTTTTTGACACATTGCCTCATTTTGAACCCCTCCCTATTGAAAACAGCTATATATGGGAGTAAGATTGCAGTACCTATTGCTTCCACTGGATGTCAACAGTCTCTAGACAGTGTTTGGGGATGTTAGGTTGCTCTGGATGGTAATAGAAAAAGAATTTCGAACTAGTCACCAGATGTAAACAGAAGAGCATACGCGTTCACGGGCTCGCGCGCGCTGTAGTTTTTTTCCTTTCCTATCATCCAGTTTATAATCCGGTTGAAATATTATACTAAATATACATAAAAGTGTTCCTAAGGATACATTATCAATGATGTTTGATTGTTCTTGGACAAGTGTATAGGTATAGGTTGAACGCGTTCTCTTCACGGTTCAATGGGCGAGTGGACGCTGTATTTTATGATCATAACGCACCAACCAAACAGAGATTTATGGATATAATAAATGACTTTTTCTAACAAAAGAACCATTGGATGTCTTCGTTGGACACTTGGGAAGCCCTCAGCAGAAGTTCTTCGAAAGGTAAGGGATTTGATTTTGCTGTGAAATGAGTGTTGTGTGAACCGCGATGGTTTATGAATTTATGCTAATGGATAAATATTGTAGGTGCTATCCTCAAACAAACAAATGTTGTGCTTTCGCCGTAAAGCCTTTTTGAAATCTGACAACGCTGTGATATTGCCAAGAATCAGAGCTTTTGATGACTATGCAACACTTGTATATTGATGAATGTTTAATTCAACTTTTGGATTTGGAATTTGGCTCCTTACATTTCACCGGGTAGTGCCCTCTAAGTAGTTAACCTGTTACGGAGCCAATCGATTTGACAACATCCGGTGAAATGCAGAGCGCCATATTCAAATTACAAAAATACTCATTTCAAACATTCATAAAAATACAAGTGCTGCACACCCTTCAAAAGCTTAGACTATTGTTAATCTAACAGCATTGTCAGATTTCAAAAAGGCTTTACGGCGAAAGCAGAACATTTGATTGTCTGAGGACAGCGCCCCACTCAAACTCAATTAGCATAATAACATAACCAGCAGAGGTGTCGCAACTCAAAAATAGCATAAAATAAATTGCTTACCTGTTATCTGTTTTCTATCCAAAGCTATTATATGGATATCCTAGCTTCTGGGCCTGAGTAACAGGCAGTTTACTTTGGGCACGTTTTTCATCTGAACTTCAAAATACTGCCCCCTAGCTCAAACAGGTTAATACAATATGCAGAACGATTAAACTATTTTTGCTAAGATATTAATGTTTTTGGTTTTCTAACGAGATCATCGTTTTCATGTCCCTTGCACATTAACTAAGCCATGCCGGAATGAGGTCAGAAGAGCGTGTCAGTGTGCTTGAACCGCCCTTTTCGACCAGAGTGCTTAAAAGGACTCGCTAAGAATTAACATGTAGACCAAAAGACATGAGACCGTGGTCCACACGTTGAAATGGTTAGAAACTTTGAACTCAGACCAGTAGACGTGAAGCCGTGGCTACACGTTGAAATTGTTGGAAACTCAACATAAGGTCAAAACTCACTAGACCAAAATATTGACAGTCTGCAGCTGTGCATGTAAAGGATCTAGAACTTTGACTAAAGACACAAGGTGGGAAGGAAGAAAATCCTATCTCAATCACCAAGTATCTGTTCTATTTGAACACTCCACTACAAGACCAAAACTAATAAGGACATTGTGACCTCTAGTGGACAATCAAAGCATTACACCCTTCGAGCCATTTCCAATAGAAGGATCGATTGGTTTCAACAGAGAGACTACGAAGACATCTAAATTTCACGTAAATACATTGGGTAAGAAATGCAAACGGGCGACAGTTTGTGTGCAAGGTATTGGGTTAATGTGAGTGTAGTTTCCAAATGTACGATAAATGTCCCTTTTTTCCTATATTTCTATTCTCCCCACCCCCTTTCCCATCTCTGTGTAACAAGCTGTTATATGTTGTCAGTCAACTAGGGACTTTGCTTTTGTGCTGATTTTCACTATTCATGTGTACGCTTGGTGCCTATACTGATATTTAGGATACTGGTATTTTTCGATATTTTCTTCACTGACTGCGTGTTTTGCAGTTTGGGTATTTTCATTTGTTTGTCATTATAAAAATAAGCTTTTCCTGAGTTACAATGCACGTGTTTTTTGTTTCATAGTTGTATCAAAGGCACTCCACGAATAAAATCGATTTTACACTTGAAATTCTGTTTAGCCTACAGTAACATAAACGAATGAAAATGTTATGTTCTTTCAAATATTTACATTTGGTATTCTAATGTTACCTAACACCACCAAATGACATTGCCACGAAAGGGCCCAGGATTTTCTAGTTTTATTAGACTGGTGGCTATTGGTACTCCTCGAGGCCCAGCTATTAAATATACGTTTTGACCATCATGGCTTTGAGGATGAAATGCACAAGTTTTTTGTCTTATATGATATTTGTCTAAAAGTACTGCTAGAGTGTAAAATACAAATATTTAGGAAAAGTCAGGGACAGGTGGGTTCAAGGTTTTTATTGAAATTAAGTTATTGAAATGGTCAGATTGAACACTTTAGAACCCATAACGGCCGTCGACTGCCTTTCTTTCAATTACTTTAGCGGCCACGAACGGCCTTGTTTTTCTAACAATAATATCTGTCATTATTGCAAAATGTATTGCAAACAACCTGTTGTCTTATTTGCGTTGCTGTTGTCATCAACCAGAAACAGGGTATGTGTCACGACTTCCACCGACGGTGGCTCCTCTGCCTGTTCGGGCAGCGTTCGGCGGTCGTCGTCACCGGCCTACTAGCTGCCACCGATCCTCCATTTCCTTTCTGTTGATTCTTATTGTTTGCACCTGTTCCTCGTTTTGTGTTTGTTAGGGCTATTTAAGCCGGTTAAGCCCGCCTCCTTTTGTGCGGGCTTGTTTTGTTGGTGTTGTGTACAGTGGTTGAGTTCATGTCCTATGTTTGGGCTGCTCTTATTGTAACTATTTTTTGCCTGTGTGTTTTGGCGTTGGACTATTACGCACCGCATTAACTACTTAGGAAGCAGTGGGGCGCTAGCAAGTGTTGCATAGTCATCAAAAGCTCTGATTCTTGGCAATATCACAGTGTTGTCAGATTTCAAAAAGGCTTTACGGAGAAAGCACAACATTTGATTGTTTGAGGATAGCCTCTCATATTTTATGCATTAGCATAAATCCATAACCAAAGCGGGTCTCATAAAATCGCTAATATAAAATCCCTTACCTTTCGAAGAACTTCTGCTGAGTGCTTCCCAAGTGTCCAACGAAGACATCCAATGGTTCTTTTGTTAGAAAAAGTAATTTATTATATCCATAAATCTCAGTTTGGTTGGCACGTTGTTCATAAAATACAGCGTCCACTCACCCATTGAACCGTGAAGAGAACGCGTTCAACCTATACACTTGTCCAAGAACAATCAAACATCATTGATAATGTATCCTTAGGAACACTTATGTATATTTACTATAATATTTAATTCGGATTATAAACTGGACGATAGGAAAGGAAAAAACCACAGCGCTCGCGAGCCCGTGAACGCGCCTCTTCTGTTTACATCCGATGACTAGTTCGCAATTCTTCTATTACCATCCAGAGCAACCTAACATCCCCAAACACTGTCTAGAGACTGTTGACATCCAGTGGAAGCAATAGGTACTGCAATCTTACTCCTATATATGGCTGTTTTCAATAGGGAGAGGTTCAAAATGAGGCAATGTGTCAAACACTTTTTCCAGGACAGAAATTCCTCGGATTTTCGCCTGTTATATCAGTTCTGTTATACTCAGACAATATTTTAACACTCTTAGAAAGTTCAGAGTGGTTCCTATCCAATAGTACTAATTATGTGCATATCCTATTTTCTTGGCCTGAGTGGCAGGCATTTTACTTTGGGCATGCCAGACTCTCCAAAACGGTCACCTATGCAGCCGCTCCCTAAGAAGTTAGTCGCTCTCTGCGCCTGACTCCACACCCACCACTCCTAGCTGTCGTGACAGTATGCTGTCATTTGAATTTTCTATGTTTTTTTCACTTCATTACTCAAAATGATGGCGCCAAAGCGGACTCGACTTTTCACTGTAAAAGAGGCTGTGTCTGTTGGTTGGTGCTACGGATTCAGACACGTCCTTGCACTTTGAAAAGTGATGATGTCGAGGTAGGTGAAATAAGTAAAAAGAAGATTTTGTTTAGTGTTGTTTGATGCTGTCAAACTTCGGGAATAGCTCACAGATTAGCAAATCCTGTCATGATCATGGTTGGTACAGGCGAGCACAACAGTGGTGGAGTTCGATTGATTGCTCTCTGTCATGGAAGTAGTTGCAGTGTTTAGCTGTATATAGTAGGCTGGACACATTACATTTTTAAATGTTTTTTTCTGATATCTAGTTCAACGCATCCACCATGGAGCCCAGTTTTATAATATTAACATATGTCCCAGCTGCTTGCCGTAGTTTTGAAGTTATCCCTGAAAAACAGGCCTTATTTTAGGGAATTTTTCACCCTGCCAACTCCTATGAGTTCTATTGAGCACAATGGCACCAACTCTCCTTCCGAATGTTCTATTCCCAGCTAATTGTTCTACGTCACAATGCCTGCTTCGCTATTGTTGGCAATGAGACCTGCCCACGTTGTTTGTAGTTAAAATGTAAACAACAAAAAAGTACTCATGGAACTCTGAGGTCGTCCCATAGTTTCCTATAGAAAAATATAGGTACAGTGAGGGGAAAAAAGTATTTGATCCCCTGCTGATTTTGTACGTTTGCCCACTGACAAAGAAATGATCAGTCTATAATTTTAATGGTACGTTTATTTGAACAGTGAGAGACAGAATACTAACAACAAAAAAATCCAGAAAAACGCATGTGAAAAATGTTATAAATTGATTTGCATTTTAATGAGGGAAATAAGTATTTGACCCCCTCTCAATCAGAAAGATTTCTGGCTCCCAGGTGTCTTTTATACAGGTAACAAGCTGAGATTAGGAGCACTCCCTTTAAGAGTGTGCTCCTAATCTCAGCTCGTTACCTGTATAAAAGACACCTGTCCACAGAAGCAATCAATCAATCAGATTCCAAACTCTCCACCATGGCCAAGACCAAAGAGCTCTCCAAGGATGTCAGGGACAAGATTGTAGACCTACACAAGGCTGGAATGGGCTACAAGACCATCGCCAAGCAGCTTGGTGAGAAGGTGACAACAGTTGGTGCGATTATTCTCAAATGGAAGAAACACAAAAGAACTGTCAATCTCCCTCGGCCTGGGGCTCCATGCAAGATCTCACCTCGTGGAGTTGCAATGATCATGAGAACGGTGAGGAATCAGCCCAGAACTACACGGGAGGATCTTGTCAATGATCTCAAGGCAGCTGGGACCATAGTCACCAAGAAAACAATTGGTAACACACTACGCCGTGAAGGACTGAAATCCTGCAGCACCCGCAAGGTCCCCCTGCTCAAGAAAGCACATATACATGCCCGTCTGAAGTTTGCCAATGAACATCTGAATGATTCAGAGGACAACTGGGTGAAAGTGTTGTGGTCAGATGAGACCAAAATGGAGCTCTTTGGCATCAACTCAACTCGCTGTGTTTGGAGGAGGAGGAATGCTGCCTATGACCCCAAGAACACCATCCCCAACATCAAACATGGAGGTGGAAACATTATGCTTTGGGGGTGTTTTTCTGCTAAGGGGACAGGACAACTTCACCGCATCAAAGGGACGATGGACGGGGCCATGTACCGTCAAATCTTGGGTGAGAACCTCCTTCCCTCAGCCAGGGCATTGAAAATGGGTCGTGGATGGGTATTCCAGCATGACAATGACCCAAAACACACGGCCAAGGCAACAAAGGAGTGGCTCAAGAAGAAGCACATTAAGGTCCTGGAGTGGCCTAGCCAGTCTCCAGACCTTAATCCCATAGAAAATCTGTGGAGGGAGCTGAAGGTTCGAGTTGCCAAACGTCAGCCTCGAAACCTTAATGACTTGGAGAAGATCTGCAAAGAGGAGTGGGACAAAATCCCTCCTGAGATGTGTGCAAACCTGGTGGCCAACTACAAGAAACGTCTGACCTCTGTGATTGCCAACAAGGGTTTTGCCACCAAGTACTAAGTCATGTTTTGCAGAGGGGTCAAATACTTATTTCCCTCATTAAAATGCAAATCAATTTATAACATTTTTCACATGCGTTTTTCTGGATTTTTTTGTTGTTATTCTGTCTCTCACTGTTCAAATAAACCTACCATTAAAATTATAGACTGATCATTTCTTTGTCAGTGGGCAAACGTACAAAATCAGCAGGGGATCAAATACTTTTTTCCCCTCACTGTACCTATATTTTTCTATAGGAAACTATGGGACGACCTCAGAGTTCCATGAGTACTTTTTTGTTGTTTACATTTTAACTACAAACAACGTGGGCAGGTCTCATTGCCAACAATAGCGAAGCAGGCATTGTGACGTAGAACAATTA
>QNTS01000623.1:50555-108561 GCA_003317085.1 Hucho hucho | reverse complement strand
CCCCCCCCCCCCACAGTGACCGTACGTACATATACCAACCAGAAGCCATGCATTACAGGCAACATCCAACATCCAACATAAAAAATCCCTGCTATTCCCTCAGATGAACCAACAAACAGTAAAAGCGTCAATATTGGATTAAGATTGATATCTTCTACATGACTCTAACGCTCATCGGACGTGGCAAGGCTTGGAAACTATTACGGAATACAAATAGAAACCCAGCCACGAACTGCCCAGTGACGCGAGCCTACCAGACGAGCTAAATTCCTTTTATGCTCGCTTCGAAGCAAGCAACACTGAAGAATGCAAGAGAGTAAGACCTTTGAACAGGTCAACATTCACAAAGCCGCCGGATTACCAGAATGTGTACTCAAATCATGCGGGGACCAACTGGCAAGTGTCTTCACTGACATTTTCAACCTCTCCCTGACTGAGTCTGTAATACCTACATGTTTCAAGCAGACCACCATAACCCCTGTGCCGAAAGAAGCGAAGGTAACCTGCCTAAATGATTACCCCCCGCCGTAGCACTCACGTCGGTAGCCATGAAGTGCTTTGACAGGATGTTCATGGCTCACAACACCATCCTGGAAACCCTAGACCCAATCCAATTCGCATGAACCCCCAACAGATCCAGGCGACGCAATCTCAATCGCACTACGCACTCCCACCTTGACAAAAGGAAGACCTATGTGAGAATGATGTTCATTGACTACAGCTCAGCATTCAACACCATAGTGCCCACAATGCTCATCACTAAGCTGAGGACCCTGGGACTAAACACCTCCATCTGCAACTGGATCCTGGACTTCCTGACGGGCCACCCCAGGTGCTAAGGGCAGGCAACAACACATCTGCCACACTGATCCTCAACACTGGGGCCCATCAGGGGTGCGTGCTTAGTCCGCTCCTGTACTCCCTGTTCACCCACCACTGTGTGAACTAACATGACTCCAACACCATCATTAAGTTTGCTGACGACACAACAGTGGTAGGCTTGATCACTGACAATGATGAGACAGCCTATAGGGAGGTCGTCAGACACCTGGCAGTGTGGTGCCAGGACAACAATCTCTCCCTCAATGTGAGCAAGACAAAGGAGCGGAACGTGGACTACAGGAAAAGGCGGGCCGAACAGGCACCCATTAACATCGACGAGGCTGTAGTTGAGCGGGTTGAGAGGTTCAAGTTCCTTGGTGTCCACATCACCAACAAACTATCATGGTCCAAACACACCAAGACAGTAGTGAAGAGGGCACAACAACAACTTTTCCTCCTCTGGAAACTGAAAAGATTTGACATGGGTCCCCAGATCCTCAAAAGTTCAACAGCTGCACCATCGAGAACATCCTGACCGGTTGCACCACCGCCTGGTATAGCAACTGCTCGGCATCTGACCGTAAGGCGCTACAGAGGGTAGCGCATACGGCCCAGTATATCACTGGGGCCAAGCTTTCTGCCATCCAGGACATACAGTTGAAGTCAGAAGTTTACATACACTTAGGTTGGAGTCATTAAAACTTGTTTTTCAACCACTCCACAAATTTCTTGTTAACAAACTATAGTTTTGGCAAGTCGGTTAGGACATCCACTTTGTGCATGACACAAGTAATTTTTCCAACAATTGTTTACAGACAGATTATTTCACTGTATCACAATTCCAGTGGGTCAGAAGTTTACATACACTAAGTTGACTGTGCCTTTAAACTGCTTGGAAACTTCCAGAACATGATGTCATGGCTTTAGAAGGTTCTGATAGGCTAATTGACATAATTTGAGTCAATTGGAGGTGTACCTGTGGATGTATTTCAAGGCCTACCTTCAAACTCAGTGCTTGACATCATGGGAAAATCAAAATAAATCCGCTAAGACCTAAGAAAAACAATTGTAGACCTCCACAAGTCTGGTTCATCCTTGGGAGCAATTTCAAAACACCTGAAGGTACCATGTTCATCTGTACAAACAATAGTATGCAAGTATAAAAACCATGGGATCACGCAGGCGTCAACCCGCTCAGGAAGGAGACGCGTTCTGTCTCCTAGAGATGAATGTACTTTGGTGCGAAAAGTGCAAATCAATCCCAGAACAACAGCAAAGGACCTTCTGAAGATGCTGGAGGAAACGGGTACAAAAGTATCTGTATCCACTGTAAAACGAGTCCTATAATCGACATAACCTGAAAGGCCGCTCAGCAAGGAAGAAGCCACTGCTCTAAAACCGCCATAAAAAAAGCCAGACTACGGTTTGCAACTGCACATCGGGACAAAGATTGTACTTTTTGGAGAAATGTTCTCTGGTCTGATGAAATTAATATAGAACTGTTTGGCCATAATGACCATCTTTATGTTTGGAGGAAAAAGGAGGAGGCTTGCAAGCCGAAGAACACTATCCCAACCGTGAAGCACAGGGGTGGCAGCATCATGTTGTGTGGGTGCTTTGCTGCAGGAGGGACTGGTGCACTTCATAAAATAGATGGCGTCATGAGGAAGGAAAATTATGTGCATATATTCAATCAACATCTGAAGACATCAGTTAGGAAGTTAAAGCTTGGTCACAAATGGGTCTTCCAAATAGACAATGACCCCAACCAAAGTTGTGGCAAAATGGCTTAAGGACAACAAAGTCAAGGTATTGGAGTGGCCATCACAAAGCCCTGACCTCAATCCTATAAAAAGTTTGTGGGCAGAACATAAAAAGCGTGTGCGAGCAAGGAGGCCTACAAACCTGACTCAGTTACACCAGCTCTGTCAGGAGGAATGGGACAAATTTCCCCCAACTTATTGTGGGAAGCGTGTGGAAGGCTACCCAAAACGTTTGACCCAAGTTAAACAATTTAAAGGCAATGCTACCAAACACTCAATTAGTATATGTAAACTTCTGGCCCGCAGGGAATGTGATGAAAGAAATAAAAGCTGAAATATATATGTTCCCCCCCACCCCCCGTCCAACCCCATCCACTTGGGATTACTTAAAACAAAAAATATATGCATACAGTTGACGTCGGAAGTTTACATACACCTTAGCCAAATACATTTAAACTCAGTTTTTCACAATTCCTGACATTTAATCCTAGTAAAAATTCCCTGTCTTAGGTCAGTTAGGATCACCACTTTATTTTAAGAATGTGAAAAGTCAGAATAATAGTAGAGAATTATTTATTTCAGCTTTTATTTCGTTCATCACATTCCCAGTAGGTCAGAAGTTTACATACACTCAATTAGTATTTGGTAGCATTGCCTTTAAATTATTTAACTTGGGTCAAACATTTCAAGTAGCCTTCCACAAGCTTCCCCCAATAAGTTGGGTGAATTTTGGCCCCTTCCTCCTGACAGAGCTGGTGTAACTGAGTCAGGTTTGTAGGCCTCCTTGCTCACACGCGCTTTTTCAGTTCTGCCCACAAATTTTCTATGGGATTGAGGTCAGGGCTTTGTGATGGCCACTCCAACACCTTGACTTTGATGTCCTTAAGCCATTTTGCCACACACTTTGAAAGTATGCTTGGGGTCATTGTCCATTTGGACAATGTCATGAGATGTTGCTTCAATATATGCACATAATTGTCCTTCCTCATGATGCCATCTATTTTGTGACGTGCATCAGTCCCACCTGCAGCAAAGCACCCTCACAACATGATGCTGCCACCCCCGTGCTTCACGGTTAAGAATGTTTACAGTGTGAACCAAAATTAAACTGGACTGCATTTGCTTTAAAAGCACTGGGATATTGCTTTTTTTTTTTTTAAATCCTGGAAATCCTCACAGGATTTGATTGAATATGGCTCATTTACCACCTCTATTGTCCTGGTGCAGTTACATTTAGAAGATGACTCCCAGTGTGATTTTATATTTAACTTACTGTATGAATAATTGTGATAACTGTACATCTTCCATAAAACGTTGTGGTTAATTTCAGGGTACTGTATGAAAATTGCCCACGGTCCTGTTGTTGATGCTTTGTACATTGGTGTGACAGTGCATTCTTTCAACCTTATGTGACAGAAACCAAAGATATGTGTATTGATTTCAGGCATAAACCCCCTACCCCTCAGGACACTATCATCAAGGGCAGAATCCATCCTGTCTGACTGTGCCCACCTCCTGCACAATGAGTTCCAGGTCCTACCCCCTGGCTCCCGGTTTAGTTTCCCCACTTTTAAGACTAACAGATACAAGTACCTCTTCACCCCTATTGCCATTGCAATTTTGAATACAGGGAAGAGAAGAAGGTAGGCTAGGGATGATGATATTGAGGATGACACTGATAATGATGAAGGTGATGTTGACGTTGATTATGTTTTAGTTCAGCACATTGTTGATATGTTGTTGACAAGATGATCTAAGAATGCACATAGCATTTTATTTATTATGCAACTTTGGCTTGCTATCCTTCTATGCTGATGCTATTGTCGATCACTAGTAGGCCTACTGCACTGTAAAGCGGTTACTACGAATTTGACAGTAATTTATTAGGCAGCTAGGTGGCAAGTAAAATTAGATTTTTAATATTACAGTACACCTACTGTAATATAAATATGGTATCAAAGCAAGTATTGTGTAATGACACACAGTACAATACCATAAAATGTACAGTATTATACTGTAAAAAGTCAATGCTACTGTAATCGGAATGAATGAATGGATTAATGAACTTCGTTGAGGAGATGGTTTGTATTTTACTGTAATTACAAGGGATTGGTGCAATCAGGTTGGCTACTAGGTAAAGTGTTTACACAATACAGCATAATAACCTTTTCACACGTACCAACACATGGGTGTGATCATTCCACAGTGGTACCTGTAGCGTATGATCAAACAGGTGTTATTATAACGCTTATTTAGAACAGCCAGTTTCGAATGATGCAACAATCAGCATTTGAGCTGGCCACAGTTTTTTCAGAAACATTTTGCACAAACACAGTCCTTACAAAGTTGTCCAGAATGTAAGCAGTTTATTTTTGGATGCAATGTTCAGACATTCACAGAAGTATAGGCTACATTTGTCCTAGCGCTAACTGAGGAAAGATTGACTTAACACAAGCGGTCATATTTTTATAACTCTCGGCTGACAAACTACAATATGAATTAGCTAATAGCAATTACTATTATAATTAATCACATCACAGGTGAGCTCACCATTGATCGAAATAATTTAATAAAGCACTTTCTAGAAATATAAAGTAATCCAACGATGAGTAGTTTCTGCGCGCAGCCATGCTTTTTTTTTTCTCACAGAAACCAAAAACAAAAGGAGAAGACAAGATGAGTTTGCTCTGTTTATAGTACATTGCCTTGCGAAACTATTCACCCCCTTAGCATTTTTCCTATTTTGTTTTCTTACAACCTGGAATTAAAATAGATTTTTGGGGGGGTTGTATCATTTGATTTACACAACATGCCTACCACTTTGAAGATGCAAAATATTTTTTATTGTGAAACAAACAAGAAATAAAACAAAAAAAACGGAAAGCTTGAGTGTGCGTAACTAGTCACCTTTTGCAAAAATTACAGTTGCAAGTCTCTGGGGTATGTTTCTATAAGCTTGGCACATCTAGCCACTAGGATTTTTGCCCATTCTTCAAGGCAAAACTGCTCCAGCTCCTTCAAGTCGGATGGGTTCCGCTGGTGTACAGCAATCTTTAAGTCATAGCACAGATTCTCAACTGGACTGAGGTCTGGGCTTTGACTAGGCCATTCCGAGACATTTAAATGCTTTTCCTTAAACCACTCGAGTATTGCTTTAGCAGTATGCTTAGGGTCATTGTCCTGCTGGAAGGTGAACCTCCGTCCCAGTCTCATCTCTGGAAGACTGAAACAGGTTTCCCTCAAGAATTTCCCGGGATTTAGCGCCATCTATCATTCCGTTAATTCTGACCAGTTTCCCAGTCCCTGCCGATGAACAACATCAGCAGGGACTTCAGGGTTATATTTGGTCTCTTGGTTGAGTCTCTGATTAATGCCCTCTTTGCCTGCTCTGTGAGTTTTGGTGGGCGGCCCTCTCTTGGCAGGTTTGTTGTGGTGCCATATTCTTTCCATTTTTTAATAATGGATTTAATGGTGCTACATGGGACGTTCAAAGTTTCTGCGATTTTTTATAACCCAACGCTGTACTTCTCCACAATTTTTTGTCCCTGACTTGTTTGGAGAGCTCCTTGGTCTTCATGGTGCCGCTTGCTTGGTGGTGCCCCTTGCTTAGTGGTGTTACAGACTCTGGGGCCTTTCAGAACAGGTGTGTGTGTGTGTGTGTGTGTGTGTGTGTGTGTGTGTGTGTGTGTGTGTGTATATATACACGTATATATATATATATATATATATATACACTGACATCATGTGACACTTACAAAAAGTCCACCTGTGTGCAATCTAACTAATTATGTGACTTCTGAAGGTAATTGGTTGCACCAGATCTTATTTAGGGGCTTCATAGCAAAGGGGGTGAATACATCACCAATTACCACATTTCCGTTTTTCTTTTTTTTAAATAAGTTATTTTTTTTATTTCACTTCACCAATTTGGACAATTTTATGCATGACCATTACATGAAATCCAAATAAAAATCAATTTAAATGACAGGTTGTAATGCAGCAGAATAGGAAAAACACCAAGGGGGATGAATACCTTTTGCAAGGTACTCTATGCATGTTGAAGGGGGTGTGTCGTCTTCCATCGTTCACATCCCACCATTCACTTCTGGAAGATCTTAAAAAATTTGTGAACCTTTACTCATCTCCTTTTGTTATAACATCTTTGGTCCGACAGACGATTGTGACACCCAGAATGCATTGTATGTCAACAAACATGGCTCCACACATAGCTGGAATTAGCTTAGCTCATCATAATTAGTACAACCTTTTCTGATAGTGATTTATTGATACAAGTGGCGCGTGCCGGCAGTCAATCACGTAACCTCTCACTCCCACTGAGCCATTCAGTGTTGTTGTTTATGTATGTTTATGTACAGTAGAAACGGTATAAAACTACATACAGAAACTATAACATAATAAGGCACTTACTTTGATAGAAACGCAGTCTGGATTTGAACCTGGGTGTCTGTAGTGACACCTCCAGCACTGAGATGCTTTGCCTTAGACAGCTGGGAGTCATAAGGCCAGGGTAGCTTCAAAATACAACACATGCTAATACTTCTCTGACGCAATTAGCATTGTTTTCCAGAGCTAATAGAATAATGTAGCTAGCTACTTAAGCATTGAGTATAACACCATAAAGGTTATGAGGAATATACACAAAAATATTATGCTACAGTAGAAATGACATAACACGACATGCAGAAACTATTATAATGTAATAAGGCACTTACTTTGATAGAAACGCACACATTTCCAAAGTTATTATTGATAAGAAAACAACTATGACTGCGATGCAGGCAACATACGGAAAATGTGAACACGTGTGGGCAGGACAGGAGATGAGCAAATGTCTGGAGACCTGAACTGCACAAATTGGGAAGTGTTTGGGGAAATTTGTCTGGGTCAGAAATGTCAAAAAAATGTATTGGTCTGCAAAAGTAAAAATGACTACTTTTGTGTGAATGAATGAGGCGGAACACACCTCAATTCAAACTGTTATTAGAAAATAAACTTTTTAGAAAATAGTTTGAAATTGACAAGTTGAAAACAGCCTATAAATAAAAACAGGTTTGAGGGCAAGGCAGATTTTTATTTATTTATTTTATTTTACCTTTATTTAAAAAAGGCAAGTCAGTTAAGAACAAATTCTTATTTTCAATGACGGCCTAGGAACAGTGGGTTAACTGCCTTGTTCAGGGGCAGAACAACAGATTTTTACTTTGTCAGCTCGGGGATTCGATCTTGCAACCTTTCGGGTACTAGTCTAACGCTCTAACCACTAGGCTCCTGCCAGATTAAAATGTACTGTTGCGTAACAATCACATTCTGGAATTGAGAGCACGTTCTAACATCACGCGCATGAAAAACTCATCCTTGGACGACCTTCAGAGATATTTGGAACTCAAGCACGAACGTTAAGAATAGCTCCATCTACAATCTATCCCTTACACATTCTTAATTGATGGGGCACGATAACCACTTAGGAGTTAATTTTCTACAACAGTCTCACTCACAGGTGCAACAAATATAGCCTCTTTGTAGGCAGGCCTCAAAATATGTAATGAGCCTGAAACATGCACCCACTAGTGGTCAAAAGGCTTTTGGTGCTCCAAAGATACAGTACTGTATTCTGGGGTGTGGAATTACAGTACCATTCGAAATAAAATACATTTCCCACAATGCACCATCATTTACAGTATGCTGTAGTAAATCGTACACACTGTACAGAAAACTGTACATTTTACGGTTATTTTTTGTATTATTAACAACCAAATAACAAAAAAAAAAAATACTGCAGCATACTGTAAATGGTGCATTGTGGAAAAATGTGGTCAGGGAAATAATTGCTGTATTTTGAATGGTACTGTATTCCACAGAATACAGTACCATACTTGTCATGACTTCCGCCGAAGTTGGTGCCTCTCCTTGTTCGGGCGGCGCTCGGCGTCACCGGTCTTCTAGCCATCATTGATACATTTTTCATTTTCCATTTGATTTGTCTTGTCTTCCCACACACCTGGTTTCAATTCCATTCATTACATGTTGTGTATTTAACCATCTGTTTCCCACGTCCTTGTCCGGAATTGTTTGCTTTATAGTTGTCACGACTTCGACTGAAGTCGGTTCCCCTCCTCGTTCGGGCGGCATTCGGCGGTCGACGTCACCGGTCTTCTAATCATCACCGATCCACTTTTCATTATCTATTTGTCTTGTCTTGTTTTTCACACACCTGGTTTGCATTCCCCATCATTATCTGTTGTGTATTTAACCCTTTGTTTTCCCCCATGTCTTTGTGTGTGATTGTTTATTGTTAAGCCGTTTCTTTCCGGCTGGTGCATTTCATTTATGCCTTGCCTGGTTTGCGTTTGGCATATGTTATTGTATTACGCGTTTAGCGTTTTGTTTGATTCATTATTTGAGTAAAGTGCTTTGCTCACTCAGTACTGTTCTCCTGTGCCTGACTTGTATGCGCCAGCTACACAAGAGCCCTGACAATAGTGCTTGTTGCACATTGTGTTTACTGGTGTGTTACGGGTATTTTGAGCCCATGTACTCTCGTGTTATTTTGTACCGTTTTGGTAGTTATAATAAACGACTACAGTTAGTACCAAGTTTTGCTCTCCTGCTCCTGACTTCTCTGCCACCAGTTACGCAACCCTTACAATACTGTGTTTTTGGAGAGCCAAAAACCTTTTGACGTCTAGTGTGTGCATGGTATTGTTGTTTCTGTCTCAGTAACATATTTGTAGAGGTGCCTTGAAGTGACTACATTTGTTGCACCCGTGAGTGAGAATGCTGTACCAATTTAACTCCAATGTGGTTATAGTGCCCCATCAATTAAAAATGTATAGGGGACATATTGGAGTGGCAGTTAA
The DNA here is from genome assembly GCA_003317085.1 of Hucho hucho. Classification (NCBI taxonomy): domain Eukaryota; kingdom Metazoa; phylum Chordata; class Actinopteri; order Salmoniformes; family Salmonidae; genus Hucho; species Hucho hucho. The sequence goes on along the minus strand of QNTS01000623.1, from coordinate 99,098 downwards.
AACCTTAAAGGGTTGAGCATTTTGCCATGTCCGTTTGGTCTGTTTTGCTCTGTAGTCGCTGCCTGTTTGGAAGCCTTCGTTAATGCCTCTAAAAGTGCAAGTGGTAAAAAATACATATTTCTTTTCATTAATATTCTGTAATGTTTGTAAACACTTTACTTAGCAGCCAGCCTACTTGCACCAATCCCTTGCAATTACTGTGAATACAAACCCATCAACAAATTTAACTAATCCATTATTTCATTCTGATTACAGTAGCATTTACTTTTTTACAATATAATAGTCAATTTTACAGGAAGGTACTGTGTGGCATTACACACATTACACTACTTGCTTTGATAACGTATTGATATTACAGTAGGTGTACTTGCTAACAGCTTCCTGTAAGCCACTGTCATATTCACTGTAACCCCTTTACAGTGCATTTAATTGTATTGATGTCTGTCAGACTTGATGTAATAGCTCATTGTATTCACTATAACTGCCTGTCATTTTGATTTTGATGAATTGTATATGTTTAATGTTGTTTTTTATGCTCCTTTGCTGCAAAAACAATAATTAAATAATCTTAAGAGTCAGCATCAGTGAAATTCATAAGATGTATTATTACCTAAAAAGGAACCATCCCTTTCAAACAAAGCCTATTTTAGGCTACACGTTTTCACTTCATAAAAATGGACAATGTGTCAATAATAAGCTGTTGGCATGGTTATAAACACAAATACCATTCTACTGAACCTATTCATTATAAGCTACTCTTCTCAACACTCTTCCTTTTAAGGACATTATGCTGTAGCATTTAAACCACTCCAATGAATGTTGGACCGCTCACACTAGTCTTCACCGTAATGTTTTTAAACCAAGACTTGGACACTGACAGAACACATCAACAAAGTAACAAGAAAGGTATACAGTGTTTGATTTCTATACTAGAACGTCTTATCAACAATGTTTGCGTGCTTCCACACAATATGCATCTGGTAGATAAAAATGAGAAAGATAACTTTGTAAGTAGGCTACAGAAGGCTGCGCGTGCTTCATTGTCTTTTCTTTACCTTGTTCCCGGGTATCTCCGTTTGCACTTTCCAGTATGCCATTCAGTAGTAGCAAAGACAGCATAATAATGGAACGTCCACATTGTGCCGATGATATTTGGCTTTTTTTCTGCCTATGTTTGCTATACATCACTGTTATCCACTGAATGGTTATTTGCCCTCCCGTTCCTCTTCACACTGAATCCCTCTGCTCTCTCTGCTTTGACACCAGAGCCGTGCGCTCATGAAAACAAGAAATGGATCTGATTCAGACCGCCAGCCCATCCCTTGTTTCGCAGCCATTCAGTAAAATGACCGGTTTAGCTGTCTAACAAAACGTATTTTCAGTTGAGAGGACGTCTGTCATTTATAATAATCATAGGCAGTTTGTGCTTCAGTAAGTGCCTAGACTTCATTGGACTATTATTAAGAAGGTAGGCCTAAATTTAGTGGCGTGTACTGATGGATGCCAAGGGAAGCCAGGCTTCCCCAAAATATGTAAAAAAACAAAGGAAAAGTATTAATAATTATGATTTTAAAAAGCTGTCATCAGGGGCAGGTGGTGCAGAGCCACCTGTTTTGCTTGTTATTTTGGCATTAATAAGTGTCACATATCAGTTTGCAAACAATGTAAAATAAAATGTAATTGAGTTAATAAAGCCGCATACAAACATGGTCTCTTTTTTGCTTTCTTGAGTAAGGCAGCTCCAAAATACAGGTGTTTCAGCCTAGCTCAGTGCTTTCTGTGGTGGTGGGGCTAGCCAGCAGAAAATACAGAGCGTTGCGCCTGATTGTCTCAGTTTTCTGTCATGATTGGCTCAGTTTTCTGTCACTCATGGGACATTATGTCATCCCAAATTCTAAGGTTAGAGCTCAAAAATGTTTGCCCCTTGGGTTCTGCCATAGAGTTATATTAGAAGTGCCCATCCAAGAAGGGTCAAGGTCAATGGCCACAGAGCTAGCAGTCGTCACCATGAATCAAGTCGACAATCAAATCCTTTTCAATCCTTGTCATATCAAGAGAAATTATAGGTAAAACGTCTCGGTGCTCGTTGGCCATTGGATATAAACATTACACAACATGTTGGAAATCGCAAATTCAACAATGAGTGGTTTGGGAAGGAATCAGTGGCTAACTGTGAGTTCAAGACAACTGGGAACTTGTGGCTCATTTTCCCCGACTGGGAAAATACGTTTTGAATTATAAATTCGGCATCTTTCTCTTTGATGACAAAATTTGTCCATGAAGGATCACTGCACCACTTTCCTGTTCAAGCATATCACAACGTGAGTCCAAAAATATCTTATGCTGCTTTAAAAATTATATAGGATGGCAGAGAGATATGCATACTGTAGCTAAATTAATACTAAGTGTATGTTGTGTAGCAAGCTGTTATTAGGGTGAGGCACTTGGGCTACTAAATTGGTCTATTTCCACCAATGCGGTACTGTAAATACATTGTTCGTTGCCAGTGTGTGCTTGTTTGCCTATAACCTGTTTTAGAGAAATATAATCATTGAATATTGTAAGAGCTTCCATTGTCTGTTAATATGTAAGAACGGACCTTGTTCTGAATTGTCGCTGTACATTTCAAAAGTGCTGAACAAATTATGGATTGCCTTTTATCCGATTGTCATCCCCTTATGCCATAGTTTGTGTATCTCAATTGTCAGTAGAAACCACATTTGTTTAAGCAAGTCAGCCATATCTGTTTTTTTAAAAGACAGTAAACGAGGCTGAATTAACTGTAGCAGTGGTAAGGTGATGGGACTGGGACTCTGCTGTTCGGACAGCTTTATGTAGGCCCTAACAGTTTGTTGGCACCGTTTGTCACCGTTATAGTGCAATTCATGTATTTTTTTGTGTTGTGTTGCTTTGCTGGCAAGCATCCCACATGTTTTTGATTGCCCCACCAAGATTTACATGCTAAAATCGCCACTGGAAATAACACATATGGAATCATGTAGTAACCAAAAAAGTGTTAACTTGTTATGGCTAGGGTCCGTTTTTCTGAATTTTCTACTGACTGACGTGCCCAAAGTAAACTGCCTGTTACTCAGGCCCAGAAGCCAGGATATGCATATAATTGGTACCATTGGAAAGAAGACACTCTGACGTTTGTAGAAATGTTAAAATAATGTAAAAATGTTGAGAGCCCATGCTCTTCCATTAGGACGTATAGGGAAAAAGTTAAATCCAGCTCCCAGATTGCAATTCCTATGGCTTCCACTAGAAGTCAAGTCTTTGTTCAAGGTTTCAGGCTTGTTTCTTCCAAAACGATGAAGAATTCTGAGTTTTGATACAGGAACACAGAGTTGGAAATCAGTCTGTGCACCTGCTAACATCACTTTCCTATTGAACATACTTCTTTTCGTATGTAATATTATAGTTTAATTACATTTTAGGATACCTGAGGATTAAATAGAAACGTAGTTTGACTTGTTGTAACAAAGTTTAGCGGTAGCTTTTTAGATTCCTTTCTCTGCATGTTGAACGAGTGGATTACTCAAATTGATGTCACCAACTAAACAGACTTTTTGGGATATAAAGAAGGATTTTATCTAACAAAACAACACTACATGTTGTAGCTGGGACCCTTTGGATTGCTTATCAGAGGAAGATTTTCAAAAAGTGAATATTTAATCGCTATTTGTGAATTTATGAAACCTGTGCTGGTTGAAAAATATTTAGATGTGGGCCGCTGTCCTCAAACAATCGCATGGCATGCTTTCGCTGTCAATTAACAGGTGTGCCTTGTTAAAAGTTAATTTGTGGATTTCTTTTCCTTCTAAATGTGTTTGAGCCAATCAGTTGTGTTGGGACAAGGTAGGGTTGGTATGCAGAAGATACCCCTTTTCGTTAAAAGTCCAAGTCTATATTATGGCAATAACAGCTCAAATAAGCAAAGAGAAAGACAGTCCATCATTATCATAAGACATGAAGGTCAGTCAATGCGGAACATTTCAAAAACTTTGAATGTTTCTTCAAGTGCAGTCGCAAAAACCATCAAGCGCTATGATGAAACTGCCACAGGAAAGGAAGACCCAGAATTATTTCTGCTGCAGAGGATAAATTCATTAGAGTTAACTGCACCTCAGATTGCATCCCAAATAAATCCTTCACAGAGTTCAAGTAACAGACACATCTCAACATCAACTATTTGGAGGAGACTGCGTGAATCAGGCATTCATGGTCGAATTGCTGTAAAGGAACCACTACTAAAGGACACCAATAAGAAGAAGAGACTTGATTGGGCCAAGAAACACGAGAAATGGACATTAGATCCGTGGAAATCTGTCCTTTGGGCTGATGAGTCCAAATTTGACATCCAACCGCCGTATGCCAAACCAGATTGCATGGCGTATTGCTACAGAATAATGTGGGGTACAGAGATGAGATAGTCATTCAAAAATCATGTTCAACACTATTATTGCACACAGAGTGAGTCCATGCAACTTATTATGTGACTTAATGTTATGTTAACCTTTTTCATGCGTGAGTTCCAAATATCTCTAACGGTCGCCCCAGCGTGACTTGTTACGCAACAGTACATTTAATCCGTGCTGCCCTCAAACCAAGGCACGCAGCCTGTTTTTATTTATAGGCTGTTTTCAACTTGTCAATTTCAAATTATTTTATAACAAGTTTTTTATTTCCTAATAACAGTTTGAATTGAGGTGTGTTGTGCCTCCTCAGTCATTCACATAAAAGTAGTCCTTTTTACATTCGGGGACAATACATTTTTTGGACATTTCTGACCCAGACAACATTCCCCAAGCACTTCCCAATTGTTTGTGCTGTTCAAGTCTGCAGACATTTGCGCATGTCCCGTCAGAACAGGATCTGCACACACGTGTTCACATTTTCCTTCTGTTGCCCGCATCGCAGTCATTGTTGTTTTCGTTACCAATAATAACTTTGGAAATGTGTGTGTTTCTATCAAAGTAAGTGCCTTGTTACGTTATAATAGTTTCTGTATGTCGTGTTATGCCGTTTCTACTGCAGCTCACTGTATGTATGGAGCATAATATACTTGTGTGTATATTCCTTATAACCGCGGACACACGAGGTAACTTTACTCAGTTCATAACATTTATGGTGTTATATTCAATCGTGCTTATGTAAAAAAAAAAGTTGCTTCTGACAGAGGAGCTGGTGGAGACATAGTGAGGAGACCAATTGCTATGCCTTGGAGCTACAGGAGAAGAGAGAGCCAGGAGTGAGGGGGAAACTCGCTAAATGGTTGACAACCACAATTAGTGAAATGTATACCTTCCTGGTGACAGTCCTTCTCATGGGGATAGTAAAGAAGAACTCCCTAAGAGAATACTGGAGCACAGATCCTATGCAACTCCTTTCTTTGCCACCCTCTTTTCCCAAGACCGCTTCCTAGTTCTGCTGCGATGCCTGCATTTCGTCAACAATGCTACTGCCAACCTAAATGACCTGTTATACAAGAAATGTTCTTACCAGCCTGACATCAGCATTTGGTCTGGTCTTTGTGCCATACGAGGAAATATGCATTGATGAGTCCCCAAATGCTGAAGTAGAGTATATTGTGATAAATTGCAGCCCACACTAATGGCCTAGAGATTTTTCAGCTATACTTTTCGTGACTGTTTATTTACCACCACAGACAGATGCTGGCACTAAGACAGCACTCAGTCAGCTGTATAAGGAAATAAGCAAACAGGAAACAACTCACCCAGAGGCGGCACTCCTAGTGGCCGGAGACTTTAATGCAGGAAAACTTCAATCAGTTCTACCAAATTTCCATCAACATGTTAAAAGTGCAACCAGAGGGAAAAAAATTCTAGATCACCTGTACTCCACACACAGAGACGCGTACAAAGCTCTGCCTCGCCCACCATTTGGTAAATCCGACCACAACTCTATCCTCCTGATTCCTGCTTACAAGCAAAAATGAAAGCAGGAAGCACCAGTGACTCGGTCTGTAAAAAAGTGGTCAGATGAAGCAGATGCTAAACTACAGGACTGTTTTGCTATCAGGACTGTTTTGCTATTAGACTGGAATGTGTTCCGGGATTCCTCCGATGGCATTGAGGAGGACACCACATCAGTCACTGGCTTTATCAATAAGTGCATTGAGGACGTCGTCCCCACAGTGACTGTACGTACATACCCCAACCAGAAGCCATGGATTACAGGCAACATCCACACTGAGCTAAAGGGTAGAGCTGCCATTTCCAAGGTGCGGGACTCTAACCCGGAAGCTTACAAGAAATCCTGCTATGCCCTGCGACGAACCAGCAAAGCGTCAATACAGGACTAAGATTGAATCATACTACACCGGCTCTGACGCACGTCTTATGTGGCAGGGCTTGCAAACTATTACAGACTACAAAGGGAAGCACAGCCGAGAGCTGCCCAGTGACACGAGCCTACCAGACAAGCTAAATCACTTCTATGCTCGCTTCGAGGCACGCAACACTGAGGCATGCATGAGAGAATCAGCTGTTCCAGACGACTGTGTGATCACGCTCGCCGTAGCCGACGTGAGTAAGACTTTTAAACAAGTCAGCATACACAAGGCGGCGGGGCCAGACGGATTACCAGGACGTGTGATCCGGTTATGTGCTGACCAACTGGCAGGTGTCTTCACTGACATTATCAACATGTCCCTGATTGAGTCTGTAATACCAACATGCTTCAAGCAGACCACCATAGTCCCTGTGCCCAAGACCACAAAGGCAACCTGCCTAAATGACTACAGACCCGTAGCACTCACGTCCGTAGCCATGAAGTGCTTTGAAAGGTTGGTAATGGCTCAACACCATTTCAACATGATTATCCCAGAAACCCTAGACCCACTCCAATTTGCATACCGCCCAAACAGATCTACAGATGATGCAATCTCTATTGCACTCCACACTGCCCTTTCCCACCTGGACAAAAGGAACACTTATGTGAGAATGCTATTCATTGACTACAGCTCAGCGTTCAACACCATAGTACCCTCCAATCTCATCATTAAGCTCAGGGCCCTGGGTTTGAACCTCGCCCTGTGCAACTGGGTCCTGGACTTCCTGACGGGCCGCCCCAGGTGGTGAAGGTATGAAACAACACCTCCACTTTGCTGATCCTCAACACAGGGATCCCACAAGGGTGCTTGCTCAGACCCCTCCTGTACTCCCTATTCACCCATGACTGCGTGGTCACACACTCCGTCAACTCAACCATCAAGTTAGCAGACGACACAATAGTGGTAGGCCTGATTACCAACAATGATGAGACAGCCTACAGAGAAGAGGTGAGGGCCCTGGCAGAGTGGTGCCAGGAAAATAACCTCTCTCTCAATGTCAACAAAACGAAGGAGCTGATTGTGACTTCAGGAAACAGCAGAGGGAGCACGTCCCTATCCACATCGATGGGACCGCAGTGGAGAAGGTGAAAAGCTTCAAGTTCCTCGGCATATACATCACTGACAATCTGAAATGGTCCACCCACACATACAGTGTGGTGAAGAAGGTGCAACAGCGCCTCTTCAACCTCATGAGGCTGAATAAATTTGGCTTGGCCCCTATGGCCCTCAAATTTTTACAGATGCACAATTGAGAGCATCCTGAGAAATTGGGAGGCCCCGGTGCAAAACTGAGCAAGAATAGTTGTTGTTGAGATGTGTCTGTTACTTGGAACTCTGTGAAGCATTTATTTGGGCTGCAATTTCTGAGGCTGGTAACTCTAATGAACTTATGCACTGCAGCAGAGGTAACTCTGGGTCTTCCTTTCCTGTGGCGGTCCTCATGAGAGCCAATTTCATCATCTCTTGATGGTTTTTGCAACTGCACTTTAAGAAACTTTCAAAGTTCTTGAAATTTTCCGGAATGACTGATGTCTTAAAGTAATGATGGACTGTCGTTTCTCTTTGCTTATTTGAGTTGTTCTTGCCATAGTATGGACTTGGTCTTTTACCAAATCTTCTGTATACCACCCCTGCCTTGTCGCAACACAACTGATTGGCTCAAATGCTTTAAGAAGGAAAGAAATTCCACAAATTAACTTTTAAACAAGGCACACCTGTTAATTGAACTGCATTCCAGTTGACTACCTCATGAGCTGGTTGAGAGAATGCCAAGAGTGTGCAAAACTGTCATCAAGGCAGAGGGTAGCTACTTTGAAACATTTCAAATGTAAAATATATTGTCATTTGTTTAACACTTTTTTGGTTACTACATGATTGTATGCGTGTTATTTCATATTTTTGATGTAGAAAATAGTAAAAGAAAAAAAACCCTGGAATGAATAGGTCTTTCCAAATGTTTTACTGGTACTGTAAGTATTTAGACCCTTTGCTATGAGACTTGAACTTGAGCTCAGGTGCCTCCTGTTACCATTTATCATCGTTGAGATGTTTCTACAACTTGATTGGAGTCCACCTTTTGGTAAATTCAATTGATTGGACATGATTTGGAAAGGCACACAGCTGTCTATATAAGGTCCCAAAGTTGACAGTGCATGTCAGTGCAAAAACCAAGCCATGAGGTCGAAGGAATTGTCCATAGAGCTCCGGGACAGGATTGTGTCGAGCCACAGATCTGGGGAAGGGTACAAACAAATGTCTGCAGCATTGAAGATCCCCAAGAACACAGTGGCCTCCATCATTCTTAAATGGAGAAGTTTGGAACCACCAAGACTCTTCCTAGAGCTGGCCGCCCGGCCAAATTGAGCAATCGGGGGAGAAGGCCTTGGTCAGGGAGGTGACCAAGAACCCGATGGTCACTCTGACAGAGCTCCAGAGTTCCTCTGTGGAGATGGGAGAACCTTCCAGAAGGACAACCATCTCTGCAGCACTCCACCTATCAGACCTTTATGGTAGAGTGGCCAGTCGAAAGCCACTCCTCAGTAAAAAGGTACATGACAGCCCACTTGGAGTTTGCTAAAAGGCAACTAAAGACTCTCAGACCATGAGAAACCAAGATTGAACTCTTTGGCCTCAATTCCAAGCGTCACCTCTGGAGGAAAACTGGCACCATCCCTATGGTGAAGCATGGTGGTGGCAGTATAATGCTGTGTGGATGTTTTTCAGCGACAGGGACTGGGAGACTATTCAGGATCGAGGGAAAGATGAACGGAGCAAAGTACAGAAATATTCTTGATGAAAACCTGTTCCAGAGTACTCAGGATCTCAGAATGGGGCAAAGGTTCACCTTCCAACAGAACAGCGACCCTAAGCACACATCCAAGACAACACAGGCGTGGCTTTGGGACAAGTCTCTGAATGTCCTTGAGTGGCCCAGCCAGAGCCCAAACGTGAACCCGATTGAACATCTCTGGAGAGACCTGAAAATAGCTGTGCAGCGACGCTCCCCATTCAAATGTGAGAAACTACCCAAATACAGGTGTGCCAAGCTTGTAGGGTCATACCCAATAAGACTCAAGGCTGTAATCACTGCCAAAGGTGCTTCAACAAAGTACTGAGGAAAGGGTCTGAATACCTATGTAAATGTAATATTTCAGTTTTATTTTTTTTATAAATTAGAAACATTTTCTAAAAACCTGTTTTTTTTGTCACTATGGGGTATTGTTTGTAGATTGATGAGTGGGAAAAATGATGTAATCAATTTTAGAGTAAGGCTATAACGTAACAAAATGTGTAAAAAGTCAAGGGGCCTTAATACTTTCCTAAGGCAATGTACACTACCGTTCAAAGGTTTATGGTCACTTAGAAATGTCCTTGTTTTCCATGAAAACATACATGAAATGAGTAGCAAAATGAATAGGAAATATAGTCAAGACGTTGACAAGGTTATAAATGATGATTTATAATTGAAATAATAATTGTGTCCTTCAAACTTTGCATTCGTCAAAGAATCCTCTATTTGCAGCAATTACAGCCTTGCAGACCTTTGGCATTCTAGTTGTCAATTTGTTGAGGTAATCTGAAGAGATTTCACCCCTGGTTTGGCTTGATGGGCACTTCTTACGTACCATACGGTCACGTACCATACGGTCTTACGTACCATACTCCCACAACAGCTCAATAGGGTTGAGATCCGGTGACTGTGCTGGCCACTCCATTTTAGACAGAATACCAGCTGACTCCTTCTTCCCTAAATTATTCTTGCATAGTTTGGTGCTGTGCTTTGGGTCATTGTCCTGTTGTAGGAGGAAATTGGCTCCAATTAAGCGCCGTCCACAGGGTATGGCATGGCGTTGCAAAATGCAGTTCAAGATCCCTTTTACCCTGGATAAATCTCCCACTTTACCACCACCAAAGCACCCCCAGACCATCACATTGCCCCTACCATGCTTGACAGAGTGTTCTTCTTTGTGATCCGAACACCTCAAACTTAGATTTGTCTGTCCATTACACTTTTTTCCTATCTTCCTCTGTCCAGTGTCTGTGTTATTTTTCCCATCTTAATTTTTAATTTTTATTGGCCAGTCTGAGATATGGCGTTTTCTTTGCAACTCTGCCTAGAAGGCCAGCATCCTGGAATCGCCTCTTCACTGTTGACGTTGAGACTGGTGTTGTGCGGGTACTATTTAATGAAGCTGCCAGTTGAGGACTTGTGAGGCGTCTGTTTCTCAAACTAGACACTCTAATGTACTTGTCCTCTTGCTCAGTTGTGCACCGGGGCCTCCCACTCCTCTTTCTATTCTGGTTAGAGCCAGTTTGTACTGTTCTGTGAAGGGAGTAGGACACAGCGTTGTACGAGATCTCCAGTTTCTTGGCAATGTCTCGCATGTCTTCATGTCTCAGAACAAGAATAGAATGATAAGTTTCAGAAGAGAAAGGTCTTTGTTTCTGACCATTTTGTAATCGAACCCACAAATGCTGATGCTCCAGATACTCAACTAGTCTAAAGAAGGCCAGTTTTATTGCTTCTTTAATCAGTACAAGTTTTCAGCTTGCTAACATGATTGCAAAAGAGTTTTCTGATGATCAATTAGCCTTTTAAAATGATAAACTTGGATTATCTAACACAACGTGCCATTGGAACACAGGAGTGATGGTTGCTGATAATGGGCCTCTGTATGCCGATGTAGATATTCCATAAAAAATCTGCCGTTTCCAGCTACTATAGTCATTTACAACATTAACAATGTCTACACTGTATTTCAATTTGATGTTATTTTAACGGACAAAACTTTTTGAAAGAAAAGCTAAGTGACCTCAGACTTTTGAACGGTAGTGTATATACAGTGGGGCAAAAAAGTATTTAGTCAGCCACCAATTGTGCAAGTTCTCCAACTTAAAAAGATGAGAGAGGCCTATAATTTTCATCATAGGTACACTTCAACTATGACAGACGAAATGAGAAAACAAAATCCAGAAAATCACATTATAGGATTTTTTATTTATCTATTTGCAAATTATGGTGGAAAATAAGTATTTGGTCAATAACAAAAGTTTATCTCAATACTTTGTTATATACCCTTTGTTGGCAATGACAGAGGTCAAACGTTTTCTGTAAGTCTTCACAAGGTTTTCACACACTGTTGCTGGTATTTTGGCCCATTCCTCCATGCAGATCTCCTCTAGAGCAGTGATGTTTTGGGGCTGTCGCTGGGCAACACGGACTTTCAACTCCCTCCAAAGATTTTCTATGGGGTTGAGATCTGGAGACTGGCTAGGCCACTCCAGGACCTTGAAATGCTTCTTACGAAGCCACTCCTTCGTTGCCCGGGCGGTGTGTTTGGGATCATTGTCATGCTGAAAGACCCAGCCACGTTTCATCTTCAATGCCCTTGCTGATGGAAGGAGGTTTTCACTCAAAATCTCACGATACATGGCCCCATTCATTCTTTCCTTTACACGGATCAGTCGTCCTGGTCCCTTTGCAGAAAAACAGCCCCAAAGCATGATGTTTCCACCCCCATGCTTCACAGTAGGTATGGTGTTCTTTGGATGCAACTCAGCATTCTTTGTCCTCCAAACACGACGAGTTGAGTTTTTAGCAAAAAGTTCTATTTTGGTTTCATCTGACATTCTCCCAATCCTCATCTGGATCATCCAAATGCTCTCTAGCAAACTTCAGACGGGCCTGAACATGTACTGGCTTAAGCAGGGGGACACGTCTGGCACTGCAGGATTTGAGTCCCTGGCGGCGTAGTGTGTTACTGATGGTAGGCTTTGTTACTTTGGTCCCAGCTCTNGCCATTAATACAGGTAACGAGTGGAGGACAGAGGAGCCTCTTAAAGAAGAAGTTACAGGTCTGTGAGAGCCAGAAATCTTGCTTGTTTGTATGTGACCAAATACTTATTTTCCACCATAATTTGCAAATAAATTCATTAAAAATCCTACAATGTGATTTTCTGGATTTTTTTTCCTCATTTTGTCTGTCATAGTTGAAGTGTACCTATGATGAAAATTACAGGCCTCTCTCATCTTTTTAAGTGAGAGAACTTGCACAATTGGTGGCTGACTAAATACTTTTTTGCCCCACTGTATACAGTAAGTGTATATTTGAGATTCTTCAAAGTACCCACCCTTTGCCTTGATGACAGCTTTGCACACTCTTGTCTGAGTTTAATTCAGTAAGGGAAAGAGAAAGGAGGGACAGAAAAATAATGTTTTAAAGATTTGATGAAGTGGTAAAAGACAATGATAACAGTGCCGTTATGTGTGATGATTGAAAGGCGCTACACAAATTCAACAGTCACAAGACAGGGACTGTAAATAGGCCAATGGGACGTCAAGGGAACTGTATACTACTGTTCAGATGGGTTAAATGGAAAGTGAAATCTGGACACTGACTGTAGGTCTATAACCTCTCACATAGCCTTAATATTAACTCCTGTATAATTAAGTAATATACCAAATGTAGGCAAGTATTTTATTTGGGAACAGGAGTGAAGAAATATTTTTTTCTTCAGCATCTTGAGAGAATCTGAATGCACAGTAATATACCATCTTTAGAGGTGCTATCTTTATCAGCATCATAAAAGCTTATTGTCACGATCTTGTACGGAAGTGGACCAAGGCGCAGCGTGCAGGGTTGAGTGAAACATATTTATTTATAGAACTCACCAAAACAAAAGAACGTACACAACGACCGTAACGCAGGTGTGGCGCGCGCACGCGCGCGCGCACACACACACACAGGTACACACACAACTACAAACATAAATATCCCACAACACAGGTGGGGGACTGAACAACCTAAATAGGATTCCCAATTAGAGACAACGACTAACAGGTGCCTCTAATTGGGAACCCAAAACAACAGAACAAAAACACATTCCTGATCACGTCCTGACCAAAACCACCATAGAGCAGCCAAAAGGGCTATCTATGGCCAGGACGTGACACTTATAGTATTTCAACCGCAAAATATGCATCCAAGCCGAACTGAAATCTTATCAGAAACATGGTTTTCCCAGCTTTCTATTTCCTTATAACCGGGTCACATTGATGTATTCTGGAATTTTTTTGTAGAAAATCTTTATTGAATTTTCTCCTCGGTCCATAAACGTCTTTGCTCCACGAAAGAAGCAGAGATGCCGATGTCAACTAGACTGAATCATTCCTTCAATCAATTAACAACATTATTCTGGTGAGCAAGGGTTTATTTAGTCTTCCAGGGCAACATACATTGACAGAAGAGAAGCAGCATGTATGTAATTATAGACAAGTTGACTAACAAATAGCAGACCAAAATGTCAGAAATTATAAGCAGAAACATATCTAAATCCAGCAACAACAACAACTGGCACCCCTGTGAAGAAATCATTCCGCCATTTCTGACATTTTCTATATTAGCGGGTTAGGGTCGCACCGGGCCTCAGATTTTCACTTTATCACATATAGTCGGGCGGTTGTCGATGGGTTAGCAGCAATTGCGGGCGGGTGCAGATAAACAAACAGCTGACCCGTGCACCCCTAGTTCCCGCCTATCACTCGTAGGGTAGCGGTGGTCAACCTGACTCTCAACAACAATGTGTCTAGACCAGTGGTTCCCAAACTGTGAAGAGCTGGCCCCACTCTTGAAAGTTGTAATAGTAGAATGCACAAGGTGCAATTTCAAAATTGGGTAGTACATCATCAGTTCGTCTTGTCATGTTAGTCATCGCATACCTTAGGAAGCTATTTATAACTTGTCAGAAATGTCCAAATCAACTAGCCCATGTCATCTAAAGTTTTTATTGAGGTTTTTTAGCCCATAGATATTGTTGTACATTTGTCACTCATATCACATGAATACACATTAGACACATTATCTTTAAACTGCAACATTTTCTTTGCAACCCATGACAAAATATGTAGAATTGCAGGAAATAAACTTTAAACCTGCAAAATTCTCTCCACAAACGAGGGGTGCGAACAGTTTGTGTCATGAACAGTGCTTGTGGCCATAGAAATATACACAGGTGGGGTGGGGGGGGTCGGTATGTTCCCCAATGCTGGAAGGGGGGCCCCGGATTAAAAAGTTTGGGAACCACTCCTCTAGACAGTGCCGTTGACATAGCTGTTGGCATATGAGTAACCAGTGTCACTGTCTCGTCATGTATTTGTGTGGGTGCGGCTGAGTCAGTATCCTGAAAAGGTGACTGTGATCCCCTAGGTCACAACTGCTGGGTCAGGGTGTCACCCTGAAAGCTCTGTCCTTTGCTCTCAGTTCACAATGTTTGACTTGACTCTCCTGTTGATGTGTTATAGATTTTATGGTTATGACTAAATGTTTGTACATCTGAGAATATTCCATTCTGAAAATGTATGCAATAGAGATAGGGTTATAAGACAGATGGTAGTCCAATTGATGTGTGTGTGTCTAGATATTAACTTTGTGTGTAAAACTGGAACAGGCTGAAATGACTTCATTTAGGGAGTATCTGGGAGAACAAAGAATTCTTTGATTCTACCAGACACATGCGAGAGGCTCCTGTCCTTGAAGACAGGAGGGATAGTTAAAGAACCGCCCAAGTTTGACTTGTGTTGCAAAGATTGTGATAAGGAATGAATGGGTACTGTGGGAAGACACTATTTTCTTGGAAAGGGTGGGGGAAATGGTGGGGCCTTTGTATCTTTGTATTTCAACATTGTACCATAATAAAAGACTGTGTACACCTTTTAGAGCCCAGAGCTCTCCTGAATTAAACCATTTACACTTGACCATTGTATACTGGGCTTCTGTCTGTCTTATTTCAACCAGTATCTTACAAATACTGGGTAACAGACAGAGTTTGTTTAATTGAAGTTCAGTTTGTGAACATTGAGAACAAAATTTCTATAACATGACGTCACACTGTCTCCTTTGCGTTCTAAGGCTTGAGTAGGTCGAAGTTCTCTCTATATGAGTAGTGATGCAGTGGTGGTTGCGAAGCGTTGGTGGTTGCATGAGGCGTGTTCCTGTAGGATAGCAAGTTTCAAGTTTTATTAGTCGTATGTATGGTATATGCATGGTATACATCGTCCAACGAAATGCTTACTTGCAGGTTTCTTCTCGACAGTGCAACAACAATAGGAAATAATAAAAGATAGTAATACGAACATAAAGTAAATGGCTGTAGAATTGAATATGTACTTGTATATTGGGGAAGGGGGTGAATTGAGCAGGATAATACGAGTCTGGTAGCAGCAGCTGTGATGTGTGTGTAGCATGAATGTGTATGTCTGTGTGGGTGTATGCATGAGTGAGTGCATGTGTGCTAAGGTGCAGAGAATCAGAGCATGCTGCGATACCGTCTGCCTGATGGTAAGGAAGATAACAGCTCGTGGCTGGGGTGGAACTTAACACTTGTGACTCTCCAGGAAAAGTAAGGTTTCAGTTCTGGAGCATCTCCTGCAGCTTTATCTTTCATCATGATGTCCATCACCTTAGATAACATTGTTTCTGATGTTTCTCCACATTTGTGTTGAATTGACTGGTGCATTTTCCATTCTGAAGTAGATGTCCACTTGACGTGACTCTGGTTTGACCACAGGTAGTGGCAACCATCTGCAAGTCCGTCTGCGTTGCAGTGCTGTTCTGACTTGCATTTTTTCCTGGGCTTACGGAATTACTACAGAAGCTTTATTCCGAGCTTGACAACGAAGTTGCTTTGTCAGAACAAAACATGGAAATGGACTGACTGAATTTGTGAAAACCAAGAAAACACTCCTGAAATCTAAGTCATTGACGTACTTCAACCCGTCATTGCCCATCCAACTAGCTTGTGTTGCTAGTCCCTATGGTGTGGGAGCAGTATGGTTCCATATCATGCCTTCAGGTGAAGAGAAGCATATCGCTTTCACATCGAGGACATTGAACAAAGCAGAACGCAACTACGCATGAACTAGACTTCAAGGCAGGTCTCTTTGTGACTCGTAGGGACCCAGCCAGAGATGTCATTGACAGTCTGAGCGCACACTATTAGGAGCATGTTCTTCAAGATAAAGAAACCAGCTCTGTCAATGTAGCGATTTCAGGGGGTAGACCCAACCCGGAACTTGAACCCAGATCCAGCGTCTGTCATTGAAGAGGTGGCCAGTTCAGACCCAGCTGAGGATGAGGCTAGTTCAGCCACCGAGGAAAAAGGAGGTGATCCTCCTATCCCAAAAGGGGAAGACACCCTGGCTTTAATGGCAGCCTTGTATGATCGCTATGCCAGTCTAGCAACAAGAGTGACCTGCGTGGAGAATGAACTTCAGGCCTGTAAGGCCAGCATTGATGACGATCTGAAAATATAAATGGCTGCCATGGAACAGAGCTTAAATGACTCAATGGCTTCAGCTATCACATACATCAAGACACTTGATCCAAATGCCAAAATAATAGGAATAAATGTTAAACTACCAATTTGACAAGGCTTTGTCAGGACTTAAGGAGGGTTTAGAGGCTTCTATCAAGGATGTTTGGACTGTCTGAACTGTAGAGACACCAGGTGGGAAGAAAAGCTTGTACACCACTCTGTGCCTCGACCCCATTGCCAGGCTCCGGTATTGGGGCTTACCGGGTAAAACCTAGCCTTTTTTACTCTAGTACACCGCTGGATACATTTTTTTCAAAGGGCGGCTACCCAGTCTACAGGATTGGTGGAAGGCAGAGCACAAACATGAGGGAAGCAGTTCTGTCTTCATGAAGTCATTCCTTTCAGAAGACGCTGAAGCTGAAAAGCATATTTGAGACAGGAAAGTGGGCCCTCAGGAAAACCTCAAGGATTTCACTTTTCAACTCAGAGCTCTCTGGCTGTGGTGGAAACCTGAAGTACCAGAGAAGACCATACTCAAACACTTCTTCAGAAATTGCAACCCAAGGTTGGCTTGCTATCTTTTGGTACATATAGTGGATGAGCTGGTCAGAGTGGGAACTCTCATAGAAAGGGACTTTCAGGGTTCCAAGACATACTGGTCCCAAATCAATAAGACTGAGCAGCAGAAGAAATCTACTCCTCCCTCTTTCTCTCATTTTGGATGAAGGAAGCCTCCAGGAGCATTAGCAATATTCAGCCTGCCAATGAAGGGACTGCGCTCTCCAATTCAATCATGCTGCCATTGCTGTTGAGGGCCTTCCATTGCCATGCTGTCCTTGATACTGGATGCATGTACACCCTTGTACAAGAATCGTTGTGGAGACGGATAAGAGAGCCCAAACAGGAGTTGAAACCAGGCCTTGATTGTTATTTTGTGTTAGCGAATGGCCAAGCCAACCAAACCATGGGGCATGCAGAGATGGACTGTTCTCTCCATGGACAGCAATGGACACTTGATGTCTATGTCACGAGGGATGATCACCTGGCCTTTCCAGTTATTGTTGGGCTCAGTCTTGACTTAAATAACTCATGTTACGTTCTACCAGTAGCCACAGTACTTTCCTAGTTCCCTTTCAACCAGCAGAGGTCACCAACCGGCAGCCCACAGACCATGCATATGTATCTGGCCATCCTAACACCACTGGGTAGAACAGCTAAGGGGATACAGAGAAGGAGGCCAATGTATCCATGTGACCCTGTGAGGAATTTGAAGCCCTAAAACAGCAGCCGGTTAGTGGGGCGGACACCAGCCCACAGCTTCGTGCACAGTTTGACAGCCTGTTCAATGAGTGGCCCACTCTTTGCACAAATTCTGTTTGACACATGACTCTTGTCTCTCACCACATCATAACAACTGATGAGGTCCCCATAAAGAAGAAGACTTACTGAGTGCCTTTGCAAAAGCAAGAGTTCATAGACAAACAGGTCAAGGACATGTTAAGCGACTGCAAGGTCACACAATCGTCATCCCCTGGGCCTCACCTGTAGTGGTTGTGAAGAAAAAGGATGGAACAAGGTTCTGCATTGATTACAGAGTCACCAATGCAAAGTCCCCTCTTGATGCCTTTCGCATACCTCAAATTCTGGAAAAACTGGCGTCCTTACCTGGAACAACAGTAATCAGCACCATCGACCTCAAGAGTGGATACTGGCAATTGGGCATGGGCCCTGCCAGCATCCAGAAGATGGCATTTGTAACTCCGGGGGGGTTTAGTTGAGTTTTTTGTTCTTCCCTTTGGTTTGAAAAATTATGGAGCATCGTTCCAAAGGCTCATAAGAAATAGCTTCAAGATGTGAAGGGGAAGTGTTGCTTTGTGTACATTGACGGCATTGTGGCGTACTCCCGCTCAGAGCAACAACACCTGGAAGACCTGAGAGCTGTGTTCAGCAGGTTGCACAAAGTCAGGCTCATGGTGAACCTGAAGAAGTGTAACCTCTTCCAGGGGAGCATTTCCTTCTTAGGACATGTGGTGTCCACTGAGGGCATTGTGACACAGGCAATAACGGTTGAGGCTGTCCAGTCTTTTCCAACACCTCTGTCAGTCAATGATGTGGAGTGGTTTCTAGGTATGACAGGATGGATGGTATCATAGCTTCATCCCTTACTACACAGACCGCTCTGCTTCCCTCAATGCTCTGAAGAAGAATGTGTCTTGGGCTTGTACAAACAGATGCCAGTGACATCGGACTTGTTTCTGTTTTGAAACAAAAGATTGACGGCGGTGAGTGAGTTATTGCTTATGGATCAAGACTGCTGAACTCTGGTGAGAATAATTACTCCGTCTCTGAGCGAGAGTGCCTAGCAGTCCAGTGGGCGGTGGAAAAGTGGCGGTCTTTCCTTGAAGGGAGGAAGTTTGAGGTCATTGATGAGCACTCAGACCTGGCCTGGGTATTAACTACTTAGGGAGTAGCGGCGCGCTAGCGGGCCTCTCCCGACACTACCCGGTGAAATGTAAGGCGCCAAATTCAAAATCCAAAAGTTGAATTAATAAACATTCATCAATATACAAGTGTTGCATAGTCATCAAAAGCTCTGCTTCTTGGCATTGTCAGATTTCAAAAAGGCTTCACGGCGAAAGCACAACATTTGATTGTTTGAGGATAGCACCTCATATATTTTCCACATTAGCATAAATTCATATCCAGCGCGGGTCACACAAAACCCATATCAGAGCTAAAAAATATCACTTACCTTTCAAAGAACTTCTGCTGAGGGCTTCCCAAGTGTCCAACGAAGACATCCAATGGTTCTTTTGTTAGAAAAAGTCATTTATTATATCCATAAATCTCCGTTTGGTTGGCGCGTTATGATCAGAAAATCCACCGTTGAGTCGCCCATTGAACCGTGAAGAGAACACGTTCAAATTATACCTATACACTTTCTACAAACAAATCAAACATCATTTTTAATGTATCCTTAGGTATCCTTTTATGTATATTTACTGTAATATTTCAACCGGACGATAAACGTGAACAATAGGAAAGGAAAATAAAGTGGGGTGCGCTCACAATCTCGCACCCGTCAAACGTTGTTGACAAATGTGATCCCTTCACTACTTCCTCTCTATTCTGCTTAGTGCTAGAGCCTCTAGACACTGTATAAAGACTGTTGACATCTAGTGGAAGCCATAGATACTGCAGTCTCAGTCCTGGATAACAGAAATCAATAGGCAGCTTTGACCCAAAAATGTTTAACACTCTTAGAAATGTCAAAGTGTTTCCTATCCAATAGTACTAATTATGTGCATATCCTATTTTCTGGGCCTGAGTGGCAGGCATTTTACTTTGGGCACACCAGACTCTCCAAAACCGTCACCTCTGCTGCCGCTCCCTAAGAAGTTAAACCATTTAAAGCCCAATTCAAGACGGGTAAGATAGACGATCAGACTACAGAAGTTTGACTTCCATGTCACCTACAGAAAAGGACAGTGCAACATTGTTCCGGATGCTCTCTCCTGCGCCCCATTTAGGATACAGAAGCAAGCCTCAGTCTGCGTCAGTCAAGCATCCAACAGTCACAAATGTTCACTCCTCGTGAACTGGTCTGACATAGCTTTAGCTCAGCAATACGATCCCAAGGTGCAAACCATAATGGTGGAAGCCCAGGGCGGAAGGCCAAGACATGGATGCATAAACTATGCCAATGAAAATGGGTATCTGTAATGGGTCGTCCCTGCTAGACAGGGAGGTCAGAGGTTTCAATTGTTCGCCCCACAGGGGATGAGAGAGCAGTTGTTGAGATACTTCCATGACAGTACACTAGGTGGACATCTAAGGAGGCTAAAAACCCTCCTCAAAGTTGCCTACTGGCCAGATGTGAGGAAGGATGTATGGGAATACACCAAAAGGTGCATCACTTGCCAAAAGTACAAGCCTCAACTGACTAAGCTGTCGGGTCATCTGCTGCAATCAAGGAGCCAGGCTACATGCTCGGAGTGGATATCATGGGGCCTTTCAACAAGAGCAGAAGGCAACATCAGTACTTCCTAGCGGTTGTTGACTATTATAGCAAATGGGTTGAATTGTTCCCCATGAGAGAGGCGAAGACCAAAGATAGCCTCCATTCTCATTGATGAAAAATTAACCAGATGGGAAACGCCAGCTATCTTGACTCAGATAGAGGAGCTCAGTTCACATCCCTCCTTCTCAAACAGGTTTGCCAGCAATGGGGTGTTGTCCAAAAGCTCACAACAGTGCACCCTCAGAAAACAAATCTGACAGAACACATAAATCGCACGCTGAAGACCATGATCGAATCCTTTGTGAAGAACAAGTATAACACTTGGGACAGCTGGTTGCCTGAGTTCCACTTCTCCATCAACTCTTAAATTGATGCACACCTTGATAGGGTTAGGGTTAGTGCACCCACAAAGCAATATCCCCATGTTACAGCGTTTGTTTTTCCCAAAAACGGCGACCACCTGTGCTAATTTTCTATCTAGAATTCTCCGAAAACCTGTGTGTAAGCATAACTTGGGAAGTGTACAGCAGAAGTGTAGTTTCGTCAGATGGAGGCACTCATAGCTGTATGGATCTGTGCAAAACTGCTACAGTAAGCATATCTATTTTATTTGAAGCATCGCTGATGAAAAATAAGCTGTTTGTTTGGAAAGCCTTATCGCAAGCGATGTTTATTGATGTTTCTAAACCTTAAAACACAGCATCGGTATTATACTTAACATGAGCCAGTTGTGGGCGAAGCTAATGGCTGAATACTGTAGGGAGAAGGCAGAATGCCCCTAGAGTTTGAGAGCTACATTAGTCCTAGCGCTAACTAAGGAAAGAGTGAACTAACACAAGCGGTCATATTTAGCTAACTCTCAGCTGACAGAAACCATAATATGAATTAGCTAATTGCAAATACTATTTACAATGTATCACATGATAGGTGAGCTCACCAGTGATCGAAATAATTGAGTAAAACACTTTCTAAAAGTCTAAAGTAATCCTACGGTGGGTAGAGTTTATGCACGCCACCATGTTTGTTTTTCTGTGTCAACCAAAGATAAGACAATGTGACAATATGAGTTGGGTCTGTTTGCAGTATGCATGTTGAAGGCAAAGGGTGTGTGTCGTCTACCATCATTCACTTCCGGAGGTTTACTCGTAAGACGATTGAACCATCCTATTTTGATATAACATCTTTGATCTGACAGACATTTGCATGACACCCAGAATGCATTGAATGATGTCAATAAACATGGCTCCTCACGTAGCCGGCAAATGGCTTAGCATTAGCTTATCATAATCAGTACAACCATGAAAAAAAGTATTTTACACACATCATGTGTCCATTACAATCCATGCAATGTCACCAGTACTTGAAAACGTGAATAAAACAGTAAATAAAATAATGATTACCACACAAACCATTTTCTGATAGAGAGAGAGACTAATATATATATATATATATATATATATATATATATATATATATATATATATATATATATATATCTCATCACATGAAAAACAAGGGGTTTTCGGCAGTGGTGGAAAAAGTACCCAATTGTCATATTTGAGTAAAAGTAAAGATACCTTAATAGAAAATGACTCAAATGAAAGTCACCTAGTAAAATACTACTTGAGTAAAAGTATTTGGTTTTAAATATACTTAAGTATCGAAAGTAAATGTATAAATCATTTCAAATGCCTTATATTAACTTCTTAGGGAGCGGCAGGTGAGGTGACGGTTTTGGAGAGTCTGGCGTGCCCAAAGCAAAATTCCTGCCACTCAGGCTCAGAAAATAGGATATGCACATAATTAGTACTATTGGATAGGAAACACTCTGAAGTTTCTAAAAGTGTTAACATAATGTCTGTGAGTATAACAGAACTCCTTTAGCAGGCAAAAACCTGAGACAAATCTATCCGGAAATCAGTTTCTGGTGACCTATTGCTCTGTTTGACACACTCCCTATTGAATCCATTTGTAACCAGGACTGAGACTGCAGTACCTATGGCTTCCACTAGATGTCAACAGTCTATATACAAAGACTCAGAGAGATTGGAGTAAACAGAACGAATAGGTTACAGGAAATGGTCAAGGTAGCTCAGATGTCAACAAGTTTTCTCGGGCGCGAGTCTGGCTGCACGCCCCACTTTATTTTACTTAAATAAGGTATAGGTGACAATCCAAGTGAAATATTATCGCTAATATTCATAAAAGGATAGCTAAGGATGCATTTTAACTGGTATTTGATTTGTTTAGGAAAAGTTTATAGGTATATTTGAATGCGTTCTCTTCACGTTTCAATGGGCGATTCGACGTTGGATTTTCTGAACATAACGCGCCAACCAAACAGAGATTTATGGATATAATAAATGACTTTTTCTAACAAAAGGACCATTGGATGTCTTCGTTGGACACTTGGGAAGCCCTCAGCAGAAGTCCTTCAAAAGGTAAGGGATTTGTTTTCGCTGTGAAATGTGTTTTGTGTGAACCGCGATGGTTTATGAATTTATGCTAATGGAAAATATTGGAGGTGCCACCCTCAAACAATCAAATGTTGTGCTTTCGCCGTAAAGCCTTTTTGAAATCTGACAACGCTGTGATATTGCCAAGAAGCAGAGCTTTTGATGACTATGCAACACTTGTATATTGATGAATGTTTAATAATTCAACTTTTGGATTTTTAATTTGGCGCCTTGCATTTCACCGGATAGTGTCGGGAGTGGCGCCCCACCACTCCGTAAGTAGTTAAGCAAACAAGATGGCGCCATTATTATTATTTTTTTTCATTTATGAAAATCCAGGGGCACACTCCAACACTCAGACATAATTTACAAACAAAGGGTGTGTTTAGTGAGTCCACCAGATCAGAGGCAGTAGGGATGACCAGGGATGTTCTCTTGATAATTGTGTAAATTGGACGCTTTTCCTGTCCTGCTGTCACGTCCTGGCCATAGAGAGCCCTCGGGGTTCTCTATTGTGTTTTAGGTCAGGACGTGACTAAGGTTTTTTTTCTAGTTGTTTTGTTTCTATGTTCGTTTTGTGTATGGTTCCCAATTAGAGGCAGCTGTTGTTCGTTACCTCTAATTGGGGATCATACTTAGTGTGTTACTTTCACACCTGTGTTTGTGGGATATTGTTTGTGCTAGTGCCGTTGAGCGCTACTTATTGTCAGATCAGTTATTTTCTTTGTTGTTTTTGTATGTTTCACATTTATTAAATATGTGGAACTCCACGCACGCTGCGCCTTGGTCCATTTATTATAACGACGATCGTGACAGAATATCCCGCCAAGCCATGACCAAGCAGCGTGCCCAGGAGGTAAAGGAGAGTTGGTCTTGGGAGGAAGTACTGGGTGGATGCGAGGCCCTTCCTTGGCAGGAGTCGTCGAGGAAGATAGGAGGACAGCGACGACGCTGTGTTCCGCGACCAAAAGGAGCCCAAGGGCAAGCCCAAGATGTTTTTGGGGGGGGCCACAAGGGGCGGTCGGCCGAGCCGAGGGGAGAGCCAGAGCCCGAATGGGAGACGATCGAGGAGTTTAATGAGGGATATCGGAGAGAGGTGTTGGCTAGGAATATGCTCCAGCGCAGGCGTTTAGAGGAGCGTATCACCAGTCCGGTGCAACCTGTGCCGGCTCCCCGCATTCGCCCTGAAGAGCGTGTCACCAGTCCGGTGCAACCTGTGCCGGCTCCACGCAACAGGCCTCCAGTGCGCCTTTCCAGCCCGGTATGTCCTGTGCCGGCTCCCCGCACTCGCCCTGAAGAGCGTGTCACCAGTCCGGTGCAACCTGTGCTGGCTCCACGCACCAGGCCTCCAGTGTGCCTTCCAAGCCCGGTGCCAGGGCCGGAGCCCTCCTCTGCGCCGATGCCCAGTCCAGGCACGGCGTCCAGTCCCGCTATAAGGCCGGAGCTTTCCTTGGCGCCGGTGCCCAGTCCAGGCACGGCGTCCAGTCCTACTCCAAGGCCGGAGCCTTCCTCTGTGCCAGTGCCCAGTCCAGGCACGGCATTCAGTCCCGCTCCTAGGCCGGAGCCTTCCTCTGCGCCGGGTCCCAGTCCGGGCACGGCGTTCAGCCCGGCCCAATGGCCAGATCTGCAGTCTGAGCGGGTGCTACGTCCCGCATCGGAGCCGCCACTGACGCTAGTTACCCACCCGAACCCCTCCCCATCTAGTTCAGGTTTTGCGGCCGGAGTCCGCACCTTTGGGGGGGGGTACTGTCACGTCCTGGCCATAGAGAGCCCTCTGGGTTCTCTATGGTGTTTTAGGTCAGGACGTGACTACGGGGGGTTTTCTAGTTGTTTTGTTTCTATGTTTGTTTTGTGTATGGTTCCCAATTAGAGGCAGCTGTTATTCGTTACCTCTAATTGGGGATCATACTTAGTGTGTTACTTTCACACCTGTGTTTGTGGGATATTGTTTGTGCTAGTGCCATTGAGCGCTACTTTATTGTCAGATCAGTTATTTTCTTTGTTGTTTTTGTATGTTTCACATTTATTAAATATGTGGAACTCCACGCACGCTGCGCCTTGGTCCATTTATTATAACGATGATCTTGACACCTGCTAAGCATTCAAAATGTAATGAGTACTTTTGTGTGTCAGGGAAACTGTATGGAGTAAAAAGTACATTATTTTCTTTAGGAATGTAGTGAAGTAAAAGTTGTCAGAAATATAAATAGCAAAGTAAAGTACAGATACCCCAAAAAACAACTTGAGTAAAAATACTTTAAAGTACTACTTAAGTAATTTACACCACTGGTTTTTGGCCACATGTATGAACACATTTATAAACAAATCATGAACACACATTTGAAAAAAGAAATTCTGAGTCAGACACGTGAAGATTTACATGACTCAGACATGTGTTTTTCCAATATTCACATGTGATATTCTAAGTTACACGTGTGCTTTTGTAGCCCGTGCGATTAGAACCCAGGACTCCCATGGGAGAAGCCAATGTCATAACCATTAGATCAAGAGGACCGCCACTGGGTTTCTCTTCAAATGTATATGTATTATCCATTTCTCAGACTATTGTGGCGGAAGAATCAGAATTAGTTGGGTAACATAGATAATTAAGATGTCTTATCTGCATAATATGCTTATGATATACTTGTTATTAGAATGTATCCCTTCGGACTCTGGTGTTGGCAGTTGCACTTCCTCCCTCAGCTGGGGCTCAGTCACCTGGGGCCCAGAGAGGGGAGAGGTCAGGCTTGTCTTTCACATGTCCCTGGTGCTATGCAGAATATCAGAAAGGGAAGAGGACAGGAGGGAACATTGTCTTCATATGTGAATATGTCTTTACCTATTCTTAAACCATGTGAAGGGATGGCGTGATTAATGGGGAACCAATTACTTGTCTCCACAATGTCTGTGCGCCAGTCACTCCCTCCTTTGGCATTGGGGGATGTGTGTGGTAGTGTCTGGAACCATTGTATGTCATCTCTGATGTTGCACTTATCCTGGGATAGTGTTTGACCTAGAGGCTCACTCCCCTCAGTGAGCTTGTCCAGGTGTGTGGTCAAGAAGGGGTTTTACTTGAGATGGGAGTATCTGGAGTTGACAATTGATTTATGCCATTGGATGAGTTGGTGTTTTTGTGCTATGAAGTACCAGGAATGAGATCGGAACCTTGTCTTAGGGGCCAAACTGAACGATAATTTATAGTGAATGCTATCTGGCTACGGGATACTCCTTTCTCATTTTAAAAGTGGCATCTTGTGACATGTTCCAAACATCTGTGATTTGTATGTAGACTAGGGGGTGGATCTTTGCTATAAAATATCTCAGTAGCCTTTGTGTTGTGGCTCTCAACGAATCATCAGAGAGGGTGATTCGTCGACCAGCCATCGCTATTGCAAAGCTCTTACTAATAAAGATTCAGTTTAAGTATAACTCTGACTGTTTTGATCAAATTGAGCTGTAATGTTTTTTTACATAAAAATCAAATTTATTTACAAAGCCCTTCTTACATCAGCTGATGTCACAGAGTGCTGTACAGAAACCCAGCCTAAAAACCCAAACAGCAAGCAATGCACGTGTAGAAGCACGGTGGCTAGGAAAAACTCCCTAGAAAGGCCAGAACCTAGGAAGAAACCTAGAGGAACCAGGCTATGAGGGGTGGCCAGTCCTCTTCTGGCTGTGCCGAGTGGAGATTTGTCCAAGATTTTAAAATGTTCATAGATGACCAGCAGGGTCAAATAATAATAATCACAGTGGTTGTCGAGGGTGCAACAGGTCATTCAGAGTATCTCTAGCGCTCCTGCTGTCTCTAGAGAGTTGAAAACAGCAGGTCTTGAACAGCTAGCACGTCTGGTGAACAGGTCAGGGTTCCATAGTCGCAGGCAGAACAGTTGAAACTGGAGCAGCAGCATGGCCAGGTGGACTGGGGACAGCAAGGAGTCATCAGGCCAGGTAGTCCTGAGGAATGGTCCTAGGGCTCAGGTCCTCCGAGAGAGAGAAAGAGACAAAGAAAGAGAGAGAAAAAGAGAGAGAATTAGAGACAGCATACTTAAATTCACACAGGACACCGGATAAGAGAGGAGAAATACTCCAGATATAACAGACTGACCCTAGCCCTCCGACGCATAAACTATTGCAGCATAAATACTGGAGGCTGAGACAGGTGGGGTCGGGAGACACTGTGGCCCCGTTCGACGATACCCCCGGACAGGGCCAAACAGGCAGGATATAACCAAATCAAATCAAATTTTATTTGTCACATACACATGGTTAGCAGATGTTAATGCGAGTGTAGCGAAATGCTTGTGCATCTAGTTCCGACCATGCAGTAGTATCTAACAAGTAATCTAACAAATTCACAACAAATACCTTATACACACAAGAGTAAAGGAATAAATACGAGTATGTACATTTAAATATATGGATGAGCGATGGCTGACGGGCATAGGCAAGATGCAGTAGATGGTATGGAGTACAGTATATACACATACAGTGGGGCAAAAAAGTATTTAGTCAGCCACCAATTGTGCAAGTTCTCCAACTTAAAAAGATGAGAGAGGCCTGTAATTTTCATCATAGGTACACTTCAGCTATGACAGACGAAATGAGAAAAAGAAATCCAGAAAATCACATTGTAGGATTTTTAATTTATTTATTTGCAAATTATGGTGGAAAATAAGTATTTGGTCAATAACAAAAGTTTATCTCAATACTTTGTTATATACCCTTTGTTGGCAATGACAGAGGTCAAACGTTTTCTGTAAGTCTTCACAAGGTTTTCACACACTGTTGCTGGTATTTTGGCCCATTCCTCCATGCAGATCTCCTCTAGAGCAGTGATGTTTTGGGGCTGTCGCTGGGCAACACGGACTTTCAACTCCCTCCAAAGATTTTCTATGGGGTTGAGATCTGGAGACTGGCTAGGCCACTCCAGGACCTTGAAATGCTTCTTACGAAGCCACTCCTTCGTTGCCCGGGCGGTGTGTTTGGGATCATTGTCATGCTGAAAGACCCAGCCACGTTTCATCTTCAATGCCCTTGCTGATGGAAGGAGGTTTTCACTCAAAATCTCACGATACATGGCCCCATTCATTCTTTCCTTTACACGGATCAGTCGTCCTGGTCCCTTTGCAGAAAAACAGCCCCAAAGCATGATGTTTCCACCCCCATGCTTCACAGTAGGTATGGTGTTCTTTGGATGCAACTCAGCATTCTTTGTCCTCCAAACACGACGAGTTGAGTTTTTACCAAAAAGTTNTAATTGCTCCCACAGTTGATTTCTTCAAACCAAGCTGCTTACCTATTGCAGATTCAGTCTTCCCAACCAGGTGCAGGTCTACAATTTTGTTTCTGGTGTCCTTTGACAGCTCTTTGGTCTTGGCCATAGTGGAGTTTGGAGTGTGACTGTTTGAGGTTGTGGACAGGTGTCTTTTATACTGATAACAAGTTCAAACAGGTGCCATTAATACAGGTAACGAGTGGAGGACAGAGGAGCCTCTTAAATAAGAAGTTACAGGTCTGTGAGAGCCAGAAATCTTGCTTGTTTGTATGTGACCAAATACTTATTTTCCACCATATTTTGCAAATAAATTCATAAAAAATCCTACAATGTGATTTTCTGGATTTTTTTTCCTCATTCTGTCTGTCATAGTTGAAGTGTACCTATGATGAAAATTACAGGCCTCTCTCATCTTTTTAAGTGAGAGAACTTGCACAATTGGTGGCTGACTAAATACTTTTTTGCCCCACTGTATATACTGTACTCCACTCTGCCGAAGCACAGCCCCCACACCACTAGAAGGATATCTCCAACCACCAACTTACCATCTTGAGACAAGGCCGAGTATAGCCCACAAAGATCTCTGCTATGGCACAACCCAAGGGGGGGTGCCAACCCGGACAGGAAGATCACGTCAGTGACTCAACCCACTCAAACGACGCACCCAAAATTGAGCTCTATAGGAGAAAGCCCTGCCTCCAGCTTTTTGCTTAGAAGTTCTAGGGACAGTAAGGAGGCCTGCATCTTGTGACCGTAGCGTACATGTAGGTATGTACGGCAGAACCAAATCAGAAAGATAGGTAGGAGCAAGCCCATGTAATGCTTTGTAGGTTAGCAGTAAAACCTTGAAATCAGCCCTTGCCTTAACAGGAAGCCAGTGTAGAGAGGCTAACACTGGAGTAATATGATCAAATTGTTTGGTTCTAGTCAAGATTCTTGCAGCTGTGTTTAGCACTAACTGAAGTTTATTTAGTGCTTTATCCGGGTAGCCAGAAAGTAGAGCATTGCAGTAGTCTAACCTAGAAGTGACAAAAGCATGGATACATTTTTCTGCATCATTTTTGGACAGAAAGTTTCAGATTTTTGCAATGTTACGTAGATGGAAAAAAGCTGTCCTTGAAACAGCCTTGATATGTTCATCAAAAGAGAGATCAGGGTCCAGAGTAACGTCAAGGTACTTCTCAGATTTATTTGAGACAACTGTACAACCATCAAGATTAATTGTCAGATTCAACAGAAGATCTCTTTGTTTCTTGGGACCTAGAACAAGCATCTCTGTTTTGTCAGAGTTTAAAAGTAGAACATTTACCGCCATCCACTTCCTTATGTCTGAAACACAGGCTTCCAGGGAGGGCAATTTTGGGGCTTCACCATGTTTCATCAAATGTACAGCTGTGTGTCATCAGTGAAAGTTAACATTATGTTTCCGAATGACATCACCAAGAGATAAAATATATAGTGAAAACAATAGTGGTCCTAAAACGGAGCCTTGAGGAATACCGAAATTTACAGTTGATTTGTCAGAGGACAAACCATCCACAGAGACAAACTGATATCTTTCCGAGAGATAGAATCTAAACCAGGCCAGAACTTGTCCGTGTAGACCAATTTGGGTTTCCAATCTCTCCAAAAGAATGTGGTGATCGATGGTATCAAAAGCAGCATTAACCTATTAGGGAGCAGTGGGGCGCTAGCGCCTTCACTACCAGGTGAAATGCAAGGCGCCAAATTCAAAATCCAAAAGTTGAATTATTAAACATGCACCAATATACAAGTGTTTCATACTCATCAAAAGCTCTGTTTCTTGGCAATATCACAGCGTTGTCAGATTTCAAAAAGGCTTTACGGCGAAAGCACCACATTTGATTGTTTGAGGGTAGCACCTTCAATATTTTTGCCATTACCATGAATTCATAAGCCATCACGGTTCACACATAACACATTTCACAGCGAAAACAAATCAATTACCAGTTGAAGAGCTTCTGCTGAGGTCTTCCTAAGTGTCCAACGAAGACAATCCATGGTTCTTTTGTTAGAAAAAGTAATGTATTATATCCTTAAATCTCCATTTGGTTCGCGCGTTATAATCAGAAACTACAGCCTCCACTCCTCCATTGAAACCTGAAGAGAACTCGTTCATCTTATACCTATAAACTTGTCCAAAACAATCAAACATAGTTTTAAATGTATCCTTAGGAACACTTTTACGTGTATTTACTATAATATTTCAACCGGAATATAAACTGAGCTATAAGAACGGAAAAAAACACAGAGCGCGCTTGGCGAGAGCGCGCGTCCTCTTCTATTGACATCTGAGGGGACACTTCCTTATTTCCTCTTCTTCTCTGCTCTAAAGCATCTGATAAAAATCTGAACACTGTCTCGAGACTGTTGACATCCAGAGGAAGCGATCGGTACTGCATTCATATGCCCTTTTATGGGCATTTTCATGAGGGAGGGGTTCCAAATGACGCACTCTGTCAAAACCACTTTTTCCAGGACAGAAATTCCTCGGGGTTTCGCCTGCCATATCCGTTCTGTTTTACTCACAGACAAATGGTAAACACGTTTAGAAAATTCAGAGTGTTTCCTATCCAATGGTACCAAATATGTGCATATCCTATTTTCTGGGCCTGAATGGGAGGCATTTTACTTTGGGCACGCCAGGCTCTCCAAAACGGTCGCCTCGTGTGCTACTCCCTAAGAAGTTAAGGTCTAGGAGCACGAGGACAGATGCAGAGCCTCGGTCTGACGCCATTAAAAGGTAATTTACCACTTTCACAAGTGTGGTCTCAGTGCTATGATGGGGTCTAAAACCTGTTATAGAAATTTTGTTCTCAATGTTCACAAACTGAACATCAATTTAACAAACTCGGTCTGTTACCCAGTATTTGTAAGATACTGGTTGAAATAAGACAGACAGAAGCCCAGAATACAATAGTCAAGTGTAAATGGTTTAATTCAGGAGAGCTCTCGCCCCTAAAAGGTGTACACAGTCTTTTATATGGTACAATGTTGAAAAACAAAGATACAAAATTCCCACCACTTCCCCCACCCTCTCCAAGAAAATAGTGTCTTCCCACAGTACCCATTCATTCCTTATCACAATCTTTGCACATAAGTCAAACTTGGGCGGTTCTGTTATCTATCTCTCCTGTCTCCAAGGGCAGGCCTCTCGCATGTGTCTGGTAGAATCAAAGAATTCTTTGTTCTCCGTACCAGCCTGTTCCACACAAAGTTAATATCTAGACACACACACATTAATTGGACTACCATTTGTCTTGTAACCCTATCTCTATTGCATACATTTTCAGAATGGAATGTTCTTAGTATTAAGTACAAACATTTAGTCATCAAAACATAAAATCTATTACAAACCAGACTGAAGCGTTTCGTATACATTGTTTGTCTTCAGGAAGGCAGTGAGTTGCTGCGCAACAGCTTTTTCAAAACTTTTTGAGAGGAATGGGAGATTCGATATAGGCCGATAGTTTTTGATATTTTCTGGGTCTGGCTTTTTCAAGAGAGCCTTTATTACTAGCACTTTTAGTGAGTTTGGTACACATCCGATGGATAGAGAGCCGTTTATTATGTTCAACATAGGAGGGCCAAGCACAGGAAGCAGCTCTTTCAGTAGTTTAGTTGGAATAGTGTCCAGTATGCAGCTTGAAGGTTTAGAGGCCATGATAATTTTCATCAATGTGTCAAGAGATATAGTCCTAAAAATATTCCAAGAATATTGACGTCTTGTCCAAAGTAACGGTTAGCAAATTAGGTGAATTGGTAAAGCATACTTTCTTTAACTACTTAGGGAGCACTGGGACGCTGAAGTTGAATTATTAAACATTCATCAATATACAAGTGTTGCATAGTCATCAAAAGCGTTGGTAGATTTCATAAAGGCTTTACGGCGAAAGCACAACATTTGATTGTTTGAGGATAGCCCCTCTCATATTTAACCATTAGCATATATCCATAACCAAAGCGGGTCTCATAAAACGCATAAAATCGCTAATATAAAATCCCTTACCTACCGAAGAACTTCTGCTGAGGGCTTCCCAAGTGTCCAACGAAGACATCCAATGGTTCTTTTGTTGGAAAAAGTCATTTATTATATCCATAAATCTCTGTTTGGTTGGCGCGTTATGTTCATAAAATACAGCGTCCACTCGCCCATTGAACCGTGAAGAGAACACGTTCAACCTATACCTATACACTTGTCCAAGAACAATCAAACATCATTGATAACGTATCCTTAGGAACAATTTTATGTATACTTACTATAATATTTCAACCGGATTATAAACTGGACAATAGGAAAGGAAAAAACCACAGCGTGCGCGAGCCCGTGAACGCGCCTCCTCTTCTGTTTACATCCGATGACTAGTTCGAAATTCTTCTTCTATTACCATCGAGAGCAACCTAACATCACCAAACACTGTCTAGACTGTTGACATCCAGTGGAAGCAATAGGTACTGCAATCGTACTCCCATACAGTGGGGCAAAAAAGTATTTAGTCAGCCACCAACTGTGCAAGTTCTCTCACTTAAAAAGATGAGAGAGGCCTGTAATTTTCATCATAGGTACACTTCAACTATGACAGACAAAATGAGGAAAAGAAATCCAGAAAATCACATTGTAGGATTTTTAATGAATTTATTTGCAAATTATGGTGGAAAATAAGTATTTGGTCACATACAAACAAGCAAGATTTCTGGCTCTCACAGACCTGTAACTTCTTCTTTAAGAGGCTCCTCTGTCCTCCACTCGTTACCTGTATTAATGGCACCTGTTTGAACTTGTTATCAGTATAAAAGACACCTGTCCACAACCTCAAACAGTCACACTCCAAACTCCACTATGGCCAAGACCAAAGAGCTGTCAAAGGACACCAGAAACAAAATTGTAGACCTGCACCAGGTTGGGAAGACTGAATCTGCAATAGGTAAGCAGCTTGGTTTGAAGAAATCAACTGTGGGAGCAATTATTAGGAAATGGAAGACATACAAGACCACTGATAATCTTCCTCGATCTGGGGCTCCACGCAAGATCTCACCCCGTGGGGTCAAAATGATCACAAGAACGGTGAGCAAAAATCCCAGAACCACACGGGGGGACCTAGTGAATGACCTGCAGAGAGCTGGGACCAAAGTAACAAAGCCTACCATCAGTAACACACTACGCCGCCAGGGACTCAAATCCTGCAGTGCCAGACGTGTCCCCCTGCTTAAGCCAGTACATGTTCAGGCCCGTCTGAAGTTTGCTAGAGAGCATTTGGATGATCCAGATGAGGATTGGGAGAATGTCATATGGTCAGATGAAACCAAAATAGAACTTTTTGGTAAAAACTCAACTCGTCGTGTTTGGAGGACAAAGAATGCTGAGTTGCATCCAAAGAACACCATACCTACTGTGAAGCATGGGGGTGGAAACATCATGCTTTGGGGCTGTTTTTCTGCAAAGGGACCAGGACGACTGATCCGTGTAAAGGAAAGAATGAATGGGGCCATGTATCGTGAGATTTTGAGTGAAAACCTCCTTCCATCAGCAAGGGCATTGAAGATGAAACGTGGCTGGGTCTTTCAGCATGACAATGATCCCAAACACACCGCCCGGGCAACGAAGGAGTGGCTTCGTAAGAAGCATTTCAAGGTCCTGGAGTGGCCTAGCCAGTCTCCAGATCTCAACCCCATAGAAAATCTTTGGAGGGAGTTGAAAGTCCGTGTTGCCCAGCGACAGCCCCAAAACATCACTGCTCTAGAGGAGATCTGCATGGAGGAATGGGCCAAAATACCAGCAACAGTGTGTGAAAACCTTGTGAAGACTTACAGAAAACGTTTGACCTCTGTCATTGCCAACAAAGGGTATATAACAAAGTATTGAGATAAACTTTTGTTATTGACCAAATACTTATTTTCCACCATAATTTGCAAATAAATAAATTAAAAATCCTACAATGTGATTTTCTNTGTGTGTGTGTGTGTGTGTGTGTGTGTGTGTGTGTGTGTGTGTGGATTGAGAGCAGGGTGAGTCCGTGTTTAATGCCAGGGTCCTTGAAGACAAACAGCAGCACTAGGATAATAAAACATTTATTTTTCTAATCATAGCTCTACAATAAAGAGAGACAATGCTTTGGAAAGAGAATGTCATTGTTCATTTCAAGTCTTTGTGTGTGTGTGTGTGTGTGTGTGTGTGCCGCAGGTGTGCATGCGGAAGAAACAAGGGCCCAGTTTACCGATAGTGGTAAAAATATTGGTTGAAGATGTCACCCCCGTTTCCCAAAATACCACGCAGTGCACTCGTTACAGGAGCTGTCCAGTGTTGAAAATGATTCCAGAAATATTATAAAAATAGGATATGATGACAATGGTTTTCGTTATTGCTCAACAAATCA
Organism: Hucho hucho; assembly: GCA_003317085.1. Taxonomy (NCBI): domain Eukaryota; kingdom Metazoa; phylum Chordata; class Actinopteri; order Salmoniformes; family Salmonidae; genus Hucho; species Hucho hucho. Next base: position 64,279 of record QNTS01000623.1, on the reverse strand, counting down.
TTGTAGCCTAATGGCAGGCAGGAATTGAGCTCCAAGTAGGTCTACAGACAGATATTCTGCAATTAAATAATGAAACATTAAGTAGAAAGTTAAAGGTTATTGATTAGGCTACAGTAAAATCTGTGAGCTTTAAGATGATAGTAGCCTATAGGCCTAAAAGATACGAAGATTGAAGTGGCTCAGATGTAGCCTAATGGCTTATACTCAACCTGGTCTCAGAGAAGGTTGTATTATTCTGTATGAAACCGAGACACTTAATTTAGGATGATATGTTACGTTTCGTATGGTATGTATTAATGTTGTATATGACTATTGTAGCTTCCAGCAGATTTTTTATGGAATATCAACATAGGCGTACAGAGGCCCATTATCAGCAACCATCACTCCTGTGTTCCAATGGCAGGTTGTGTTAGCTAATCCAAGTTTATAATTTTAAAAGGTTAACTACTTATGGAGTGGTGGGGCGCTCCATAAGTGGGGCGCTCCAAAAGTTGAATTATTAAACATTCATCAATATACAAGTGTTGCATAGTCATCAAAAGCTCTGATTCTTGGCTATATCACAGCGTTGTCAGATTTCAAAAAGGCTTTACGGCGAAAGCATAACATTTGATTGTTTGAGGGTAGCACCTCTAATATTTCTCCATTAGCATAAATCCATAACCCAACACGGGTCTCACAAAACGCATAAAATCGCTAATATAAAATCGCTTACCTTTGATGAACTTCTGCTGAGGGCTTCCCAAGTGTCCAACGAAGACAATCCATGTGTCTTTTGTTAGAAAAAGTCATTTATTATATCCATAAATCTCCGTTTGGTTGGCGCGTTATGGTCATAAAATCCATCGTTGAGTCGCCCATTGAACCGTGAAGAGAACACGTTCAAATTATACCTATACACTTTCTACAAACAAATCAAACATCCTTTTTAATGTATCCTTAGGTATCCTTTTGGGTATATTTGCTGTAATATTTCAACCGGACGATAACGTGAACGATAGGAAAGAAAAATAAAGTGGTGCGCGTTCACAATCTTGAAGTCAATCTTAAAGAACATATTCTGGGCATTCTGCCAAAGGGCATGTCCCCCCCGCCCCTCATATCTTTACCAAGCACAGGCAGGAACCAATGATTATTTATGACACTAAGACAAGATGTCTTCTCACAATATAAAAATGTCCATCACACTGTGCTGAAAGAACAGAGTCATAAACAGAAAGGACAACATTAATCAAAGGTACAATGTTTACAAAAGAATCACAAAGTCACAATTCCTGTCATTAGGATCTTTAATTATGTAACTACTGTTTCTCCAAACCTCTCGATGAGGTGTGAAATCAACACCCGGACCATGGTCTGTGTCTGCTGATTGAGTCTTACACATGCAGCTAATAAGAGAACTTAAAATAATGCCACAACAGTCTGGTGTCTGTCTCTGGTGTTGGTCCGACAGGTTCTGCTGGTATATGATGCAGTGCCTTAAAGAAGAATATAAAAAAGTAATCAGTCACTGTTTCATATAGTCAAACTACAGGATAGATAATGCATACAACCTACAACAGCCATGCTGACAGCATAAGGAAGTAACTGGAAGTCAAGTTGAGATGGTCTACTGAACTTAGATGTGTAAAGAGATCTTTATAGTTATCTTCAACTTCAACCATCCTTATCTACCATGCATTTACTAAGCACTTACAGCTAACAGATCATTGTGATGCAGGGCTATACAGTGTGACCATTTTACTCGCATATGTGCCTAAAATAGATGTGTGCGAACTGGAAAAGTCAAGAATAAGCATGTGTGAGTTGTTCAAGTCTGGCCTCTGGCTGGGCCACTCAAGGACATTCAGAGACTTGTCCCGAAGCCACTCCTGCGTTGTCTTGGCTGTGTACTTAGGGTTGTTGTCCGGTTGGAAGGTGAACCTTCGCCCCAGTCTGAAGTCCTGAGCGCTCTGGAGCAGATTTTCATCAAGGATCTCTCTGTACTTTGCTCCGTTCATATTTGCCTTGCCCCGCTAAAAAACATCTCCACAGCATGATGCTGCCACCAACATGATTCACCGAAGGGATGGTGCCAGATTTCTTCCACACGTGACGAGTTCAATGTTGGTTTCATCAGACCAGAGAATCTTATTTCTCATGGTCTGAGATTCTTTAGGTGCCTTTTGGCAAACTCCAAGCGGGCTCTCATGTGCCTTTTACTGAGGAGTGGCTTCCACCTACGTGGAAGATTAAACTACCATCGGGACATTCAAAACTGTAATATCTTATGCTTCACGGAGTTGTGGCTGAACGACAACATTATCAACATACAGCTGGCTGGTTATACTCTATATCGGCAGGATAGAACAGCGGCGTCTGGTAAGACAAGGGGCAGTGGACTATGTATTTTTGTAAATAACAGCTGGTGCACAATATCTAAGGAAGTCTCGAGGTTTTGGTCGCCTGAGGTAGAGTATCTCATGATAAGCTGTAGACCACACTATCTACCTAGAGTGTTTTCATCTGTATTTTTCGTAGCTGTCTACATACCACCACAGACTGATGCTGGCACCAAGACCACACTCAATGAGCTGTATTCCACCTTAACCTCTCAGGGATCACTGCACAACTTGACCGTTTTGGAGAGCCTGGCGTGCCCAAAGTAAAATGCCTCCCATTCAGGCCCAGAAAATAGGATATGCACATATTTGGTACCATTGGATAGGAAACACTCTGAATTTTGTAAAACTGTTAACCATTTGTCTGTGAGTAAAACAGAACGGATATGGCAGGCAAAACCCCGAGGAATTTCTGTCCTGGAGAAAGTGGTTTTGACAGAGTGCCTCATTTGGAACCCCTCCCTCATGAAAATGCCCATATAAGGGCATATGAATGCAGTACCTATCGCTTCCTCTGGATGTCCACAGTCTCGAGAAAGTGTTTTGATTCTGTTCAGATGGAGTAGAGAAGAAGAGGGAATAAGGAAGTGCCTCTTTGGAAGTCTATAGTAGTGGGCGCGCGCTCTTGGGAAGCGCGCACTGTGTTTTCCTCCGTCTGTAGAGCTCAGTTTATATTCCGGTTGATTTATTATAGTAAATATACGTAAAAGTGTTCCTAAGGATACATTTAAAATGATGTTTGATTGTTCTTGGACAAGTTTATAGGTATAAGTTGAACGAGTTCTAGTCACGTTTCAATGGAGGTGTGGACGCTGTAGTTTCTGATTATAACGCGCGAACCAAATGGAGATTTATGGATAAAATACATTACTTTTTCTAACAAAAGAACCATGGATTGTCTTCGTTGGACACTTAGGAAGACCTCAGCAGAAGTTCTTCAACAGGTAATTGATTTGTTTTTGCTGTGAAATGTGTTATGTGTGTGCCAAGCTGGCTAATGAATTCATGGCTATGGGAAAAGTATGTGAGGTGCTGCCCTCAAACAATCAAATGTAGTGCTTTCGCCGTAAAGCCTTTTTGAAATCTGACAACGCTGTGATATTGCCAAGAAACAGAGCTTTTGATGAGTATGAAACACTTGTGTATTGGTGGATGTTTAATAATTCAACTTTTGGATTTTGAATTTGGCGCCTCACATTTCACCTGGTAGTGTCGGGAGTGGGGCGCTAGCGCAGGACTGTTTTGCTAGCACAGAATGAAATATGTTCCGGGATTCCTCCGATGGCATTGAGGAGTACACCACAAAGAAATCCCGCTAAGCCCTCCGACAAACCATCAAACAGGCACAGCGTCAATACAGGTCTAAGATCAAATCGTACTATACCAGCTCTGACACTCGTCAGTTGTGGCAGGGCTTGCAAACCATTACAGACTACAAAGGGAAGCACAGCCGAGAGCTGCCCAGTGACAGGAGCCTACCAGACGAGCTAAACTACTTCTATGCTCGCTTAGAGGCAAATAACACTGAAACATGCATGAGAGCACCAGCTGTTCCGGAAGACTGTGTGATCACGCTCTCCGCAGCCGATGTGAGTAAGACCTTTAAACAGGTCAACATTCACAAGGCCGCAGGGCCAGACGGATTACCAGGACGTGTGCTGCGAGCATGTGCTGACCAACTGGCAATAGTCTTCACTGACATTTTCTGACTCTCCCTGTCCGTGTCTGTAGTACCAACATGTTTTAACCTGTTTGGGCTAGGGGGCAGTATTTTGAAGTTCGTATGAAAATTGTGCCCAAAGTAAACTGCCTGTTACTCAGGCCCAGAAGCTAGGATATGCATACGATTATAAGCTTTGGATAGAAGACACTCTGAAGTTTCTAAAACTGTTAAAATAATGTCTGTGAGTATAACAGAACTGATATGGCAGTCAAAAACCCGATGGAAAATCCATCCGGAAAATTGCTTTTTTAGCTCCAATGCAATTGGTATGGTTTCCTATTGCACAATGCAAATAATAGCTCCCATATTGCAGTACCTATGGCTTCCACTGGATGTCAACAGTCTTTAGACAAGGTTTCAGGCTTGTTCTTTTAAAAAATGAACAAGTAGCTGTAGTTTATCATTGGGTTCCTCCTTGGGTCTGTAGTCCTGTGGCGCGCATGACTGAGGGCGAGCTCTTTGTTATTTATCTCCGTTATTATTCTCAGAATGCCTGCATCGGCTGGTACATATGCCCTAGCTCGTACCATTCAGTAAATCCCCCCACACACTGATTTTCATCAGATATACAACACAGGAGTGGTTCTCTCCCTACCAGTATCTGGGTGAAAATCCTGCCTATAGCTATTATTGGTATATATATGTATCTTGCTACACAATTGGTATGGAATTAACCCAAAAGTGAGGCCTCACACGGGCGTCCTATATGTCGTGATGTGTTATTTCTTAATGTGACGACTGCTGTTCATCAAATGATTAACTGTTTATAATTACGTGATTAAATGAATCAGGTAATCATTAACTCAGTAACCTGGGGCACCATGGGAAAGTTTATTTTTATTGAGTTTTTATTTCCCAAATTAACTCAAAGAATATCAGAATGTCGATTTTATAACAGTCGCTAATTTCCTCTACAGTCTCATTCTGAACGTTGCATAATCTGTGAATCTGCACAAACCAGAGTCCCAGTAAATAAGTCCGCACCACACCAATTGAGTTGATTATTTATTTACTAACAAGCAAAAATGTTAATATAAGATACACATACACAAAAACACAGTCTAGGCTATTGATTAGAACTTAGTACAATTAAACAGGTCCCTAGCGGGCCAACACAATATGACACATGTTACACAAAATGGGGTTTTAAAAAGAGAGAGAAAGAGAGATGCATGAGAGAAAAGCACACTTGGGTACATTTTGTAAACTATGCTTAGTTCAGCCCTAACCTTGCCCCGAACTGCCGCACTTATGGGTCAGAATTGAATGATGTAATTACTGGTCGAAGGTCTCCGATGGGGTATCTCCTCGTGGACCGAGTTCCTCCTTCTCCTCAGATGGCGGCACCTCTGTTGTTACCGGGTTTAAGTCTCTGATTGTCCACACAATGTCAGTGTCCTTTGTCTTAGTGGTCTTTTTCCTCGCCCTTGTTCTGAAAAAGGGGTCTTCTGAGGACGGCTAATCAGCCATATAGATGGTTCCAGCGTGGGAATGAAAGCAATGTAGACACACGATTCCTCGGAGAGAATAACATCTACTCATCCGTAGCATAGATTAAGAGGTTCCTTTGTCTTCTTCGACCTCGTGTTGCACCTTGGATTTGCAACTACCTCGGACCTTGGCTGCAGCGCGTGGTCACCTAGTCAGATATGTAAATTCTTAACTCATGTTTTATACCCTCAGGTCAGAAAGAGACGTTTCCGTATTTATGTCAAGTTCTCTGGGCGTCGCTAGTTACGAGGCAAGGTCTGGATTTTACTCAGATCCAATTTAGACAACTAACTTCACATTTCATCTTTACAAAAACATTCTCTTTGATTTGGACATTTTCCACACAACGTACAGTATGCAAACACAAAGTACATATGATAAAATGTTTTCATTTAACTTTCAATAACATAACAAAAAACGACATTCATTTTCATATTCCATCTATCGTCATTTCCACCATTTTGGCTGACGAAACATATTGTCCCAAAGTCCATTTATTGCATGTTACTGTTCTGAGGTAGGTTCTCCATAGGACCATCATACATTCCATTCCTCCACAGTGAGAGGACAAAGGGATTTTGTCTGCTGCCTTAAGATTTACAATGGGTGTGAGGTGTCATAAAACCCCCCACCTCCATACCTCTCGATCTCTCCCCCTCTGGTGGGTGTGAGAGATGTCTCTGTAGGAGTGTGGTCCATGGTAACCTGACCCGAACAGGCCAGTCATGATACTGTACTCATCTCTTTTGGAGGGTGTATATTGTCTATTGCTGTACTGACCCAATCATTATTATTTTGAATTATGATTTTGGAGGTCCTTTAGAGCAGTGTTTCCCAACCCTGGTCCTCGAGTACCCCCAACAGTACACATGTTCATTGTAGCCTTTTACAAGCACACCTTATTCAACTTGTCAACTAATCATCAAGCCCTCAATGAGTTGAATGATGTGTGTTTATCCAGGAGTACAACAAAAATGTGCACTGTTGGGGGTACTCGAGGACCAGAGTTGGGAAACATTGCCGTAGAGTGCAAGAAGTGCACCTTTACCCGATACTGCCTCAGATCAACAACTATACTAAACTGTGTAAGTAAGTAGCCTTGCACAAGCATGATGGAACAGCTTGATTCTACAAGCTGACAGGACGCTAGTCTGTCGCAGCGCCTTGCCCCCGATCTATCTCCTTATTGCTGTGGTGGCTCCAAGCAGAGACTTATTAGGTCTTTGATATGACTCAGCTGGGACTCAAACTACAGTGGTTCCTCCTTTAAAAGTTGTGTCATACTGCGGCACACCCTGCGTGCTGCTGCAGCATTCTGTGGCACGTCATTTAATTCTCAACCATTTCTTCTGTTACTGCAAGTTATTGCTAGTTTGACGACCAGAGGGCATCTTTGAGAAGCATTTGATAGTATTCCGTATTGGCATTACAAGAAAATGTAAAACCTTTTTTGTAATAACATAGTATATGGGATTGATTTTAAGAAATTTGGCTTAATTAATTTGATTAATATTATGGTGTTTCCATTCAGAGAAAATTTTTCAGTTTGTAAATTCAGACCGTTTCGCTCTCGGAGCGCACACTGGACGTTCGGGCCGAGGAGTAGGGTTGATTTGAGCGTTCTGGTCTTACAACGGCAGTCAAGCACCCAAGCTAACGTTGGCTAGCTACTTCCAGACACAAATGAGACCAATCTGACCATTTTACTCGCTCTAGCAGAGCTGGTAAGACAATTTTCGTGTTAACCAGAGCGTTGGTGACTGTAAATGAGCTGCTGGAAAAATGTAATTACGCTTTTTTTCCGACCTTTACTGACACCGGCCATATTCAACGGGTGTTAAGCGCTCGTAAAGTAATTATCCTGCGCTCTGGTACACTCAGACGAGAATGCTCTGAAATCCGTGTAGATAGTAGACTGGACACGTTAATTTTTTAACAATGTTATTTTCTGATAAAAACTTGTTCATTGCATCCACCGTGGAGCCCAGTTTCATAATATGACCATATTTCCCAGCTGCTTGCCGTCGTTTTGAAGTAATCGCCAAAAAATATTTTAGTTCATTTTTCACCCTGCCAGCTCCTATTAGTTCTATTGAGCACCGTGGCACTAACTCGCCTTCCGAACGTTCTATTCCCAGCTTATTGTTCAACGCCACTATGCCTGCTTCTATTGTTGGCAGTGAGACCTGCTCACGTTGTTTCATAGTTAAAATGTAAACAACAAATGTAAACAATAAAAATAATATTAGAACTCTGCGGTCTTCCCATTGTTTCCAATGGGGGAAATATAGGCATGTCTGTCGATTTCGCCAAATATCTCGTAATGTGTATATTTAGATTTTTTTCAAGCCATGCGTAACCGGTGTGAAATGGCTAGCTAGTTAGCGGGGTGCGCGCTAATAGCGTTTCAATCGGTGATGTCACTCGCTCTGAGACCTGGAAGTAGTTGTTCCCTTGATCTGCAAGGGCCCTGGCTTTTGTGGAGCAATGGGTAACGATGCTTCGGGGGTGGCTGTTGTCTATGTGTGCAGAGGGTCCCTGGTTCTGGGCGAAGAGAGGGACGGAAGCAAAACTGTTACACGGGCACCATTTTAATCAGGAGAATCTCCTCTTTGTAATTATGTAAGTCTGGGCAGCGAGCTCTTTTGTCATCGATTGCTCAACCAGAAACAGTCAGAAGTTTAAATGTTTTCCCTACTTTTTCATTACGCAGACATAAGCACAGTTGAAACCATCGAGGTGCGAATGTTTACTTTCTACACAAGTAGTTTTTTTCCAGTTTCGTCCAACAAACAGATTGTGGTGGTAAAATAAAAAGGGATACATTTTGCTGTAATGATGTGCTATGTGGTTCATAAGGACAGCGTAGCTAACAAATTGTCAGCCAACATAACGTGTAGGGTAACTTAAAAGTCATTACTTTATTACATTGAGTAGCAAGCTACCCCTTGGTCATTGGGGCAAATCGGGTCTGTGATAGGGGGGGTTTTCACACCTAGCTCGGCTATTAGACTATTCTTTAGTAAAGATTGAATAGTCTATTGTTCACTTATTAGCCCTGCTCCCCAACTTGCAACAAATTGCTCTTCCCATCTAATTATTTTCCCTCTTCCACGCGTCATAATTCTGCTCCTGAGTGGCTCGCTTGTGGGTGTGCTGGCAGGATATGGCAGCATCTTCGGTTGTGCATCAAGAATTCTGCATACAGTAGCACGTTTGTATGAAGGTGTGGTTATTCACAGGCAAATTGTTATATGCTATGGAGGTACATTTGTGTCTTTTTGTCGAGAGCAAAACCTTTTTTATTTTCAATCAAAAATAATTGTTCTGAAAGCAACTTTTTTCCGACACAAAGGAAGTCAAAGCGGACACCTATGAAGATGGCATCTCAGGCAAGCAGCACTGGGCTGTATTGACGTATCCTAAAAATGACATCTGCTGCTTTAGATTGAACGGTCATATCTTAGTTCTCACTTAGAGCGAGCTGACCAAGGGGTCAAAAATGTAGATATTGCCAGATGTTCACTGTCCGAGGAACAGGCAGTGGAAGCTTTATTGCTGGCAAAAGTGTCCATAACCAGAGGAAATTAAACTGTTCTGTGTTCTTTTTCTCCATCTCTGCCTGTCTTGTTGTACATGGAACCTGTCTCACATGCATTAATTAAAAAACCCTTAAGATGTCAGCTGCTAATTTTCAGATTTACACCACATAAACACAGCCATTTTCACTGGACTATCTGTTGTTGCCAAGTCATGATTTCCCTGGGGGTTAGCTAGCTGGCTAATGTTAACTAGTCAGATAACTTGCTAAATAGCGATTTTCGTAAATTATGACAAAAAAATATGCACAAACGTTTGTCTCTACATTAACTAACATATTCCTCTCAATTGTACATTTTTTGCTTGACTCATTATGGCGTTAAACAACTTACATCTGGTTCCACCGTAATGTTTTGTTAGCCATCTTTGTTGAAGAACGCCACAAGGCAAGGGTGGCTCGCGGCAAAATTCATCATTGGAACCACTCGATATGATTTGGTCATATAAAAACCTTGGGACCCGAATGCATAATGAGTGCTCTAACTCCCCCTTGTGGTGGTCTGGAGCAATGAAGCCGTGACGCTGGGTACCTCTAAATCCCGCGGTGCAACCTCGCAACTTTTAAAGGAGTAACCACTGTACCAATCTGTGATATTTTCCCAGTGACAGCTGTATTTAGTCTGAATTTGCTCCTGACATGGGCATTGCAATGTAGCTTTAGTAGTTATTTGTTTAGAATCCAAGATGGCGTAGCAGTCAGACGTGTTTTGTCCTTGTCCTCGTGTCCAGTGTATATATCTTTTTATATATTTTTTCAAAAACTCAACTTCAAAACACTCTCCTGCAACCCGCCTCACCCAATGTGGTACGGATCTGTTTTTTTTCAAGTATTATCCACCTAAAAATCCGAAATTCCCTAACAGAAGCTAGCCAGCTCACTAGCTAACGTTAGTATTTAGCTTACCATTGCTAGCGGACATCAGCTAACCTTTAGCTCGGAAAAGCTCTCGCCGTTCGTATAACGTGACTCAAACCAGAGCATACCGGACCTATTTTCTCTCCATATCCCCTGATTCCTACCGCAAGCTCTGGATATTTTCACCTGGATCTTGCAGCTAGCTAGCTGGCTGGGCCTTCACGACTGGACTACCGATTGTTATCTGCCCGAAGGGGTTATTCAACCGGCCCTCTGTCGCGACGTCACCTGAACGCCCATCAGCTAACTGCGGCCTGCTAACGTTTTGCTGTCTTGAGCATATCGGCTGCTAGCTAAACAGGTCCATCGGACAATTTCTTGGGCCACTATTACCTATTTTGCCAATTGGCCTGGTCCCCTTCACCACACGGAACCCCACTAGCCCATCACGACTGGTCTACCGACGGAAACGCACGAGGAGGCTATAAACAGACTTACTCCGTCTTTGTTAGCTGGCCTGCTAGCATTTGCTAGCTTGCTATCCCCGGCTAGCCGTCTGAATCGTTGTGTCCCCAACCAGCCTCACTACTAACTGGACCCTTATGATCACTCGGCTAAGCATGCCTCTCCTCAATGTCAATATGCCTTGTCCATTGCTGTTCTGGTTAGTGTTTATTGTCTTATTTCATTGTAGAGCCTCTAGCCCGGCTCAATATACCTTATCCAACCCTTCAGTTCCACCAACCACACATGCGATGACGTCACCTGGTTTAAATGTTTCTAGAGACAATATCTCTTTCATCACCACTCAATGCCAGGGTTTACCTCCACTGTATTCACGTCCTACCATACCTTTGTCTGTACATTATGCCTTTAATCTATTTTATCGCCCCCTGGAACCTGTTCTTTTTACTCTCTGTTCAGGACGTCCTAGACGACCAGTCATTATAGCCTTTAGCCGTACCCTTATCCTACTCCTCCTCTGTTCCTCTGGTGAAATAGAGGTTAATCCTGGCCCTGCAGTGCCTAGCTCCACTCCTATTCCCCAGGAGCTATCATTTGTTGACTTCTGCAACCGTAAAAGCCTTGGTTTCATGCATGTTAACATTAGAAGCCTCCTCCCTAAGTTTGTTTTATTCACTGCTTTAACACTGCCAACCCGGATGTCCTAGCCGTGTCTGAAATCCTGGCTTAGGAAGACCACCAAAAACGCTGAAATCTCCATCCCTAACTATAACATTTTCAGACAAGATAGAACGGCCAAAGGGGGCGGTGTTGCAATATACTGCAGAGATAGCCTGCAGAGTTCTGTCTTACTATCCAGGTCTGTACCCAAAATCCACTTTTCTAGAAACAAGTCTCTCACTGTTGCTGCTTGCTATAGACCACCCTCTGCCCCCAGCTGTGCTCTGGACACCATATGTGAACTGATTGTCCCCCATCTATCTTCAGAGTTCGTGCTGGTAGGTGACCTAAACTGGGACATGCTTAACACCCCGGCCATCCTACATTTTAAGCTTGATGCCCTAAACCTCACACAAATCATCATTGAACCTACTAGGTACAACCCAAAAGCCGTAAACACGGGCACCCTCATAGATGTCATCCTAACTAACTTTCCCTCCAAATACACCCCTGCTGTTTTCAACCAAGATCTCAGCGATCACTGCCTCATTGTCTGCATCCGTAATGGGTTTGCGGTCAAACGACCTCCCCTCATTACTGTCAAACGTTCCCTAAAACACTTCAGCGAGCAGGCCTTTCTAATCGACCTGGCCCGGGTATCCTGGAAGGATATTGACCTCATCCCGTCAGTAGAGGATGCCTGGTTATTCTTTAAAAGTCCCTTCCTCACCATCTTAAATAAGCATGCCCCATTCAAGAAATGTAGAACCAGGAACAGATATAGCCCTTGGTTCTCTCCAGACCCGACTGTCCTTGACCAGCACAAAAACATCCTGTGGCGTTCTGCATTAGCATCGAACAGCCCCCGTGATATGCAACTTTTCAGGGAAGTCAGGAACCAATATACACTGGCAGTTAGGAAAGCCAAGGATAGCTTTTTCAAGCAGAAATTTGCTTCCTGTAACACAAACTCAAAACAGGTCTGGGACATTGTAAAGTCCATGGAGATGAGACTTTAAGAGCACCTCCTTCCAGCTGCCCACTGCACTGAGGATAGGAAACGCTGTCACCACCGATAAACCCACAATAACTGAGAATTTCAATAAGCATTTTTCTACGGCTGGCCATGCTTTCCACCTGGCTACCCCTACCCCGGTCAACAGCCCTGCACCCCCCTCAGTAACTCGCCCAAGACTCCCCCATTTCTCCTTCTCCCAAATCCAGTTAGCTGATGTTCTGAAAGAGCTGCAAAATCTGGACCACTACAAATCAGCCGGGCTAGACAATCTGGACCCTTTCTTTCTAAAAGTATCTACCGAAATTGTTGCAAGCCCTATTACTAGCCTGTTCAACCTCTCTTTCGTGTCGTCTGAGATTCCCAAAGACTGGAAAGCAGCTGCGGTCACCCCCCTCTTCAAAGGGGAGACACTCTTGACCAAAACTGCTACAGACCTATATCTATCCTACCCTGCCTTTCTAAGGTCTTTGAAAGCCAAGTTAACAAACAGATTACCGACCATTTCGAATCCCACCGTACCTTCTCCGCTATGCAATCTGGTTTCAGAGCTGGTCATGGGTGCACCTCAGCTACGCTCAAGGTCCTAAACGACATCATAACCGCCATCGATAAGAGACTGTGCAGCCGTATTCATTGATCTGGCCAAGGCTTTCAACTCTGTCAATCACCACATCCTTATCGGCAGACTCGACAGCCTTGGTTTCTCAAATGATTGCTTCGCATGGTTCAACAACTACTTCTCCGATAGAGTTCAGTGTGTCAAATCAGGGGGCCTGTTGTCCGGGCCTCTGGCAGTCTCTATGGAGGTGCCACAGGGTTCAATTCTTGGGCCGACTCTCTTCTCTCTATACATCAAGGATGTCGCTCTTGCTGCAGGTGAGTCTCTGATCCACCTCTACTCAGACGACACCATTCTGTATACTTCTGGCCCCTCTTTGGACAGTGTTAACTAGCCTCCAGATGAGCTTCAATGCCATTCAACTCTCCTTCCGTGGCCTCCAACTGCTCTTAAACGCAAGTAAAACTAAATGCATGCTCTTCAACCGATCGCTGCCCGCACCTGCCCGCCCGTCCAGTATCACTACTCTGGACGGTTCTGTCTTAGATTATGTGGACAACTACAAATATCTAGGTATCTGGTTAGACTGTAAACTCTCCTTCCAGACTCACATCAAACATCTCCAATCAAAAATTTAATCTAGAATTGGCTTCCTATTTCGCAACAAAGCATCCTTCACTCATGCTGCCAAACATACCCTCGTAAAACTGACCATCCTACCGATCCTCGACTTCGGTGATGTCATTTACAAAATAGCCTCCAATACTCAACAAATTGGATGCAGTCTATCACAGTGCCATCCGTTTTGTCACCAAAGCCCCATATACCACCCACCACTGCGACCTGTACGCTCTCGTTGGCTGGCCCTCGCTTTACACTCGTCGCCATACCCACTGGCTCCAGGTCATCTACAAGTCCCTGCTAGGTAAAGCCCCGCCTTATCTCAGCTCGCTGGTCACCATAGCAGCACC
>QNTS01000623.1:0-49105 GCA_003317085.1 Hucho hucho | reverse complement strand
TCCTTTGCACCCCAGTTTTTCTACATTGCACATTCATCTACTGCACATCTACCATTCCAGTGTTTAAATGCTATATTGTAATTACTTTGCCACCATGGCCTATTTATTGCCTTACCTTCCTTATCTTACCTCATTTGCACTCTTTGTATATAGATTAGTTTTTTCTACTGTATTATTGACTGTATGTTTGTTTTACTCCATGTGTAACTCTGTGTTGTTGTATGTGTCGAACTGCTTTGCTTTATCTTGGCCAGGTCGCAGTTGTAAATGAGAACTTGTTCTCAACTTGCCTACCTGGTTAAATAAAGGTGAAATATATAGATCTTTTTTTAATTAAAAAAAGTTTACATGCTCATTTTACTGGTAGGATGTGAAGCCCAGTCTCCCGCTCAGGAACCAAACGTCTCAACCACTAGACCAGAAAAATATTTAAATATTTTACCTGAATGACTGCTGTCTTTCCCTCTGTTCTCATTGTAATATCCTGTGTGTTACCGTCAACCCTTTTGGTTTTCAGGAGATCCAGGACCAGAAGTATAGGCAAGGAATAAACTATATGTACAAAAGTATGTGGACACCCCTTCAAATTAGTGGATTTGGCTATTTCATCCACACCAGTTGCTGACAGGTGTAAATAATTGAGCACACAGCCATGCAATCTCCATAGCAAATATATTGTCTTTAGACTGGCCGTAGGGAACAGCTCAGCGACTTTCAATCTGGCACCGTCATAGGATGCCACCTTTCCAACAAGTCAATTCGTCAAATTTCTGCCCTGCTAGAGCTGCCCTGGTTAACTGTAAGTGCTGTTATTGTGAAGTGGAAACGTCTAGGAGCCGCAACAGCTCAGCCGCAAAGTTGTAGGCCACACAAGCTCACAGAATGGGACCGCTGAGTGCTGAAGTGGGTAGCGTGTAAAAACCATCTGTCCTCGGTTGCAGCACTCACTACCGAGTTCCAAACTGGCTCTGGAAGCAACGTCAGCACAATAACTGTTAATCGGGAGCTTCATGAAATGGGTTTCCATGGCTGATCAGCCGCACACAAGCCTAAGATCACCATGCGCAATGCCAAGCGTTGGCTGGAGTAGTGTAAAGCTTGCCGCCATTGGACTCTGGAGCAGTAGAAACGTGCTCTCTGGAGTGATGAAACGTGCTTCTATACCTGCATCGCTTGCTGTTTGGGGTTTTAGGCTGGGTTTCTGTCCAACACTTTGTGACATCAGCTGATGTAAGAAGGGAGAAATAAAATAAATTTGATTGATTGAGTGATCACGTTTCACCATCTGGCAGTCCGACGGACGAATCTGGGTTTGGCGGATGCCAGGAAAACGCTACCTGTGCGAATGCATAGTGCCAACTGTAAAGTTTGGTGGAGGAGGAATAATGGTCTAGAGCTGTTTTTCATGGTTCAGACTAGGCCCCTTAGTTCCAGTGAGTGGAAATCTTAACGCTACAGCATACAATGACATTCTAGACAATTCTGTGCTTCCAACTTTATGGCAACAGTTTGGGGAAGGCCCCTTCCTGTTTCAGCATGACAATGCCCCCGTGCACAATGCGAGGTCCATACTTAAATGGTTTGTCAAGATCGGTGTGGAAGAACTTGACTGGCCTCAACCCCATCGAAGACCTTTGGGATGAACTGGAACGCCGACTGCGAGCCAGGCCTAATGGCCCAACATCAGTGCCCAACCTCACTAATGCTCTTGTGGCTGAAGTCCCCACATCAATGTTCCAACATCTAGTGGAAAACCTTCCCAGAAGAGCGGAGACGTTTATAGCAGCAAAGGAGGGACCAACTCCATACTAATGCCCATGATTTTGGAGTCAGATGTCCGACAAGCAGGTGTCCACATACGTTTTGTCAGGTGGTGTATAGGTGACTGACCACCTCGATTCAGTCTTATGTAGAAAAATTTGAAATTGTGTTTTTTGCATTGGATAAAAGAAGAGACTCAGAGCTGGAAAATGTATATCATACACCGAAGTTGAGGAACAATGGGAAGGAGGCTGAAGAAATTAGTCTTGGCCCGCCGAGCCACGGCCTGTGCACCCCTTTATCATCCAGAAGACGAAGTTGGTACAGGTGCATCAAAGCTGGGACCGACAGACTGAAAACCAGCTTCTATCTCAAAGCCATTAAACTGTTAAATAGCCATAACTAGCTGGCTAACACCGGGTTACTCAACCCTGCACCTTCGAGGCTCCTGCCCTATATACATAGACATGGAATCACTGGCCACTTTAATAATGGAACACTAGTCACTTTAATAATGTTTACATACTGCTTTACTCATCTCATATGTATATACTGTATTCTATTCTACTGTATTTTAGTCAATGCCACTCTGACATTGCTCATCCTAATATTTATATATTTCTTAATTCCATTCTTTTACTTTTAGATTCGTGTGTATTGTTGTGAATTGTCAGATACTACTGCACTTCTGGAGCTAGGAACACAAGCATTTCGCTAAACGCGCAATAACATATGCTAAATATGTGTATTTGACCAATACAATTTGATTTGGAAAGTAATTCTGCTTCTGAAGTTGATCAACTTGTAACCACATTTTTTGGAAAATGGGCCTTGAATGTTTTGGTACACCCATTCGGCACCGTTCACACCCACTTAAGCCTTAGCCCCACCCATCTTTTTAAGGATTCACATGAGGCCATGTGTTAACCAGAGTGAGTAGTTTAGTAAACAACCAAAGATGAAGACTAAAAGTGGCAAAAGTAGTAGCCTACAATAAGGAACAACTGAGTTATTAAAGGTAAAAATACACTATCTAGGCCTATATCCTAATCTGACTTTGGTGCAGGCCATGTTGTTCTTCACATTACCTTCTCTGGTAAACACACACTATATCAAATCAAATCTAAGTTTATTTGTCACATGCACAGGATACAGAAGGTGTAAATGGTACAGTGAAATGCTTACTTGCCTAGCAATATCAAAAACAATGTGTCCAGATACAAATATAAAAAAATTATTAGATGACGCTTACCCAAATGATATAACCAACCCCAAGCCACATCTAGCTAAGTGGATAGATAAGAATTGTCTAGACATGTACACATGTTCATGAAATACAATATATGGCCGTAATCACCACCAGACAAACCTGGCTAACTTGATGGGTCATGGAATCATCTGGTGAAGTGGAGTCTTGTTTAGACATGTAGCTAGCTAGTTAGCTAAACAATGAACCGGCATATTCCCAACTCATACTACTACCAATACAAACATTGTCATAGCTGTAGTATGAATCTGCTGGTAGATAAAGAGGTAACCAACTAGTTTCAATGTTAGCCATCTAACATTAGGCTATAACTAGCAATGCGAATGGATTTCTGATTCTAATAATATTACTATACAGATCATACCCTTAACGTTCGCTAGCTAGCTAACAATACGGTTTAACTTGCAATAAAAACGACTTTGACAAAATGTTAAACTTATAATATCTGAAAATGTAGCTAGACTCTTACCCATATACATGGATGAACTCTTCACGGCAGACTGGAACCATTTCACACAGTTTTTTTGTAGGTACATCTTGTTTGGCCAGCGTTGTGTCATGTCACTCCGGTTCACACTGACCGTGGCGTGTGCAGAAAGTAGCCCATCACTTTTCCCAACTGATCTGTCAATAGCGCTTACTAAATTCAGAGCATCAATGCTGTTGAGAAAAGTAGCAAAACCTTTGTTTTTCTCAATGGCTAATGTTGTTCCTTTCAAAAATGGAGCGGTAGAAATGACTATCAACACATACTGAGCAGCTCACGTTATAGACCGAAGCATGCTACATGGCAGACCAATCCAAACTCATCTCCCAGCATGTCCAGCCCATCCATTATCTCAGCCAATCATGGCTAGTGGGAAGGTTCCTGACTTTTTCTATGGCTAAACCAACTATGCTCGTAATTTGACAATTTTATTTGTATTTACAGATGGAATACAATTTTGTTATTAACCTGTTACGGATCCAATCCCGTGAACGGGATCGATTTTGACAACATCCGGTGAAATGCAGAGCGCCAAATTCAAATTACAAAAATACACATTTCAAACATTCATGAAAATACAAATGCTGCACACCCTTCAAAAGCTTGTTAATCTTGTTAATCTAACAGCGTTATCAGATTTCAAAAAGGCTTCACGGCGAAAGTAGAACATTTGATTGTCTGAGGACAGCACCCCCACTCAAAAACTCAATTAGCATAATAACATAACCAGCAGAGGTGTCACAAAACTCAAAAATAGCATATAAATTGCTTACCTTTGGTGATTTTCCTCTGATGGCATATCAAAGCGTCCAGGTTACACAATAAAAGGTCCTTTTGTTCGATAAAGTTCCTCTTTATATCCATATAGCTCCATTTGGTTGGTGCGTTTTGTTCAGTAATCCACCTGCACAAACGCTTTCATCCATGCAGACAAACAATATCCCAAAAGTACCCGTAAAGTTTGTCAAAAAAAGTCAAACAGCATTTGTAATCAATACTCAGATACCCTAAAATGAATATACACTATAATATTTCATACACTATAAAAAGAACTGAGCACGCATTCCCTGTTACGCGCAAAATCCAAAACAGTACACTTGACGTGAACTCAGGAACAAGTGGTCTTACTCCCTTGATTTTCATGATTGAACGTTCCAATCTTTTTCTAAAGACTGTTGACATCTAGTGGAAGCCATAGGAACTGCAATCTGGGAGCTAAAATACCCTGCTTTGAATAACATGCCAATTGAAAACAGTTTTTGCCTGCCATATCAGTTCTGTTATACTCACAGACATTATGTTAACAGTTATAGAAACTTCAGAGTGTTTTCTATCCAAAGCTACTAATTATATGCATATCCTAGCTTCTGGGCCTGAGTAACAGCCAGTTTACTTTGGGCACGTTTTTCATCCGAACTTCAAAATACTGCCCCCTAGCCCTAAGAAGTTAAAGCATATGAAAGTTCACATGTTCCGGAAGGCATTTCTACCAACAAAAAGCATTTTGATAAAAATTAAATGTTTACTTTCAAATGCCTCATCTTTGAAGTAGTGATGTGCAACATACGCATTGTTTCCTGAAATGAGTCACATGACTTTTAAAAGACGATTATTTTTTGTAGATTAATGGTTTTCAAAATAGTGGTACAGTACAGCCCCCCCCCCCCATGGGCCAAATCTGGGGTGGCTCCATATCTACATCTTCTCAGGGTCCATAAACCTACCTCTATTCCAAATTGTACCTCTCTTCTGAATTGTAAAATAATGGTAGGCCAACTGTTGGTGGCCATTTTGAAAAATGTCTGCCATCCAAATCTGGGGTGGCTCTATATCTGAATCTTTTCAGGTGGGCAGGTAGCCTAGCGGTTAAGAGCATTGGGCCATAAAGGTTGCTGGTTTGAATTCCAGAGCAGACTAGGTGAAAAATCTGTCGATGTGCCCTTGACCAAGGCACTTAACCCTTATTGCTCTGGATAAGAGTGTCTGCCAAAATGTAAAAAATGCCAAAAAAGTTTTTACATAAATCTCTGTGCCAATCACAAAAAGCACAATTGTTCCAGATTGTTCAGCTTAGAATCTTTATGAGAAGATTCAGGGCCATGCAGACCTTTGGGGGGCATGTGAATAAAAAATAATAATGGAACTCATTGAGAAATTATTACAAAAAAAGAGGAAAGCAGCACAATCTTACGATATGATGAGTAAAGTATTTTGCAAAACTATTTTGAAATAGAATCAATTCTGCACTTATTAAAAACACTATTCCAGTCAAAATAGAAGATTGTAAGACATACTGTAGCCTATCATTACAGCTGTAAAGGTGATGCATTTTCAAAATGCAAGATACAGAATAAACAACATTTTACACCTGCATTTGGAGATGAAAGTCATTCATGTTAGCAGACAATATCAAGTAGGGATCATGTCACATCTCTGGAGTCCAGAGCAAGCTAAATCATACAACCATGCAGCCTATTGTAGCAGAGGTTGCAGGATCAAAGCATTTTCTGTCTGCACCACACAATCACGTTGGAGGTCAGCCTGCCTGCCGAGTGCTCGTTGTCAGCCGGGTAGTCTTCACAGATATTGTAATAAATTCGCCAGAATATGTTACACCTTCATCCCATAATATTGAAGACAGTGGGATGTTAAGACAAAGGAGATGATTGTGGACTACAGGAAAAGGAGGACCGAGCACGTCCCCATTCTCATCAACGGGGCTGTAGTGGAGCAGGTTGAGAGCTTCAAATTCCTTGGCGTCCACATCACCAACAAACTAACATGGTCCAAGCACACCAAGACAGTCGTGAAGAGTGCACGACAAAACATATTCCTCCTCAGGAGACTGAAAAGACTTGGCATGGGTCCTCCAGATCCTGAAAAGGTTCTACAGCTGCACCATCAAAAGCATCCTGACGGGTTACATCACTGCCTGGTATGGCAACTGCTCGGGCCTCAGACCACAAAGCACTACAGACGGTAGTGCGTATGGCCCAGTACATCACCAGGACCAAGCTTCCTGCCATCCAGGACCTCTATACCAGGCGCTGTCAGAGGAAGGCCCTAAAAATTGTCAAAGACTCCAGCCACCCTAGTCATAGACTGTTCTCTCTGCTACCGCACGGCAAGCGGTACCGGAGCGCCAAGTCTAGGTCCAAGAGGCTTCTAAACAGCTTCTACCCCCAAGCCATAAGACTCCTGAACAGCTAATCAAATGGCTACCCATACTATTTGCATTGCCCCCCCCATGATGCTGCTACTCTCTGTTATTATCTATACATAGCCACTTTAATAACTCTACCTACATGTACATAATTACCTCAATACCGGTGCCCCCGCACCGGTACCCCTTGTATATAGCCCCGCTATTGTTATTTACTGCTGCTCTTTAATTATTTGTTATTCTTATCTCTTACTTTTTTGTGGAGATTTTCTTAAAACTGCATTGTTGGTTAAGGGCTTGTAAGTAAGCATTTCACTGTAAGGTCTACACCTGTTGTATTTGGCGCATGTGACAAATAAAATGTGATTTGATTTGATGTTACAGCTGCTTATATTTAGACATATAGCCAGTAGCCACCCAAACTAGCCCTATCGGAAATAAGAAAATGATCAATAAAATTGTCAGGTAGCCTGTTCTGGCAATCATGAGTCAGTAGTAGATTGCTAAACTGTATATGGATGATAAATGTAGGCCTAATCTGTTTTTGGCAGAAAAATGAAACAAGTTCTTTCTGGTCACTAATCTGGATATGCGTGCCAGCCTTTGCGCGACAATGCTGACGACTTGTCATTGACATTGACCAACAATCAAGACATGCAGCACAACTTTTTGGTTCCAAAGCATCGATGAGAATTGAATGGTCACTTGCGAGCGCAATGGGTTCAGAACAACGACAAAAAATGAATAAAAAAAAATTGGGGATGAAATTATACCATCAAAAGGGCGCTTTGGAGACTGGAAAGGCAAAGGGGCATGTTCTCTGCACCGATAGAGCCCTATCTGTGCATGTACTTGAGAAGATTCAATATTTTAAGATATGTTTTAAACAAGACCACCATGTGACCTGTAATGACGTCTGGTTTAATGACGTCTGGTCTTAAACTGGTCATATTTTTCATAGCTTTGTCATATGACAACGCGACAAGAATATACCCAAAATAAGATGCCAAATTACTTTGTGTGCCCGTTGTGGGGGGCTCTAGTTCTGACATAGAGAGAGAAATCAGCAACTGATGTGAGAAGTGGAAAATCAAAAAGGAATCACAGTTTCACATCGTCATCCAATTTCTGGCTTGATGATGTTTGCTCTGCTTAAGAGGAGAAATATTGAACTATTTGTCAAGAGGTCGAGCATAGAAGAACCCCAGAAGTGTTCATATCATATTTGCATTGAATAGCCTAGATTTTGAACAGATTTTAGATGCTGATGTGGGATGATGATCTGCATCAGGGACGGGCAATTTTGATGGGGGTGGGGGCCACATAAAATCTCAACTCATCGTGAGGTGCCACAGTGGTTTGGGATGCATGTATGGGTATATGGATGTCGGTACGCGTTCTCCATATACCCATACATGCAGCCCTAGCGTTTTAGGGAGCCTAAGTGGGAAAAAATACATCTCTATTGACCACAGAGAGAAATAAATTACGTTTTAGCATTATAATTCTACTCGTTTTGCCATGGGGCGTATGAGTGAGAGAAAAAAAATGAAATATAGGAAGCTCTCTTTCTCTCTCTTGCTTCCCCTTCAATTCTGAAGAAATTAATTTGTTCAAAACTTTTCAACTATTGTCTTTCTCTCTCTTTGAGTCAACTACTCACCACATGTTATGCACTGTAGTGCTAGCTAGCTGTAGTTTCCAGTACTAGATTCATTCTCTGATCCTTTGATTGGGTGGACAACATGTCAGTTGGTGCTGCAAGAGCTCTGATAGGTTGGAGGACATCCTCCGGAAGTTGTCATAATATACTGGGAAAGTCTATGGAAGGGTTTGAGAACCACGAGCCTCCTAGGTTTTGTATTGGAGGCAATGTACCCAGAAGAGTGCATTGTACTGCAAAAAACACTAGCTGTCCTCTGGCTACACCATGGTGCTACCCCACAGAGTGCTGTTGAGGTTACTGTAGACCTTCATTGCAAAACAGTGTGTTCTAATCAATTATTTGGTGAAGTGAATATATTTAGAATAGTTTTATCTAACAATGATAACTTTATTAATATTTCACTGTTTAAATGTTTCTGAAATTCACTGCGGAGGATGGTCCTCCCCTTCCTCCTCTGAGGAGCCTCCACTGAGCCCTACCCATAGAGATGTACAGTGCCTTTCACACCCCTTTACTTTTTCCACATGTTGTTGTGTTACAGCCTGAATTTAAAATTGATAAAATGTAGATTCTTTTGTCACTGGCCTATAACAATACCCCATAATGTCAAAGTGGAATTATTATTACGTTTCACATATTAATAAAAAATAAATAGCTGAAATGTCTTGAGTCAATAAGTATTCAACCCCTTTGTTAAGGCAAGCCTAAATAAGTTCACAAGTAAAAATGTGCTTAACCAGTCACATAATAATTTGCATGGACTGTCTGTGTGCAATAATAATGCTTAACATGATATTTGAATGACTACTTCATCTCTGTACCCCACACATACACAAAGACGAGGGAGGTTTTCCAATGCCTCACAAAGAAGGGCACCTATTGGTAGATAGGTAAACATTTAAACAGCAGACATTGAATATTCCTTTGAGCATAGTGAAGCTGTTAATTTGGATGGTATCAATACACCCAGTCACTACAAAGATAAAGGTGTCCTTTCTAACTCAGTTGCCAGAGAGGAAGGAAACTGCTCAGGGATTTCACCATGATGCCTGCCTATGGTGACATTAAAACAGTTTAATGGCTGTGAAAGGAGAAAACTGAGTATGGATCAACAACATTTTAGTTACTCCACAATACTAACTAATGACGGAATGAACGCTATGAAATCTGTACAGAATAAAACAAATTCCAAAACATGCATCCTGTTTGCAACAAGGTAATAAAGTAGTACTGCAAAAAAATTGGCAAAGCAATTAGCAATTAACTTAACTTGTCCTAAATACAAAGTGTTATGTTTGGGGCAAATCCTTAGGCGGAAATCCCAGGGGGGGCAGGGGGGACACGACCCCCCCATCCTGGGAAAAATATGATTTGTCCCCCCCAATATATCACTGTAAACATAACAATACAATATTTCAATAATATTAATAATACGCAATAAAATCACTTGTGCTGATTATAGACACTTAATAGCGCGTTTTTAAGTTTCAAAAGATTGCGATCAAATCTAATTGCTTGCACATAACTAACGTGAGGTTAATCCAGTCAATCGCACCATAGCAATGTTTTTTTATGTTTGCTGGGTTCACACACACAATAGCTGAATTTGCAGAGCTAGCGTGCAAACTAAAGCAAACATTAACTATCAAGCTAGCTAGTACCTATTCCATTTATGTGGCGTCGTCAAAGATGGAATCTTTGCTATCGTCAGTTTATTCCAAGATCAGCATGCAGCTGTAGTGCTTCGAAGTCCCTGTGATAAGGTTAGCGATAAACTGAACTCCAAACTGAACAGAACTACACTCTCTTCTACCATTGTCTTAAATATAATGAATGGTCTCGTTGCAAAAGCTAAATAGTCGCTAGGGAACTTTGAAGCACCTGTGTGCTGATCTTGGAGTAAACTGACGATAGCAAAGATGATAGAACACCACAGAAGCGGAATTGGTGCTCTCTAGCTCTGCAAATTCAGCTATTATTGGAAGCCAGCCAATATGAAACAAACTATATTAAAATTACAAAAGGTTGCAGCATATGTGAAAGGGAAAGAGCCAGGGAGAGAGACTTCAGAGGACAATGTCACAGCCACGGCAGGACCAGGTGTCAACCTTGTTGCCAGCAGCACCAGTATAGTGGACAGTGGCACAGCATTGTCCAGTTACCTCAGTGATGGCACAAAACCATATTAGCCATATTAGCCACACCCACAATTTATAGAACCGCAAACTCTTGCCAACAGAGTGTTGACGTTTCAAGAGAGATGGTTTCGCGATTTCCCCTGGCTTCATTATAATCCATCAATAAAAGGAGTGTTGTGTTTTCACTGTAGCCAAGGGTTTTTAAGCCAGCCATCTTTTGGCCAAAGAGCGGATGCTGCCTTCATTAGTGCAGGATTTAGGAACTGGAGAAAAGCTATTGAAAAATGTACAGCACATCAAAACTGCCAAACCCAGCACCACTTTGTAACTGTAACAGCACACCAGCTAAATCCAATCAGTGTCCAGTTATCCAGCGCGTGGGGTAAACAGCAGGAGGACGCAAGGCATTGCTTGATGAAAATTGTTAGTTCGGTGCGGCATGTAGTAAGACAGGGACAAGCCTTTAGAGGCCACACAGATGACAGTGGGAATTTCTACAAGCTTTTGAAACTTAGGGCAGAAGAGGATGATCCCATTTTACTGAAGTGGTTAACAGAGCCTACCACAATGTACACAGGCCCCAAAGCACAGAATGAAATTCTGAACATCATGGCCAATACAGTCATTTGAGGCATTGCAGCTGAGATTAGGTCTCATCCGATTTGTACAATTTTCAGTAGTTGTTGATGGTACTCAAGATGTCTCTGGTGCTGAACAGGAGAGTGTCTGCCTGCGTTATGTTGACCACGAGGAGTTTATTGGGCTATACAGGGTGTCGGAGACAACAGGCGAGGACATTGAGAATATGGCAACTGATGTGTTGTTGAGGCTCAATTTGCCCATGTCTGGCTTACATGGGCAGAGTTACGATGGTGCCTCAAACATGGCAGGAAAATACACAGGTGCACAGGCAATTGTGAGGAGGCAGCAGCCATTAGCCCTCTATGTGCATTGTGGAGCACACTGTGTAAATCTGATTACACAGGCTGGCTGCTCAGCCTCCCCACTGATCCGGGATTCCCTTTCTTGGGTCCATCAGTTAGGTGTCCTCTATTGCCAGTCAGGAAAGTTTAAGAGCATGTTTGAATCAATTGCCACATCCAAAGATACAAATCTGACCACCCTGAAACCCCTATGTCCAACAAGGTGGACTGTGCAGAATACTGCTATTAGAGCTGTGCTAGGGCAGTATGAGTGGGTACTAAGCAGCCTAGAGGAGATGGAAAAAACTGCATCCAAGACAGCTTCAACTGCCAGTGGCTTATTTAAGCACTTCAGCAAAGGCAAGACTGTGTTGGGCCTCACACTTGCCTCTACTGTTCTTGGAGAGCTTGAATGTCTAAACATTTCACTGCAGAAGAAAACTCAGACTGTCTCTGGTATGCAGGCTTCAGTCGAGTGTGTGCGGTCATCTCTTAGGGGCATGAGAAATTACGAAAGCTAACTTGCACTGTATGAGAAAGCAACAACATTGATTGACTCAATTGAGGCACACTCAAGACGATTTGCTGGCAAAGCAGTGGATCACTATAGGGCAGAATTTCTGTGTTGGATGGTGTGGAGGTTCAGTTTGGCGACCGTTTTGACCAGGACAGTCTAAATGTCCTGCAAAAGTTGGAAAGAGCGCTTCTCACAGGGGAGTTGAATGAGTCTCTAGATCAGTACCCAGAGCTGAACATAGATTATTTTTCAGTGCAGATCCCTCTCTTTCGCAACAAATACCCCTGTAGCAGCAGTGGAGAGGCAGCAGAGGTCCTCAGGAGGCTTCCAGTGGAGGTGCTGGGGTTGTTTGACCAAGTTGCGGTGCTGATCAGAATTTTGTTTGTGGTGCCAGTGTCTTCATGTGAGGCTGAGAGGAGTTTCAGTGCACTCCGCAGGTTAAAGACTTGGCTACGGACTAGCATGGGCCAACAGAGACTGAACGGCGTAGTTGTCTGTAATGTACATAAAGACAGGCTGGACAGTCTCAAGAGGGAAAATATCTGCCAGCAATTTGTTGGATCCATTGAAACCCGCAAACATATGTTCGGTTCTTTTGTTAAGTAGTGTGTGTATAGCAATGGTTCTCAATCTTTTTTGGGTACTGGAACCCCTGCATATTTTAATGGCAAGGCGGGCAAGGTTTTGAGTGGTCCTCAGGGACCTCCACCCCCTCTGTATTATGAGTAAAGTTACTGGAATCCTTGTGGTGCCGAATATGTTCATTACACTTTTTTATTTCACGGACCCCTTGCAATTACACCCGGGACCCCCATGGACACCTGTTTGAGAACCCCTGCTGTATAGTGTGATATTTGTTATTTTGTTTAGGAGTTTTCAGTTTTTAGTACATGATAGTACACTTACTAATTATTTATTTTATGTAATTTTATTTAAAATTGCATAGTTTGTGTGACATACTTGTCCATAGCTGCTGTTTGAAGAGTTGTGACACTGACTGAACAATAAATAAGTATTTTTGAAGGATATTTTGGTTGATTTATTTTGGTTATTCATTGAAGTAGTTATTTCGCTTTTAGAACTACTTATTTTGAGCTTTTTGTTCTTGTGAAGCTATTGTAGTACACTCAGGCCAGTGGCACATATTTAATGACTATATAAATGTATCAGAAAAAGTAAAATAAAAAGGTCAATTCAATACGGAGACCAACTTTGTGATGGTTCTCAATGGAGATTCTATTAGATGAGATCGCACCATGTTCATTGTATTTACGAAAACTGCACCCATACACAGTGGACAGTGCCATTGCCACCTACTGGCCTTTCTTGGTATTGTTTGTTGTAAGTACAAATACCTGCATACATACTGGACTGATAAGGAACACTGCTATAACTATTACTATTATTAGTAGTAGTATTATAATGATTTAAACATTTGAACAAGTTGGGACAACCCTTCAGTTAACTACTGTACCTATCAATTATCCAGTTGTAGTAATTATGGTTCCTCAATATACATTTAACATATTACAACGTAGGCTATGTGTTACAGCACTACTTTTGGTGTCCCCTCAGGAATTGCTCTTGAGAACATTTCATGTAATTGTCCCCTCCAAAGTTGATATCATATTTTCGCCCCAGGGCAAATCCAATGCAACACATTAATGAGTACCACTCCATATTTTCAAACAAAGTGGTGGCTGCATCATGTTATGGGTGTGCTTGTAATCATTAAGGACTGGGAAGTTTTTCAGGATAAAAGAAACAGAATGGAGCTAAGCACAGGCAAAATCCTAGAGGAGAACCTGGTTCAGTCTGCTTTCCACCAGACACTGGGAGATGAATTCACCTTTCAGCAGAACAATAACGTAAAACACAAGGCCAAATATACACTGGAGTTCCTTACCAATAAGACAGTGAATGTTCCTGAGTTACAGTTTTGACATAAATCTTCTTGAAAATCTATGGCAAGACCTGAACATTGTTGTCTAGCAATGATCAACAACCAATTTGACAGAGCTTGAAGAATTTTGAAAGGCTCACAGCAGTAATGACAGCCAAAGGAACTTCTACAAAGTGTTGTCTCAGGGGTGTGAATACTTACAGTACCAGTCAAAAGGTGAACACACCTACTAATTCAAGGGTTTTTCTTTATTGTACTATTTTCTACATTATATAATACTAGTGAAGACAACAAAACAATGAAATAACACATATGGAATCATGTAGTAAGCAAAAAAGTGTTAAACAAATCAAAATATATTTTAGATTCTTCAAAGTAGCCACCCTTTGCCTTGACAGCTTTGCACACTCTTGGTATTCTATCAACCAGCTTCAACTGGAATGCTTTTCCAACAGTCTTGAAGGAGTTCCCACATATGCTGAGCACTTGTTGGCTGCTTTTCCTTCACTCTGTGGTCCAACTCATCCCAAACCATGTAAATTGGGTTGAGGTTGGGTCATTGTGGAGGCCAGGTCATCTGATGCAGCACTTCATCACTCTCCTTCTTGGTCAAATAGCCCTTACACAGCCTGGAGGTGTTTAGGGTCATTTTCCTGTTGAAAAACAAAGTATAGTCCCACTAAGCGCAAACCAGATGGTTTGCTGCAGAATGCTGTGGTATTCATGCTGGTTAAGTGTGCCTTGAATTCTAAATAAATCACCAACAGTGTCACCAGCAACGCACCTCCACACCATCACACCTCCTCCTCCATGCTTCACGGTGGGAACCACACATGCTTCACGGTGGGAACCACACATGCAGAGATCATCCGTCCACCTACTCTGCGTCTCACAAAAACACGGTGGTTGGAACCAAAAATCTCAAATTTGGACTCATCAGACCAAATAACAGATTTCCAATGGTCTGATGTCCATTGCTCATGTTTCTTGGCCCAAGCAAGTCTATTCTTCTTTTTGGTGTCTTTTAGCAGTAGTTTCTTTGCAGCAATTCGACCATGAAGGCCTCGCAGTCTGCTATAAACAGTTGATGTTGAGATGTGTCTGTTAGTTGAACTCTGTGAAGCATTTAGTTGGGCTGCATTTTCTGTGGCTGGTAACTCTAATGAACGTAATCTCTACAGCAGAGGTAACTCTGGGTCTTCCTTTCCTGTGTCGGTCCTCATGAGAGCTAGTTTCCTCATTGCACTTGATGGTTTTTGTGACTGCACTTGAAGAAAATTTCCGGATTGACTGACCTTTGTGTCTTAAAGTAATGATGGACTGTCGTTTCTCTTTGCTTATTTGAGCTGTTCTTGAGCTGCCATAATATGGACTTGGTCTTTTACCAAATAGGGCTATATTTTGTATACCACCCCTACCTTGTCACAACACAACTGATTGGCTCAAACGCATTAAAAAGGAAAGAAATTCCAGAGATGAACTTTTAACAAGGCACACCTGTTAATCGAAATGCATTCCAGGTGACTACCTCATGAAGCTGGTTGAGAGAATGCCAAGAGTGTTCAAATCTGTCATCAAGGCAAAGGGTGAATCTCAAATCTCAAATATATTTTTATTTGTTTAACACTTTCTTGGTTACTATATGATTCCATATGTGTTATTTCATAGTTTTGATGTCTTCACTATTATTCTACAATGTAGAAAATTGTAAAAATAAAGAAAAACCCTGGAATGAGTAGGTGTGTCCAAACCTTTGACTGGTACTGTATGTACATTTGATATGTGTATTTCATTTTCAATAAATTTGCTAAATGTCTAAAACAGGTGTTCACTTTGTCATTATGGGGTATTGTGTGTCGATAGGTGAGAAAACAAATCAATTTAGTCCATTTGGAATTCAGGCTGTAACACAACAAAATGTGGTATAAGTCAACGGGTATGAATACTTTCTGAAGGCACTGTATAATACCCTTCTGTTCTGTTGGCTTTCTGTGTGTTCTGTTAAATTCTGTGGCACCACCATTCTACATCGCTGACCCGGATTCAGGATTAATCTACTGCTCTCTTTCTCTCATTCTAGTTCACAGCGGGACGATGATGCCACCTCGGGACCATGCCATGTTTCATCACAACCAATGAAATATACCTCAACTCACAGGTACAACTGTCTGAAATGATTTCCTCTTATCATCTACTCTCTGCTCGGATCTGAATATAGTATCGTGGTTTCCTTTCGGCAATCTTTTTTCACCTGTCCAGTTCTTTCACATCATTGCAGACAAAGGAGAGGAGAGGAAGCCACTTTAGACTATTTAGGTGCACCTTTAGTGATACATTGGAGTATAGGCCAGTCCAAACAATGCTAGAACAACCTCAAAATAGAGAGTGCAGACCAGTCCAAGCAATGCCAGCACCACTACCACCTCAGCATAGAGTATAGTATGCCAGTCCACCAGCTGCACCCACAGCAGCCAGCACTATGGAGGTAAGGACAGATTTTTGGCTTCTTAAAAAGATAATATGCACAAAACCTACCAACCACTAAAAAAAGAGAGTAAATTATCAGATGTTAATTAGCTTAATAAGTTACATGGATGTACAGTGAGGGAAAAAAGTATTTGATCCCCTGCTGATTTTGTACGTTTGCCCACTGACAAAGAAATGATCAGTCTATAATTTTAATGGTAGGTTTATTTGAACTGTGAGAGACAGAATAACAACAAAAAAAATCCAGAAAAACGCATGTGAAATATGTTATTAATTGATTTGCATTTTAATGAGGGAAATAAGTATTTGACCCCACTGCAAAACATGACTTAGTACTTGGTGGCAAAACCCTTGTTGGCAATCACAGAGGTCAGACGTTTCTTGTAGTTGGCCACCAGGTTTGCACACATCTCAGGAGGGATTTTGTCCCACTCCTCTTTGCAGATCTTCTCCAAGTCATTAAGGTTTCGAGGCTGATGTTTGGCAACTCGAACCTTCAGCTCCCTCCACAGATTTTCTATGGGATTAAGGTCTGGAGACTGGCTAGGCCACTCCAGGACCTTAAAAACTTCTTAGGGATCACTGGGGCGCTAGCGCCGAACTCCCGACACTACCAGGTGAAATGCAAGGCGCCAAATTCAAAATCCAAAAGTTGAATTATTAAACATCCACCAATATACAAGTGTTCCATACTCATCAAAAGCTCTGTTTCTTGGCAATATCACAGCGTTGTCAGATTTCAAAAAGGCTTTACGGCGAAAGCACAACATTTGATTGTTTGAGGGTAGCACCTCACATACTTTTCCCATAGCCATGAATTCATTAGCCAGCTTGGCACACACATAACACATTTCACAGCGAAAACAAATCAATTACCTGTTGAAGAACTTCTGCTGAGGTCTTCCTAAGTGTCCAACGAAGACAATCCATGGTTCTTTTGTTAGAAAAAGTCATGTATTTTATCCATAAATCTCCATTTGGTTCGCGCGTTATAATCAGAAACTACAGCGTCNGTTTGGCAACTCGAACCTTCAGCTCCCTCCACAGATTTTCTATGGGATTAAGGTCTGGAGACTGGCTAGGCCACTCCAGGACCTTAATGTGCTTCTTCTTGAGCCACTCCTTTGTTGCCTTGGCCATGTGTTTTGGGTCATTGTCATGCTGGAATACCCATCCACGACCCATTTTCAATGCCCTGGCTGAGGGAAGGAGGTTCTCACCCAAGATTTGACGGTACATGGCCCCGTCCATCGTCCCTTTGATGCGGTGAAGTTGCCCTGTCCCCTTAGTAGAAAAACACCCCCAACGCATAACGTTTCCACCTCCATGTTTGACGGTGGGGATGGTGTTCCTGGGGTCATAGGCAGCATTCCTCCTCCTCCAAACACGGCGAGTTGAGTTGATGCCAAAGAGCTCCATTTTGGTCTCATCTGACCACAACACTTTCACCCAGTTGTCCTCTGAATCATTCAGATGTTCATTGGCAAACTTCAGACGGGCATGTATATGTGCTTTCTTGAGCAGGGGGACCTTGTGGGCGCTGCAGGATTTCAGTCCTTCACGGCGTAGTGTGTTACCAATTGTTTTCTTGGTGACTATGGTCCCAGCTGCCTTGAGATCATTGACAAGATCCTCCCGTGTAGTTCTGGGCTGATTCCTCACCGTTCTCATGATCATTGCAACTCCACGAGGTGAGATCTTGCATGGAGCCGCAGGCCGAGGGAGATTGACAGTTCTTTTGTGTTTCTTACATTTGCGAATAATCGCACCAACTGTTGTCACCTTCTCACCAAGCTGCTTGGCGATGGTCTTGTGGCCCATTCCAGCCTTGTGTAGGTCTACAATCTTGTCCCTGACATCCTTGGAGAGCTCTTTGGTCTTGGCCATGGTGGAGAGTTTGGAATCTGATTGATTGATTGATTCTGTGGACAGGTGTCTTTTAAACAGGTAACAAGCTGAGATTAGGAGCACTCTCTTTAAGAGTGTGCTCCTAATCTCAGCTCCTTACCTGTATAAAAGACACCTGGTAGCCAGAAATTTTTCTGACTGAGAGGGGGTCAAATACTTATTTCCCTCATTAAAATGCAAATCAATTTATAAAATTTTTCACGTTTTTCTGGATTTTTTTGTTGTTATTCTGTCTCTCACTGTTCAAATAAACCTACCATTAAAATTATAGACTGATCATTTCTTTGTCAGTGGGCAAACGTACAAAATCAGCAGGGGATCAAATACTTTTTTCCCTCACTGTATAAGCTGAAAGGGTTATTAATGTGCATTGTCCCTGTGTTAACTAAATTGCTTAAAAACAAACTATATCCCAAGGAAACAGTTTATCTGCCATCACTCCCATCAGGTATTGTTGTATGATTTATTTATATTTTCCACCATTTGCAATCAGAGACATGCAAATAACGCTTTTTTTAATTGATTGCAGCAGTGGCATAATCACCTCTCATTCAGAGAAGAGCCTTGTCCTGGATGTACCTGTCTAATAGGGATAATGACAACTCAATTATTATGACTTACTAGAGCATTTAAAGAAAGAGAGATGGTGTGATGATGATGTGCATTTTAATCAGCTGGGACCTCTTCTTACTCAGTGAGATACTTCTTAGTCAAACATGTCAGCCATCTTGTGGGGCGTTTTTACCATAAAAGGGGTTTTAACTTGTGTTTGATGTCTATTGACATCTAGAAGTGTTTAATAACACAGTACCAATCTTCAAGGAGAATAGATTAAAAGGGAAGCGTGCAGCTCTCGTAGTCGATAAATTGTATATTGACAACCAAATGTTCCGAGACACAAAGACTACTCTAGCAAGATGGCGCATGACAGAGATGGTCGCCTCGCTTCGACGTCTTAGGAAACTATGCAGTATTTCGTTTTTTGACGTATTATTTCTTACATTGTTGCCCCAGGAAATCCTAAGTCTTATTACATACAGCCGGGAAGAACTATTGGATATAAGAGCAACATCAACTTACCAACATTACGACCAGGAATACGACTTTCCCGAAGCGGATCCTCTGTTCGGACCACCACCCAGGACAATGGATCTAATCCCAGTAGCCGACCCAAAACAACGGCGCCGCAGAAGGGGCAGACGGAGAGGCCTCCTGGTCAGGCTCCGTAGACGTACCCATCGCTCACCGCTCCCGAGTATACTACTCCCCAATGTCCAGTCTCTTGACAGCAAGTTAGAAGAAATTCGGGCAAGGGTTGCCTTCCAGAGAGACCAGAGAGACATCAGAGATTGTAACATTCTCTGTTTCACGGAAACATGGCTCTCTCGGGATATGTTGTCAGAATCTGCTCAGCCACCGGGCTTCTCCATGCATCGCGCCAACAGAGATAAACACCTCTCTGGGAAGAGGAAGGGCGGGGGTGTATGCTTTATGATTAATGACTCATGGTGTAATTATAAAAACATACAGGAACTCAAGTCCTTCTGCTCACCCGACCTAGAATTCCTTACAATCAAATGACGGCCATTTTACATGCCAAAAGAATTCTCGTCAGTTATAGTCACAGCTGTGTACATTCCCCCTCAAGCGAACACCAAGACGGCCCTCAAGGAACTTCACTGGACTCAATGTAAACTGGAAACTATACATCCAGAGGCTGCATTTAATGTAGCTGGGGATTTTAACAAAGAAAATTTGAGAACAAGGCTACCTAAATTCTATCAGCATATTGATTGCACGACACGCAGGGCTAATACTATAGACAACTTCTACTCTAACTTCCGCGATGCATACAAAGCCCTCCCTTCGGCAAATCCGACTACGACGCCATCTTGCTCGTTCCGTCTTACAGGCAGAAACTCAAACAGGATGTACCAGTGATGAGAACCATTCAACGCTGGTCTGACCAATCGGAAGCCACGCTTTAAGATTGTTTTGATCACGTGGACTGGAATATGTTCAGGTCAGCCTCAGAGAACAACATTGACCTATACGCTGACTTGGTGAGTGCGTTTATAAAGAAGTGAATTGGAGATGTTGTACCCACTGTGACTATTAAAACCTACCCTAACCAGAAACTGTGGATGGATGGCGGCATTCGTGAAAAACTGAAAGAGGGATCTACCGCATTTAACCATGGAAAGATGTCTGGAAATAGGGCTGAATATAAACAGTGTAGTTAATCCCTCCGCAAGGAAATCAAACAAGGGAAATGCCGGTACAGGGACAAGGTGGAGTCGCAATTCAACGGCTCAGACACGAGACGTTTGTGGTAGGGTCTACAGGAAATCACGAACTACAAAAACAAAAACAGCCATGTCACGGACATCCAGACAAACTAAACACCTTCTTTGCCCGCTTTGACGATAATACAGTGCCACCATCACGGCTCGCTAACAAAGACTGCTCCCCCCCTCCTTCTCCGTGGCTAATGTGAGTAAAACGTTTAAACTTGTTAACCCTCACAAGGCTTCTGGCCCAGACGGCACCCCTAGCCACGTCCTCAGAGCATGCGCTGGCTGGTGTGTTAACGGACATATTCAATCGCTCCCTATCCCAGTCTGCTTCAAGATGGCTACCATTGTTCCTGTACACAAGAAGGCAAAGATAACTGAACTAAATGACTACCGCCCCGTAGCACTCACTTGTGTCATCATAAAGTGCTTTGAGAGGCTAGTCAAGGATCATATCATTGCCACCTTACCGGCCACCCTAGACCTACATCAGTTTGCATACCGCCCCAACAGGTCCACAGATAACGCAATCGCCATCACTCTGCATACTGCCCTATCCCATCTGGACAAAAATAATACCTGTTAAGAACCTGTTAAAAATGCTGTTCATTGACTACAGTTCAGCATTCAACACCATAGTACCCTCCTAGCTCATCATCAAGTTGGAGGCCCTGGGTCTCAACCCCGCCCTGTGCAACTGGGTCCTTTTCTTACAACATCTCCACTTCACTGACAAGGGTGTGTGCTAAGCCCTCTCCTGTACTCCCTGTTAACCCACGACTGCGTGGCCATGCACGCCACCAACTCAATCATCAAGTTTGCAGACGACACAAGAGTAGTGGGCTTGATCACCAACAACGACGAGACAGCCTACAGGGAGGAGGTGAGGGCACTCGGAGTGTAGAGAAGGTGGAAAGTTCCTGGGCGTACACATCACAGACAAACTGAAATGGTCCACCCACACAGACAGTGTGGTGAAGAAGGCGCAACCCTCAGGAGGCTGAACAAATGTGGGTTGTCACCCAAAACCCTGACAAACTTTTACAGATGCACAATCAAGAGCATCCTGTCGGGCTGTATCACAGCCTAGTACGGCAACTGCACCGCCCTCAGGGGGTGGTGCGGTCTGCACAATGCATCACCAGGGGCAAACAACCTTCCCTCCATGACACCAACAGCACCCGATGTCACAGAAAGGCCAAAAAGATCATCAAGGACAACAACCACCCGAGCCACTGCCTGTTCAAACCACTATCATCCAGAAGGCGAGGTCAGTACAGGTGCATCAAAGCTGGGACCGAGAGATTGAGAAAATTATTCTATCTCAAGGCCATCAGACTGCTAAACAGCAATCACTAACTCAGAGAGGTTGCTGCCTACATTGAGACCCAATCACTGGACACTTTAATAAATGGATCACTATAAATGGATCACTAGCTAATTTTAAACAATGCCACTTTAATAATGTGTACTCTGGAATGTAGCATCCATTGAGCATCTGAGCTTATGGTTGACTGTGGGGGAAAGGGGTTGTGTGTGTGTATATATGTATCCCGCATCTGTTGCAAGGGGGTAAGGAAGTTAGGGACAATATAGGAGGCATCATAATAACTGTTTGCTAAATTAATAATTGCTTGACAAAAATGGACTGAAATGGCAGTCCTGGTTATAGGTAACAATCATTTGCACAAACTGCCAACATTATTACGCATATTGATAATGATCCAAATTAAGATACGCAAGATATTTGAATATATATATTTTTTTAATAGCTATATATAAAGCAAATTGAGGTGAGAGCATTGGAAATGCTTGTAGCGTTTGATCTGCTTCTGTTCTGTGGGTGGCACTGTGAAGGAAGGGGGTGGCCTTTCGAGGGGCCCAAAGATCCGGGGGAAGGGGGTGGTCTGCCGGTCACTGGGATGACAACCCCATTTGGGAGGGGCTTTGGCGGGTGGAGTAGTGGAGAACAATTGGAGGGTTACTTAGTAGCAATGCAAATATCATGGTACAGCTTTTTGGACACTCAATCACTATGGTACTTTTTAATGGTCAATTTACAAACATATATTATGATGAATAGATTTGAAACTTGTATCTCATTATGATAAATGGTGAAATAAATATAGCCAGTTATAATTGTAATGACTTAGCAGATAATAAGAAAAGAAGAACAATATTTACCTGTGTCAAAGAGAAGGAATATAACATCTATTGTTTACAGGAAACTCATTCAACAATTTTAGATGAAGGTGAGTGGAAAATGGACTGAGGGGGTGAAATATACTTCTCCCATGGGCAAAGAAACTCAAAGGGTGTGATGATATTAATTAACAGTAATTTTGATCCGAATGTGCAAATTGCCCGAACAGATCCGCAAGATTGATGGATGATTTTAAATATGTTGTTGGACCAAAAACAGATATGGCTCATTAACCATTACGGACCAAATAATGATGATCTACGCGTCATTGAAAATAAATATCAAGACTCTAAACTCAGCAAAAAAATAAACGTCCCTTTTTCAGGACCCTGTCTTTCAAAGATAATTCATAAAAATCCAAATAACTTCACAGATCTTCATTGTAAAGGGTTTAAACACTGTTTCCCATGCTTGTTCAGTGAACCATAAACACTTAATGAACATGCACCTGTGGAATGGTTGTTAACCTCTTAGGGATCCGGGGCAGTGTTCGGAGGTTCGGAGAGTCTGGCATGCCCAAAACGTTTCTCGGGTTTTCACCTGCTATATCAGTTCTGTTATACTCACATACATTATTTTAACAACTTTAGAAACTTCAGTGTTTCCTATCCAATAGTACTAATTATGTGCATATCCTATTTTCTGGGCCTGAGTGGCAGGCATTTTACTTTGGGCACGCCAGACTCCAAAACCGTCACCTCTGCTGCCGCTCCCTAAGAAGTTAACGAAACCATAAAGATGTTGATGAAGAAGCTACATTTGCCTCGGGATCCATCCCAGTTGGTATTCTGTGGAACCATGCGTTTTTTCGGTGTGGCCCGTTGTCCAGCCCTTTGTCCACTGATCTCCACGGATGGTTGTCGGCATGCTTGTATGCTCTGCAAAAACACATTCATGTTTTTAGTACGCAATTATTGATTTTATTACACAGTATGTCTACACATTGATAGGCTTTATACATTTAAAAAAAAGAAAATGCACCAAAAAATCTTTAGTTTTGGTGATCCTCTCAGCTCCGGCTTATTTTCAAATCATTTGGTGCTTACAGTTCTAACCCTGGAACGGGTAGCACCAAAATAAATAAATAAAAGACCTACAACACCTCCGGTAAGCCTACAGTATACCTTGTAGGTCTCCTGATTTAAACCATAAAATTTGTTTGGCATCAAATTCTCCCCCTACCCTCCTTCTTGGCAGGAGACTATTGTCCTGCTAATAGCACATTAATGGGTGGATGGATGGCTTATTTTGTATTCCAATGTGTTGAATGAATGTATTAATTACAGTCATTTAGCATTCTCATTCTCAGACTGGAAACGTTGTTTGCAGAGTTCACGATCTCATTGTCAAGTCCTTGTTTAAAAAATAACGATATTTTGGAGATGATTTTGTTTTAAAATAACTGAAAGTGAGCGGTTGTAATCTGAATAAAAGGAAAGTCTATTGTCCTGCTAATAGCCCATCCTAGAAACGTTGTTTGCAGAATTCACAGCCTGCTACGCTTGTTTTCGCTCCCTGTTTTTAGAGGGAGAGAAACCAAAAGCCCACCGGCCGGCCAAACCCTCCCCTAACCCGGACGATGCTGGGCAAATTGTGCGTTGTCTCATGGGTCTCCCGGTCGCGGCTGGCACGAGTATCAAACTAGCATCTGTAGCAACGCAGTCTGCACTGCGATGCAGTGTCTTAGACCACTGCGCCACTCGGGAGGCCCCATACACAAGTTTTTAATGCTGATCAATTGCCTTGCACAAAGTATCAAAATATTAAAATACTACTTAAACAGGACTCTTAAAGAATTTAATTTAAATGTTAATTATATTTTTTGATCACAGAAACAATGAGAAAATATGGAAAAATAAATAAATAATGAAATGTTAATTGTATAATGCAGCCCATGTAATCATCTGCCAGTGAGTAGCCACAATCGGTCCGAGCCCTAAGTAATACAATTGGGCCAGATAACTCACACCGGAATTGGCCCGAGTAATAAATTTGGGTCAGAGATATTCTTACTAATTTGTAAATATAGCCATTTTGTTATTTAGAATTATTTATTTCTGTTTTTATAAGGAGAGAAACCAGAAGCCCAACGTGCCTATTTTGGGGAAAACCGTCAGCCCACATGTCAAGTGAAATTCCCCCATTGTATTTACCCAAGTTCTCTCTTAACTCCAGGACCACAGGCAGTTTTTGTTGTTGTTGCCTGATGCAGGACTCTAGTGCCAGAGGACAGACTCTCAGACTGAAAACGCCTCCATTAATTACCACAGTTTAGACTACAGATAGATCAGAGTTCTAACTCCCCTTTTTGATAGTGTGGTGCAATGACAGAATGCCACCATTTACCACAAACAGTCGTAGCATAAGCTCATAACTTTTAATAGAGGAACCACTGTAAAGGTCAAGACAGAGTCTGCGTCTCTCACATGGATAGGCAGACCATTCTATAGGAGAAAGCCTAGGAACAATAAGGAGGCCTGCGTCTTGTGACCGTAGAGTACGTGTAGGTATGTACGGCAAGACCAAATCGGAGAGATAGGTAGGAGCAAGCCCATGTAATGCTTTGTAGGTTAGCAGTAAAACCTTGAAATCAGCAGTTTTAACAGGAAGCCAGTGTAGAGAGGCTAGCACTGGAGTAATATATGATAATTTGGTTGTAGTCAAGATTCTAGAAGCTGTGTTTAGCACTAACTGAAGTTTATTTAGTGCTTTATCCGGATATCTCGAGAGTAGAGCATTGCAGTAGTTTAATCTATAAGTGACAAAAGCATGGATTAGCTTTTCTGTTTCAGATTTTTGCAATGTTACGAAGATGGAAAAAAGCTGTCCTTTAAATATTATTTATATGTTCGTCAAAAGAGAGCTCAAGGCCCAGAGTAACGTCCTTCACAGTTTTATTTGAGACGACTACAACCATCAAGATACATTTTCAGAGCTAACAGCAGATCTCTTTGTTTCTTGGGACCTAGAACTAGCATCTCTGTTTCATCTCTGAGTTTGAAAGTAAAACATTTGCCGCCATCCACTTCCTTATGTCTGAAACACAGGTTTCCAGGGTAGGCAATTTTGGGGCTTCACCATGTTTCATCGAAATGTAAAGCTGTGTGTCGTCCGCATAGCATTGGAAGTTGACAATGTTTTTCTGAATGACATCACCAAGAGGTAGAATATATAGTGAAAACAATAGTGGTCCTAAAACGGAACCTTGAGGAATGCCAAAACTTACAATTGATTTGTCAAAGGACAAACCATCCAGAGAGACAAACTGATATCTTTCCGACAGATAAGATCTAAATCAGGGAAGAAGTTGTCCATGCAGACCAGTTAGGATTTCCAATCTCTCCAAAAGAATGTGGTGATTGATGGTGTCAAAAGAAGCACTAAGGTCTAGGAGTATGAGGACAGATCCAGAGCCTTGGTCTGACAGCATTAAAGGTAATTTACCACCTTCACAAGTGCAGTCTCACTGCTATGATCGGGCCTAAAACCAGATTGAAGCGTTTCGAATACATTATTTGTCTTCAGGAAGGCAGTGAGTTGCTGGGCAACAGCTTTTTTTAAAAAATTTTTTACATTTTCCGGGTCAAGGTTGGTATTTTTCAAGTAAAGCTTTATTACTGCCACTTTTAGTGAGTTTGGTACACATCCGGAGGATAGGGAGCCGCTTATTATTTTCAAGATAGGAGGGGCAAGCACAGGAAGTAGCTCTTTCAGTAGTTTAGTTGGAATAGGGTCCAGTTTGCAGCTTGAAGGTTTCGAGGCCATGATTATTTACATGAATGTGTTAAGTGATACAGGATAAAAAAAAACTAAGTGTCTCCATTTTCTCAAGGCCTGGCAGTTCTGTGCAGACTCAGGACAACTGAGTTTTGGAGATATACTGTAATTTGCTTTCTAATGTCTGTAATTTGCTTTCTAATGATTATGATCTTTTCATCTAAGAACATAAATTCATCAATGCTGAAGTGAAAGCCATCCTCTCTTGGGGAATGCTGCTTTTTAGTTAGCTTTGTGACAGTATAAAAAATAATCCGCAATTAGATTGGAAAAATAGGATGATCAATTAGCAGTGAGGACTCTGATATTGCACGGTACTGTCTTTCCAAGCTAGTCGAAAGACGATGGAGCGCCATTTCCGTTCCAATATTCTGGAAGCTTGCTTCAGGGTTTGGTTATTTTCTGTACACCAGGGAGCTAATGTCTTGTGACAAATGTTTTTTATTTTTAGGGGTGCGACTGCATCTAGGGTATTACGCAAGTCAAATTTAGATCCTCAGTTAGGTGGTTAACCGATTTTTGTACTCCGACATCCTTGGGTAGGTGGAGGGAGTCTGTAAGGGCATCTAGGAATCTTTGGGTTGTCAGAGAATTTATAGCACGGCTTTTGGATCCTTGGTTGGAGTCTGAGCAGATTATTTGTTGCAATTGCAAACGTAATAAAATGGTGGTCCGATAGTCCAGGATTATGAGGAAAAATATTAAGATCCACAACATTTATTCCACGGGAAATAACTAGATCCAGGGTATGACTGTGGCAATGTGTAGGTCCGGAGACATGTTGGACAATACCCACTGAGTCGAGGATAGCTCCGAAAGCCTTTTGGAGTGGGTCTGTGGACTTTTCCATGTGAATATTAAAGTCACCAAAAATCTGAATATTATCTGCCATGACTACAAGGTTCGATAGGATTTCAAGGAACTCAGTGAGGAACACTGTATACTGCCCAGGGGGCCTGTAAACATCCTGTCTGGTGTCAATGGTACAGGCTGGTGGCAGTGGTATAATGGTGTGGGGAATGTTTTCCTGGCACACATTAGGTCCTTTAAAACCAATTGAGCAACATTTGAATGTCACACATTGTAGAACCCATTCCCCAAAGAATTTAGGCTGTTCTGGAGGTAAAGGCGGTCCGACCCGACACTAGATGGGTGTATCAAATAAACTGGCCACTGAGTGTATATCCACATTGGTGGTTTTAGAGTATTTTTTAGCAAATTAGTTAATCAAATACTGCCTCTCAGAACTTGTAAATATACAAGTAAAGGTAAAGGAAGAAGAGCACTTTGAACTCCAGGATGGGTATGGGCTTATCCAGTGTCGTCCAACAAGTTTCGGAGTTTGACATTGTTCATGAGTCTTGGGCATAGTGACATCTACAGGAGATTTACCTCAACTACAGCATTAAACATTTGTTTGCAATTTTGTCTGCAATTGTGCGTACCGCATCAAGCAATTTAATTGTAACTGTTTGAAGTTTGTTCCCGTTTTGAAAAGCTAATAATCCACTTTGTCGTTAATACATATTTATTATGCCAATATCATTAGATTCATTATAGATTTCTGGGGGCTCTGAGACTTATACATAGGTTAATCAAAGAGTTTATTATTGAACAAAATAGTTTAAATATATTCCCTGTTCATATGGTTTCTGTTCTTGCATGCAGCAAACATTCAGCATCATGGAATTTAGGAACCACTTATATATTTTGCAGCTTAGTATCTAGCCCCAATCATGCCCCATCGCATGCGGCTCACCTAATCTAACAACCTTTCCAAAACGATAACCATAGCACAAACCTTACAAGATAATTGTAACCGATGTATCACAAGTCTCAGAGCCCCCAGTAATCTATAATGAATATAATGATATTGGTATCATAAATCTGTATTAATATCAGTATCATCCCTATTGATCATTCTCATAACTCGTCCTCAGGTCTCTAACCGCCATGTAACACGCAAGCATGAGGTTGGACACGCAGAACCCTGTTTCCATAACATGCTGGGGTTTATTCACGGCTTAAATTACAGCCGATAAATGTGAGGCAGACATTCCGCTCCCAGTGACGCTTACGAGGAACAAGCCTGGCCCTCGTGGGGGCTTCCGCCAGGGACATCAGTGGAATGGAAAGGGCCTTATCGCTTTCTCATTTACCACTGTATATGGAGTGTGTGTGTTGTGTGAGTTCCAGAATGTGAGTGTATATGTGCAAGCTGTGTTCATGGAGAGTTTGCGTGTGTCTTATCATACAGGGGATGTGATAAGCCAGCAAGACCAGTTCTGGAATCGGGAGTGTGATTACTGCTGATTGTCAATTAGTTTCCACTGGTAATTGGTTTATGATAAAAGCGACAGATGATTAATTAAAGGGGAACATTAGGTAATATGGTGATGCATAGCAAGTAACAACTTATACCGCCTTAAGTTTGTGTTGATATTGGGCCCTCTGCAAAAATATCTTGAAAACAAAACTTCACAAACCTAAAAAAACTACGATTTAAAGTTTCATGAGATTTTATTGCTTTAATACATATTCACAACACCAATGTGACAATAGTTGAGTCTTATGGGTAGATTGTACCTTTTTCACTGTATGGGTATTGTAGGAAATGGTACGTCTTAAAGGCAGACAAATAAAAAATATCACACTAGACGGACTCCCATACTGTACAGTACACACAACGTTCTATTTTGTTTTGTAATGACAAAACTATGGAGTGCCGGTAATGTTCTAAGCAGGCAGTTGTTGGGGCAACGAGGTTGGGGCAGCGGCATCCTGTCGAGAGGAGTGTCGGGGTCCTGACACAGGGAGGTCCAGCAGGGCTTGGACGGTCTGGGCGACGCGAGACAGACCCTCACCATCCAGGATCAGCTGGGTGGGACACAGGGTGTCCTGGGGTGGGGGGGGAGAGACAGAGATCACACACTGTGCCCGAGCATGCACATTAACAAAAAAAACACGCAGCACACTAAAACCGCCTAGCTAGTCAAACACAACCATTACTCACACAATCACAATTAGTTACTCAAGGAGTAAAACAGACGTTCACCATACTACTTCAATACTGTACACTCATGCCCACATCCACTGAATGCTCAAACAAGGACCCCACTATAAAGAACCCATTCCTTTATCCATGCACTATGGAAGAAGAGAGTGAGGGAAGGGAGTGGAGACCATAGGGGGTAGGGTGGAAAAAAGGTAAATTTAGGCTCTTTTTCAATAGTATTTTCTTGAATTCTCCCATCCTCTCCTCCCCTCATTCTCAAATCCTTAGTAGAAAGTCAGAGGACACACTTCCCGCTTACCATTGAGGACACACGGGAATTAATCTATCCTCGATTCCTCGCATACTCCTCACCTCCTCAAATCCCATTGGAGGAAAAGGTCCAAAGTCCTTCTCCTCAGACCTTCTCCAATGCATGTTGAGAAGTAGAAGAGAGAGAATGCAAGGAATTGAGGGGAGATCAATTGAGAGAGCCGAGAGTTCAGTGGAATTTGAGGGCAAATGTGATTGATTGGATAAAACAGCAGTCAGTGGGTGGAGCATGTGGCCAGTGACATGCTTGTAAAATAAGCAGGGGAGGCACCAGGACCGGGTTTGGGAAACCCTGAAATAAAGAATAGGCTTGTAGAGAGGCGGGTTGAAGGTGGATGGAGGGTGTTAAACACGCCTGGTTTGAATCCCCATGAGTCTACTAACCTTTCTTCCCAACTTTCCTTAGTATATTACCTAAGACTTGAGAAAGCACTCTAATGGATTGCTCTAATTAAGGCCAAATGCTTGGAGTGTTGGTTGACACACAAGGTACACTTCATGACCAAAAGTATGCGGACACCTGCTTGTCGAACATCTCATACAAAAATCATGGCCATTAATATGGAGTTGGTCCCCCACTCTTCTGGGAAGGCTTTACACATTGCTGTGGGGAATTGCTTCCACTTAGCCACAAGAGCATTAGTGAGGTCAGGCACTGATGTTGGGCAATTAGGCCTGGCTCGCAGTCGGCTTTCCCAAGGTGTTCGATGGAGTTGAGGTCAGGGCTCTGTGCAAGCCAGTCAAGTTCTTCCAAACCAATCTCGAGGGCATTGTAATGCTGAAACTGGAAAGGGCCTTCCCCAAACTGTTGCCACAAAGTTGGAAGCACAGAATTGTCTAGAATGTCATTGTATGCTGTAGTGTTAAGATTTCCCTTCACTAGAACTAAGGGGCCTAGCCCGAACCATGAAAAACAGCCCCAGACCATTATTCCTCCTTTACAGTTGACACTATGCATTCGGGCAGGTTGCGCTCTCCTGGCATCCGCCAAACCCAGATTCGTCCGTCGGAATTCCAGTCCAATGGAGGCGAGCTTTACACTACTCCAGCTGATGCTTGGCATTGCGCATGGTGATCTTAGGCTTGTGTGCAGCTGCTCCGTCATGGAAACATTTCATGAAGTTCCCCACAAACAGTTATTGTGCTGATGTTGCTTCCAGAGGCAGTTTGGAACTCGGTAGTGAGATTTTTACACGCTCACAGAACGGCGGTCCCGTTCTGTGAGCTTGTGTGGCCTACCACTTCGTGGCTGAGCCATTACAGCTCCTAGACGTTTCCACTTCACAATAACAGCACTTACAGTTGACCAGGGCAGCTATAGCAGGGCAGAAATCTGACAAACTGACTTGTTGG
Organism: Hucho hucho; assembly: GCA_003317085.1. NCBI lineage: Eukaryota > Metazoa > Chordata > Actinopteri > Salmoniformes > Salmonidae > Hucho > Hucho hucho. The sequence goes on along the minus strand of QNTS01000623.1, from coordinate 17,933 downwards.
GAAGGTGGGATCCTATGACGGTGCCACGAAAGTCACTGAGCTCTTCAGTAAGGCCATTCTACTGCCAATTTTTTTCTATGGAGATTGCATGGCTGTGTGCTCGATTTTATACACCTGTCAGCAACGGGTGTGGCTGAAATAGCTAAATTCACTAATTTGAAGGGGTGTCCACATACACTATACATACAAAAGTATCTGGTTTAAATCCATGTGTAGCAATTCACACAAAACAACCCAACTCCTAACCATAACCAATTGTGACTACTTGCCAAACACATTCTTTGCTAAACAATTCCATAAATTTCTACCCTATAGCGGAAAAGCTGTAGTCACCAATTTGTGGAGGGCTCAGGAGAGGACACGAGGAACTGAGGATGGACTATTGAGAGCCCATTGAATGGATCATCACCCTCTACTAACCACCACAATCCAAACATGCAGGATGCAGTCAAATTCATGTCATTACTTCTGCTTTGCGAGCTGCTTCACAAACTCACCTTCTCCACTAGGAGGGCAGCACACAAATTACAGTGGTAAACCTGGTATCAACAGGGCAGAACAGAGCTTAAAGCGCAGGGCAGAATGGGTTTTGGCTAGATGGAATACAGCTACAGACTAAAAGTTGCATGTTCCAGTCGCGTCGAAGACAACTGTAGCATTTTGTCTAACCCTTTTTCTAACCCAATTCTCTTAACCTGCAACATGAATTATCCTAACCTGCAACATGAATTATCCTAACCTGCTGCGTAGTCACTTCTGTTTGTAGCTGTACTCCATCTAGCTAGCCAAAACCGGCAGAATGCAACAAAAACTCTTGACTAGAGGAATACAACAAACATGAATAGATTTTTAGATGCAAGCAGACAACATAAAAGCAGACTATGACACCAAATATGCGCAAGTAAATTTTTTAATCATTTCTTTACAGTGGGAAAAAAATACTTCATAGATTTTATATAAACTCGTATTTATCGTCCCATTTAAATACATAGCTATAATATAAATATTACAAAATACAAAAGTATTCCTGTTCTTTTAAACATTTAAGAATATTATTAAGTTCTATCCCCATTTTTTTTTTTTGATTTGGGTTGAAACAACATTATCGCAAATTCAATTCCAACAAGGCTGACGGAGGTTATGCACAAAAAAATGGTGTAACAGACAAAGATAGGGAAACATTCAACAGACATTTCTACAGATCCCCTATGGACCTAGTATGAAACAACCTAGCCTTGACCACCAAAATGTCCACTCTTCTTGCCCACTTCATGCAAGGTGAATAAGCCCCATCAATATGTACAGTATATATTACGGTCCTATGGAAAGTCCTGACTACAGTATTAGGATGACACCTCTGCAAGACACACACCTCAAATACAAGGTGTATGTTGAAATGGTTCCTTCCATTTACATTGTGTGTGTGTGTGTTGAATGTAGTAAGCCTCAGTATTTATTGCTTGGACATCACATTTTTTCAGTGTGCTCAGTAAGCTACAACATAGCATTATGCTGGAGAAAGCAGAGGCCTCACAATGCACTAAAACGCAGCTTCCCAAGAGTACCCACAGCAACATTGTACATAATAGGGCTGATGGGAAATGTAGTGACTAAACTGTAAGACAGAATCACATCACAGTTCATTCAGACTTAAGTTAACTAATCAGACTAACCCTTATCTGTCATTTACCTTAATGGTTATTTGTGCAACCTTCAGAAAAGTGGTCCCATTGAACAGCTAAAACAAGTAAATTAACCAAATTTGTTTTTATCTGAGAGACAAAACTGCACTCTTTCAGCAAGCACTGCAACAAAAATACATCTTAATTTTCTTTAGAAAAATACTAAAATAATTGTTTACGTTTATACAAGCCGACCAAACAAACAGCAACATCCACAAAAAGAGGATTTGAAATTATTCTGTACCGTCGGTTTACACAAAGCATTGGGGATAGCAGTTGGTGTCCTGTAGCAGCACCACCCCTGGTGGTCACAGTCAGACATAGCAGACAAAAAACAGTGGAAAGCATTGGTCAGTGAATGGTCTTATAGTCAGCCAGTCATAGGAAGCACTAGTGATTTGTGTCATTTGCACAAACTGGCCTCCATGAAAAAATGTAAACTCTTTCAGCAGACTAGGGCACTATGCAAAGGCAGTCATGTAGGGAAGCCCTTTAAAATGTCCATTATAGTGTTTAGTTTTACTGTACATCTGTAGTGTTTTCACAAATGTATTTCTCTGCTAATCATTCACATAGGTTTTCATGTCAGAAGGCACCTTTAAAGTAGGCTATTTTAGCTGATATAAAAAGGTGCCTTTTCGGTGCCGATGGTTCAGAGTGCTTTTAATATCATATGGTTTCATGTTGAGCCAAACCACATCAGCTGTTGTATAAGTATACACAGTGTGCTCTGCTGTGATGTGTGCTGTGTGGGTTGTGTATGTCATCACGTGTCATGTACTTTTTAGGAGCAGCTGTGGGGTTGGAGGGAGCATCTGACAGTCCTTCCTGTGTTGTGGGCCTCACTCTCGTCCTGCATACCTCATGCCAGGGCAATTGCATGTTTGTGTGTGTGTACGAGTCTGTTTTGCATGTGTGTTTTTTGCCAATTCATGGTGGATCATTTCAATCCTGGTTGTCTGAATGTTCGCATTAGGTGGTCAAATTCACGTCAGTGTCAGTCCAAGTGCGTATACGCACTCTCGCGCCGTTTCTCTCACACACACAATCGCTCAGTATCTATGCAACCAGGTGGTAGTAGAGTGTGTAGATCAGAGCCATGGCCAGGCAGTAGAAGACCAGGAAGCCCTCCGAGACCAGTGAGAGGTGGGGGTCGACTGTCTGGGGGGTACGAGTCTCACCCTTTGTCTCTCCCTCATATTTCACGAGGGCCGCCACACAGCGCAGCACAGCAGGCAGCTTACAGAGAAACACGTCAGAGCACACACACACCTCCGTCTGAGAGATGGAGAGGATGAAGAAAGAAAGGCAGAGGGGAAGAGAGATGGAGAGAGAAGGAAGATTGGGTTGGAAAGGAGATGAAGAAAATGTGAAAGAAATAGCAGAGAAACGGCGAGAAAGAGATAAATGTAAGATGACAGAAAACAAAGAGATGCAAAGGGAAACAGAATTAGCTTTAAGCACATAAGGCCTTAGCTAACAAAAATAGTTTAAGCATTACTGGATCATTGCAAAGCTGCAAAAAAATACAATGAACATAAGTGATCAGGGGGACGTGATCATATTTTTAGATCTGATGAACCAAAGAAAGTCGACAAAAGAAGGATAGAATAACGAGAAAGGTGTTCTTACCTCAGGGACCCCCAGCTTGCGACAGGCAGCGATGAAGTTCTCCACATTGAGACGACACTTGGCAGTGCTCAGCTTTGGCTAAAGGGGCAAAGAGACTGAACATCAGACAGTCAACTACACAGTCACAATACAAATACTCACATAACACAGTCACAACATTAAAACAAATACCATATTCTTTACTTTTATTTTACCGGTACTAAAATCACCTGAAGTCCCTGTCTACTCACTGACAAATATATCCTAAAGTGAACAGAATTTTACAATAAATGTCTGATTGGCCCACCACTGCTGGGGAGGGGATGTGGATGATTGACACTGCGCGGGGCCGCACGTGATTGGCCAGCTGGCAGAGCACCGTGCCATTGGACAACGCCTCCCCTAGATCCTCTGGTAGGGTGGTCTTCAACCTCGACTCTAGAGTCTGATAGAGAGAGTGACAGATGGAGTGAGGGAGAAAGAGATGGAGAGAGAGAAAGGGAACGAGTACAAGAAGCATTAAAGAGAAAGAACTGTGTAGGGAAAGATATGATACAACATGAGGTACACTATGCAATACCTTGCGTAGCTGTATGACAGCTGGTCTCTCCTCTCTTCGCAACGTGGAGAGCAACTCAGTACGGCCTGCCTCCACCAGACTCTGTGTAGAGCCTGAGATAAAGACATGACTCTTAATGCTGCAGCGGGACGAGGTGCGGAACAGGAAACTGTTGGGTTTCTGGGTCAGGCCAGGAGGGGACGATGTCTTGGGAGACAACGGACCCTCTGATAAACACACAAACTTTGTGTTAACTAACATCGGAGTTGTCAGTACTAGGAGATTGAAGGTGAACTGTATTGGTGTTTGTGTCAGTGTGTGTGTACCTGATCGGCTAACAGAGCACTGAACAGGTGGCGTATGAGACAATGACTCCTGATATGATGTGCACATCTGATCTGCACTCTGTTGGAGAGGGAAAGACCAATTCTATTATTTACATCAGGTGTGGGATATATTGCCTGAGTGCCAGCCTGTTTGTGCTATCATGCCAAATCCTTGTCACTCATTGAAAATGTTTGGCTTGACAATGACAGCAATGGAGTTGGCAAGAGCACAAACAGATCTGGGAACAGGCTATGGGTTATACTGCTGAAATACTAAATAGTAGGACAATAACTATCGACACAAAAATAAAGTAAAATAATAGAATAACCATCAAGACAAAAAGAAAGTAAAAGAATAGTAGATGAGAAATTGAGTATATGCCAGGGTTCCCTAATAGCAGCCCAATGGCCCACGGGTGATTTTATTTGGCCCTGCAAGTTCTGGGCAAAAAAATAAAAGACGTTTAGTTAAAAGGGGGTAAAATTAACAGCAAATCAGCTCAAAGTAATTTTAAATTTAGGAAATATGTTCCCAAGTATTTCCACGCATAAATAGAGAGGTATATGTAATCGTATCCCAAGGTTTGAAGTAATTCTGTTTTTGTCAAATACTGTTTTGGTTTCTTGAAGTCAATTTGCAGTGTACAAGTTACTTATAACTATTGTCCGGGCCCCGCTGACTATCCACTCAAGAAAAAAATCAACCCATAGCTGAATGTAATTGAGGAATACTGGTATATGCTGATGAAAGTTTTAAAAAAGGTGGCTGAGAGACTGACTGCACATCGTTGTCGGAGGCCGTTCTGGGAGTGGCGGTTCTCTGGTGAGCCACCACTAGAGGGAGACAGATAACACAATCAGAAAGGAATTACTCAAACCACAACAGTCAAGCACTGTGCACACTCATCTGCTACTAATAAACATAGCAGGGCCTTTTCACACATGGATCAATTCAGGCAGTACAATTTCTCAGTCCCTGGACTAGCTTGTTTCATGTATCTTACCTTGAGCTACTTCCTGTTTGTGACTGCGTTGCCACATCACTTCCTGTTTTGGCTGTCGTCCTCTTCAGTAAACTGGAAGAAGATGGTTATCAAATCAGATATAAAATGGAAAGGTGGTTGTTTCCATAGGAAGACGACTGTGATGTCTATAACCTGTGTTACGACTACCATTTTGTTCAACGTTTGAAGAAGTGAAATATTCACACACAGATAACCATAAGTCCTCCACCACATAAGTTGACTAGCAGCTGGTTCTATCGCAACCCTTGCACGTTACAATGGAATGCAAAGTAGCAGAAAGTTCATTTCCCTTTCAAAACTGGTTTAATTATTATTTTCACCCTGTAGGCACTTGCAACTTACCACAGATTAGATAAATTACACAGTAAACGAGAATCATTGCCTCCAACCAAATAAATTTGAATTTGGAATAATTTAGTCCAGGCCAAAATGGGGTGTAGATCAGCTTTAATATTATAGATAGATTGTGGCTTCAATCAGTGTAATTTTCTGCATAATTTACATACCCCCCCATATATATATATATATATATATATATATATATATATATATATATATATATTCTTTTTTTTCCTCCTTTATTATTTTCCCCTAAACCTACCACCGCTCCCGTAATAACTACTTAGATATATTTTCCTTTACACTACTTGGAGTGAACTAATGGAAAACAGTACTTAGGCTTCCACTTCCAGCTTATATATACACACTACATACATTTCAGGGACAGTACATTTTACATTAGTTATCTTTTGTTTGCTTTTAGTCCCAGCTTTCAGCTACCCTCAACCCCTCCCATCTATCTCTGAAGACCATCCAGTTTTGATTTCCAGCTGCCATATATTTTCCCACTGTATAGTGATGTTTCACAAAAGTTCTGAAGCTTTTTATTCTACAGATTGTAAATTAAAGAGAAGTGCATTCAGAAAGTATTCAGACCCCTTGGCTTTTTCCACATTATGTTACAGCCTTATTATAAAATTGATTAAATAAAAAAAATCCTCAATCTACACACAATACCCCACAATGACAAAGCAAAAAACTGGTTTTTAGAAATGTTTGCAAATGTATTAAAAGTAAAAAACAGAAATACCTTACATAAGACCCTTTGCTATGATACTCGAAATTGAGCTCAGGTGCATCCTGTTTCCATTAATCATCCTTGTTTCTACAACGTGATTGGAGTCCACCTGTGGTAAATTCAATTGATTGGACATGATTTGGAACGGCACAAACCTGTCTATATAACGGTCCCACAGTTGACAGTGCATGTCAGAGCAAAAACCAAGCCATGAGGTCAAAGGAATTGTCCGTAGAGCTCCGAGACAGGATTGTGTCGAGGCATAGACCTGGGGAAGTGTACCAAATACATTCTGCAGCATTAAAAAGGACCCCAAGAACACAGCGGCCTCCATAATTCTTAAATGGAAGAAGTTTGGAACCACCAAAACTCCTATATCCTTAATTTAGAGTTATTAATGTAACTTTAGTTGTTCTATAAACGTTGGGCTATAAGTTTAGATTTTTAATACAGTGTAAGGCTAGATGATGCGACTAATGATTATTAGAAAAAAGTTGCTTGAAAGGCAAGAGCTCTGCTATGTTTTTGCACAGGATGTACACACTTCATCAGTCTTTCATTCAAAATAAAAAATAAAAGCACTTGATAATGCCATGTGATCGGGTCTTTCTCACAGGCTACAAGTGAAGACAGACACATCGGGGACGCAACTGCGCACGTCCTTATCCAATTCCGAGGTGCATATTGAAGATATTGGAAGAACTGTCCACATTTACTTTTCGTCAGCCAACAAGATAAGTAGGCCTAACGAACAGCAAAAGTACTAGCCCATGTCAATTTACTATCCCCCATAGAACAAAAGTTGACCTATTCTGTGCGAGAAATAAATCTTCCGAACAGTCTGGGGACAGATCCCAAATTAATACAACCACTAGCATCAAAAAACCTTTTTACGCAATGTGACTGATGCAACAGATCAGAACGTTTAGCTTAAAATGTTGATAAACTATTAGGTTATTTCTTCACATTATAAGCGCAGCAATGCGCACTCAGCAGTAGGCTATAAACGTAAATGTTCCATTAACAGAACAACACCATTATCAAAAGTGACCACAAATGCGTTTAGGCATGTAATGCTTTTATTATAAAGGTGCATTTTTATGGTGACAATTATCTTCCCCAAACTTGAAACTCACACACTGCTTATGTATGCCAATTAGGCTCTACACCCATTGTAAAGTGGATTAATGTGCTTAGTTTTAAGAAGTTATTTGGCCACTTTAGTTGTGATACAAACCTTATCAAAACATATAGGCCTATAGGCTAGGCTACATGAGGTGTGCGACTATGATTAGAAAATCATTCAGTGATAATACACTACCGGTCAAAGGTTTGGACACACTTACTCATTCCAGGGTTTTTCTTTATTTTTACTGTTTTCTTCATTGTGGAATAATAGTGAAGACATCAAAACTATGAAATAACACATATGGAATCATGTAGTAACCCAAAAATCTAATCAAAATATATTTTATATTTGAGACTCTTCAAATAGCCACCCTTTGCCTTGATGACCGCTTTGCACACTCTTGGCATTCTCGCAACCAGCTTCACCTGGAATGCTTTTCCAACAGTCTAAAAGAAGTTCCCACATATGCTGAGCACTTGTTGGCTGCTTTTCCTTCACTCTGCGGTCCGACTCATCTCAAACCAGCTCAATTGGGTTGAGGTTGGGGCATTGTTGCAGAATGGCGCCGGAGGAGATGGCTGCCGTTTTACGGTCCCCTAACCAATTGTTCTATTGTGTATTTTTTCGTGTTATTTGTAACTTATTTTGTATATAACATTCTCTGCCACCGTCTCTTCTCTCTGTTGAAATCACTCGATCCGTCTATGGGGAGTAGTTCGATGTAGGTCTCTGGTTGTCCACCACAGGTAACAAAGTCATTCTTAGTTGGAGGCTTCTTTGTCTTGGAGTGTTCTTAGAATGGGTACTTCAGGGGTACCACACGGTGGTGATAGGGATCTGTTCTTCACTCCCGTCTGGTTAATTGTCCTAGACTACTTTACATACCCAGCTGCAGACTGAATGTTTGGTCTAGTATTTACTATCTTCATTCGTCGGGAGTTTCAGAGGTTCTTACAATTTTCTGGTCTTGTAATTTTAACCATTCCAACGTGTGGACCACGTCCGTTGGTCTGTATTTAAATTCTCAGCAAGTCCTTTCTAAGCACTCTGGCCTGAAAGGCGGTTCCATCATGTTGACATGAACTCGGGCCTCACATGGGCGTGGCTAGAGGGCTAAAATCACATTGCTATCTTTTTTTACAACATTTAGATGTAAATCTGATATATACAGTGCGAAATCTCTTAAAGTTACAATGTTTCTGTTATAATGTATTGTCTCATCATTTTAATGACATCACAAAAATATACATTAATTTCCCATATCTGTCATCATTCCCAACATTCGGATGTTGAAATATATTGTCCAAGTGTCCGTGTTTGATGTTGAAGTTTTGGCGGCAAAGTCTCTCTGTGTAACATAGGGATTTTGAACTTCTCAATACTGCAGGGCAAGAGAGAGAAAGTTTATGACTGGCTGTTAACCTCTACAGGCTCGGGGGCAGTGTTCGGAAGTACGGAGAGTCTGACGTGCCAAAAGTAAACTGCCTGTTACTCAGGCCCAGAAGCTAGGATATGCATATAATGGTACTATATGGTAGTATTGGATAGAACACACTCTGAAGTTTCTAAAACTGTTAAAATAATGTCTGTGAGTATAACAGAACTGATATGGCAGGTGAAAACCCGAGGAAAATCCATCCAGAAAATCTGTTTGATGTCGCAGTTTTTCCATTGACTACAGAGGGAATTAGCTCCCAGATTACAATTGCAGTTCCTATGGCTTCCACTAGATGTCAACAGTCTTTAGACATGGTTTCAGGCTTGTTTTTTGAAAAACAAACAAGAAATTGAAGTTCTTTCAAGTGGCTGTTGAAACGGACACTACTGTTTTGTGCGCGTGAATGGATGCGCGCACCTCGTTGTTTTTTCTTTCCTATTGAACAGACTATTTTCCGTCTGAAATATGATTGTTTATTTAGATATTTGACAACCTGAGGATTAATTAGAAACATATTTTGACTTGTTTGGACGAACTTTACCGGTACTTTTTGGATTCCTTTGTCTGCATGTTGAACGACTGGATTACAGAACTCCATGGCGCCAACTAAACTGACTGTTTGGGATATAAAGAAGGACTTTATCGAACAAAACAACCATTCTTTGTGTTCCTGGGACCCTTGTGATTGCAAACAGAGGAAGATCTTCAAAAGGTAAGTGATTTATTTTTATTGCTATATTTGATTTTGTAACGCCTGTGCTGGTTTGAATAATATGTTGTTGTGGGGCACAGTCTTCAGATAATCTAATGTTCTGCTTTCGCCGTAAGCCTATTGTAAATCTGACAATGCAGTTAGATTACCAATATTCTAATCTATTGAATGCTGTAACACACTTGTATTTCCATGAATGTTTAATATTATGATTTTTTATTTTGAATTTGGCGCTCTGCAATTTCACCGGATGTTAGCGATCCACCGATCCCTAAGAAGTTAAATCATAAAACCGTCCCAACACTGAAAAACATGCATTAGAGAATCAGCTGTTCCGGACAACTGTGTGATCACGCTCTCCGTAGCCGATGTGAGTAAGACCTTTAAACAGGTCAACATTCACAAGGCCGCAGGGCCAGACGGATTACCAGGACGTGTCCTCCGAGCATGCGCTGACCAACTGGCAAGTGTCTATACTGACATTTTCAACCTGTCCCTGACTGAGTCTGTAATACCTACATATTTCAAGCAGACCACCATAGTCCCTGTGCCCAAGAACACTAACGTAAACTGCCTAAATGATTACCGACCCGTAGCACTCACGTCTGTAGCCATGAAGTGCTTTGAAAGGCTGGTCACGGCTCACATCAACACCATTATCTCAGCAACCCTAGACCAACTCTAATTTGCATATCGCCATAACAGGCGATGATGCAATCTCTATTGCACCACACTGCCCTTTCCCACCTGGACAAAAGGAACACTTATGTGAGACTGCTGTTCATTGACTACACCCCCGCGTTCAACACCACAGTGCCCTCAAAGCTCATCACTAAGCTAAGGACCCTGGAACTAAACACCTCCCTCTGCAACTGGATCCTGGACTTCCTGACCGGCCGCCCCCAAGTGGTAAGGGTAGGTAACAACACATCCCCCATGCTGACCTTCAACACGGGGGGCCCATCAGGGATGCGTGCTCAGTCTCCTCCTGTACTCCTTGTTCACTCATGACTGCATGGCCGGGCACGACTCCAACACCATCATCAAGTTTGCCGATGACACAACAGTGGAAGGCCTGATCACCGACAATGATGAGACAGTCTATAGGGAGGAGGTCAGAGACCTGGCTGCGTTGTGCCAGGACAACAACCTCTCCCTCAACGTGATCAAGACAAAGGAGATGATTGTGGACTAATCAAATCAAATTTATTTATAAAGCCCTTCTTACATCAGCTGATGTCACAGAGTGCTGTACAGAAACCCAGCCTAAAACCCCAAACAGCAAGCAATGCAGGTGTAAAAGCACAGGAAAAGGAGGACCGAGCATGCCCCAATTCTCATCTACGGGGCTGTAGTGGAGATGGTTGAGAGCTTCAAGTTCCTTGGTGTCCACATCACCAACAAACTATAATTTAAAAAAATATTTTTTTCACCTTTATTTAACCAGGTAAGATAGTTGAGAACAAGTTCTCATTTACAACTGCGACCTGGCCAAGATAAAGCAAAGCAGTGCGACACAAACAACACAGTTACACATGGAATAAACAAGCGTACAGTCAATAACACAATAGAAAAAAGAATTAAAAATAAATAGTCTATATACAGTGTGTGCAAATGGCGGGAGGTAGGCAATAAATAGGCCATAGTGGCTTAGTAATTACAATTTAGCAGATGATGATGTGCAAGTAGAGATACTGGTGTGCAAAAGAGCAGAAAAGTAAATAAAAACAGTATGGGGATGTGGTAGTTAGATTGGGTGGGCTATTTACAGATGGACTATGTACAGCTGCAGCGATCGGTTAGCTGCTCAGATAACTGAGGTTTAAAGTTAGTGAGGGAGATATAAGTCTCCAGCTTCAGTGATTTTTGCAATTCGTTCCAGTCACTGGCAGCAGAGAACTGGAAGGAAAGGTGGCCAAAGGAGGTGCTGGCTTTGGGGATGACCAGTGAGATATACCTGCTGGAGCGTGTGCTACGGGTGGGTGTTGTTATCGTGACCAGTGAGCTGAGATAAGGCGGAGCTTTACCTAGCATAGACTTATAGATGACTTGGAGCCAGTGGGTCTGGCGACAGATAAGTAGCTAGGGCCAGCTGACTAGAGCATACAGGTATCAGTGGTGGGTGGTATAAGGGGCTTTGGTAACAAAACAGATGGCACTGTGATAGACTGCATCAAGTTTGCTGAGTAGAGTATTGAAAGCTAATTTGTAGATGACATCGCCGAAGTCGAGGATCGGTAGGATAGTCAGTTTTACTAGGGCAAGTTTGGCGGCGTGAGTGAAGGAGGCTTTGTTGCGAAATAGAAAGCCGATTCTAGATTTGATTTTGGATTGGAGATGTTTAATATGAGTCTGGAAGGAGAGTTTACGGTCTAGCCAGACACCTAGGTATTTGTAGTTGTCCACATATTCTAGGTCAGAACCGTCCATGGTAGTGATGTTAGTCGGGCGGGTGCTGGCAGCGATAGGTTGAAAAGCATGCATTTGGTTTTACTAGCGTTTAGGAGCAGTTGGAAGACACGGAAGGAGAGTTGTATAGCGTTGAAGCTTGTCTGGAGGTTAGTTAACACAGTGTCCAAAGAAGGGCCCGAAGTATACAGAATGGTGTCGTCAACGTAGAGGTGGATCAGGGAATCACCCGCAGCAAGAGCGACATCATTGATCTATACAGAGAAAAGAGTCAGCCCGAGAATTGAACCCTGTGGTACCCCCATAGAGACTGCCAGAGGTCCGGACAGCAGGCCCTCCGATTTGACACACTGAACTCTATCTGCAAAGTAGTTGGTAAACCAGTCGAGGCAGTCATTTGAGAAACCAAGGCTATTGAATCTGCCGATCATGGTCCAAACACATCAAGACAGTCGTGAAGAGGGCACGACAAAGCCTATTCTCCCTCAGAAGACTGAAAAGATTTGGCATGGGTCCTCAGATCCTCAAAAAGTTCTATAGCTGCACCATCGAGAGCATCCTGACTGGTTGCATCACTGCCTGGTGTGGCAAATGCTCAGCTTCCGACCGCAAGGCACTACACAGAGAGTAGTGCGTACGGTCCAATAATTTTTTATTTATTTAACAAGGCAAGTCGGTTAAGAACAAATTCTTATTTACAATGACGGCCTACACCGGCCAAACCCGGACGACGCTGGGCCAATTGTGCGCCACCCAATCACAGCCGGTTGTGATACAGCCTGGAATTGAACCAAGGTGTCTGTACTGACGCCTCAAGCACTGAGATGCAGTGCCTTAGACCGCTGCGCCACTCGGGAGCCTCGAGTCACTGGGGCCAAGCTTCCTGTCATCCAGGAAGTCTATACCAGGCGGTGTCAGAGGAAGGCCCTAAAAATTGTCAGACTCCAGCCACCCTAGTCATAGACTGTTCTCTCTGCTACCGCATGGCAAGCGATACCGGAGAACCAAGTCTAGGTCCAAAAGGCTTCTTAACAGATTCTACCCCCAAGCCATAAGACTCCTGAACAGCCAATCAAATGGCTACCTAGACAATTTGCATTGCCCCCCCCCCCCTCTTTTATGCTGCTGCTACTCAGTGTTTATTATCCATGCATAGTCACTTTACCTCTACCTACATGTACATATTACCTCAATTACCTCGACTAACCGGTGCCACCACACTGACTCTGTACCGGTACCACCTGTATATAGACTCGCTACTGTTATTTTACTGCTGCTCTTTAATTATTTGTTACATTTATTTACATTTTTTTTCTTTTTTTTCTTAAAACTGCATTGTTGGTTAAGTGCTTGTAAGTAAGCATTTCACTGTAAGGTCTACCTACACCTGTTGTATGTGACAAATAAAAAATGATTTGACAATACTAGTACTAGGCAATTAGAAAAATGTGTACGCTACTAATGACCATCAGCAGCATCAGAGCTTGGAGAAGCCTAATTACCGTGACTAAACGGTCGCGTGGAATCTGACTGCGTTCATGACTCGTGACCACCGGTGTGGCGGTAATACGGTCACTGCAACAGCCCTATCCTTGAGTGGCCCAGCCGGAACCCGGACTTGAACCCGATCTAACATCTCTGGAGAGACCTGAAAATAGCTGTGCAGTGACACTCCCCATCCAACCTGACAGAGCTTGAGAGGATGGGAGAAACTCCCCAAATACAGGTGTGCCAAGCTTGTAGCGTCATACCCAAGAAGACTCAAGGCTGTAATCGCTGCCAAAGGTGCTTCAACAAAGTACTGAGTAAATTGTCTGAATACTTATGTAAATGTAATATTTCAGATTAAAAAAATATATAAATTAACAAACATTTCTATAAACCTGTTTTTTCTTTGTCATTATGGGGTATTGTGTGTGGATTGATGAGAATGAAACAATTTAATCAATTTTAGAATAAGGCTGTAACGTAACAAAATGTGAAAAAAGTCAAGGGGTCTGAATACTTTCCAAATGCAATGTAAACACCTTTGCTAAGATTATTATTATTCTATTATTGATTGATTGACTATGTCTTATCAAATTACCCAGCAGTAATATTTGCAGAGTTAGCTCCAAGTAAATGTAGCATTTTTTAAGCCATTCCTGAATCTGCAACCAAAAACAAGCAACATACACTACCATTTAAAAGTTTGGGGTCACTTAGAAATGTCCTTGTTTTTGAAAGAAAAGCACATTTTTGTCCATTAAAATAACATAAAATTGATCCGAAACACAGTGTAGACATGGTTAATGTTGTAAATGACTTTTGTAGCTGGAAATGGCAGATTTTTTTATGGAATATCTACATAAGTGTACAGAGGCCCATTATCAGCAACCATCACTCCTATGTTCCAATGGCACGTTGTTAGCTAATCTAAGTTTATAATTTTAAAAGGCTAATTGATCATTAGAAAACCCTTTTGCAATTATGTTAGCATAGCTGAATTCATATTCATTACATACATTGGCCCATTTAATTTAGTCTGGCTTGACGTTCCAAATAAAGTTAAATATGTTGTTGTTCATATAATTTAAAAAACGTTGTTTGGTGTAGGCAGTCGTTTGGTGTAGGCAGAGCCATAAGTAAATAGGTAAACTGGAATATGACTAAAAAGTTAAAATCAGGGTGATTTTTCCACAAATAGACAGGTGTTGTTCATTCCATGGCAGCAAAATCTTATCTAATTTGGCTAACTTTCTATTAAAATGTATTGTAGTGAGATAATTTCTTTCTTTCGGGATATGAATACAGAGTATGTCCACTTCACCGTCAGGCCATTATATTGGTAAACGACATGCTAATGTAAAGGTTGTATTTATTAGAGATCCAATACGTAATATGGTGCATTTATCATAATTCGGTTTTAATCCAGAAAGGTTATAATGATCTAGATCCTCTGAGGCTGTGCAGGGATTCGAATTGCTGATTTAAAAGAGAACATGAATCGTCAGCATACAATGACACCTTTGTTTTTAAGCCTTTAAAGTTAAATCTAAATTTTTCTTGGCCCTGTGCAGTTCGAAGTCAAACAAATCCACGTGTAAATACCAAAAGTTCTAAATTTCAATTTATTTGAAAATAAATCATTAAAGGGTGCCAATATAGGGTGCCAATATATTTGACTGCAACTGTATATTGGTTTGTGTGCAGCCTCAAACCTTCCATTGTACAAAGGATGATAAAACTCACTTGCTCCCTCTACTAACCTGTTGTCTCTGGCCCGGTGGTCTCTCTTCTGCTGCTGGGCCCTCTCCCTCTCTTGCCAGATGAGCAGGGTGCCTGGTCTCCTTCTCTCCTCCAGGGTGGGACTGGAGGGAGACAGGGGCCTACCTCCACAGCCCCCTACCTCCACACTGATACTAGTCCTGGGGGGGGGACGAAAGAGAGCAAGAGAAAGGAAAAAGGGAGAGTGATTAGTGATAAAAACATGTGTCTGTTACAGATTGGACTGATGGCAAACACCAAACATTCTATGATGATATTTTGTTATGAGTCAACATAGCCTCCTATTGACGGTTGGTTGATGTCAGATAATAGTGTCAGATAATAGTGTCAATGTCCTGCTAACAGAAGCTTCTCACAGTCACAGGACTCCAACCCATGACTCGTCAAGCCACAATTTAACCACTGCAGCCAACCACCAGAGGCAAACAGTTGGAACCCTCTGTGTGAATACAGCCTAAGACTACAATGTAAATCACTCATCCCCAGTCACCAAAATTAACACAAACTGTAGAGAAAGTAAGTAAGCAGAATTGTTGTGGTCTCTCTTTATAAGCCTAGCAGTAGTGAGTGAATGATGTCCCCTGGTTGTGTGTGTGTGATCCCCTGGTTAGGCCAGTCAGCAGGTGAGAGGTGTAAGTAATGGGAACCGTAGTCTATTGACATTTCACACACTCCTTGAGAGGGTGACCTTGTAAAACAAGGCAGCGAGAGAAAAACAGATTGTGATAAAAAGAGTATCTGTCCTTTCCACTCTGAAAAACGGACTGGCGGTTGCTGTATATCAAACTGTGTACACAATGTCAGCCAGTCAAACTGTTGAATCGACACTGAAGCGGGAGCAGGAACAGAGAAGTCGAAACTTATTGGCACTGACACACAAACACCACAATCACACAACCTTGTGGGAACATGGCTGAGGGTGCAGATTCAATGTTCACGTGACAATATGAATGTTGAGTCATGTGTGTGTATGTGTGTGTGTGTGACTTACATGCTTATAGAAGACTCTTGTGTTTGAGGAGGTGGTGAGGACTTCCTGGTCTTCTCCTGAGAAAAACACCATGTTGCTGTTAGGTACCCATCTACTAGCCATAAGACATTCATAACATGTTTCTAAGAATGAATACATCTCCTAACATGCGGGGGCGCTATGAGCGGGGGAGTGGGATGATTTGTCCTGCACTCCTCTTCTTCCTCCTCGGTGACACTGCAGTCTATGAAAACCACCTGCTCTGCCTGCCCATTCACTGTGAAAACAAAGAAAAGAGGGGGAGGGAGGAGGGGGAGAGGGAGGATGAAAGATATTACAGACAGTAAAATAACATTAGGTAATGTCTGGGAGGGTATATAAACAGTGGAGACTATTAGATGTCGGAGAGGAGGATATGAAAGATTTTGGAAAACAGAGTGCTGTCTGTCTGAAAATAAAATCCTGTTTGGTTACAATAAGCTTCTTTCTCCCTATCTTTCCTCAGTGAGTGGGCTAATATTTAATTTCTCATGGTTTTGGGAGTGTATCAGTACGATGCATCTTTATTAGGGGGTGGAGTATATGAACTATATAACAAGTCTGAAAAATAAATCCCATAATTGATTTCTATGAGCTTCTCATTCTCCCCTGAGAGAGTATGTTTTTTCCCCTAACGTTTTTATGGCTGGTTTCCCAGACACATATTTCAATGGAGAATCTCCAGTGAGGATGCTTTTTAGTCCAGGAGTAGGCTTAATATGTGTCTGAGAAAGCAGGCTATAATGTCTGATGGTTTAAGGTGGTTAGAGCTTGGCTGGAACAAAAGCCTGATCGCCATGTAGCTCTGCAGGACCAGGGTGTGTAACTGACGGATGTTCTAATGTGTGATGGTTTTAAGTAGTTAGAGCCCGCTCCTCACCCCTGTCTGGGGTCTCTGTGAGGGGAGAGTCCTCCTCCACCTCCACCTCTTCCTCCAGATTCCTCTGGTCTCTGGTGAGCCCAGCCATGCGTAGGGACAGCTCTGAGAAGTCATCTGCAGACTGGACACACTGATATGGAGGGAGAGAGTGAGAGACAGTACACAACAGGTGAAAAGGGAGAGAGTGAGACATGTAGGTCTGAGACATTTGACCTAAGGTTTAAGACATCTGTGTAGACCTCTAACTATTATGACTATTCGGCTATTATGATGGCCTCACACAATAAGACAAAATATAAAATGTAAGGTATTAAAACCAGACTATGGCTCTCAGATTTCTGTTGTCTCACCTCGTTCCCGGACCATCTCTTGCTCCCACTGTCCACACTGTTGAAGCCAGAGTCCAGACCTCCATACTGACCAGAGAACAGCTCTTGGTGTGACAGACTGCAGGGAGACACGGAAGATAGGACACGCATCAGTACACACGAACACATACTGTATATCAGACACACACACAACGCGGCGGCAGGGTAGCCTAGTGGTTAGTGTTGGACTAGTAACCGAAAGGTTGCAAGTTCAAATCCTCGAGCTGACAAGGTACAAATCTGTCGTTCTGCCCCTGAACAGGCAGTTAACCCACTGTTCCTAGGCCGTCATTGAAAGTAAGAATTTGTTCTTAACTGACTTGCCTAGTAAAATAAAGGTAAAATAAATAAATACACACACCAGTACACACACACACACACCCACACACACACCCCCCCCCCACCCGTACACACCAATGCACACACACACACACACCAGT
>QNTS01000622.1:602631-625704 GCA_003317085.1 Hucho hucho | reverse complement strand
CATCTGAAGGTACTGTGAACAGGTGTCCATCTGAAGGTACTGTGAACAGGTGTCCATCTGAAGGTACTGTGAACAGGTGTCCATCTGAAGGTACTATGAACAGGTGTCCATCTGAAGGTACTGTGAATAGGTGTCCATCTGAAGGTACTGTGAACAGGTGTCCATCTGAAGGTACTGTGAACAGGTGTCTATCTGAAGGTACTGTGAACAGGTGTCCATCTGAAGGTACTCTGAACAGGTGTCCATTTGAAGGTACTATGAACAGGTGTCCATCTGAAGGTACTGTGAACAGGTGTCCATCTGAAGGTACTGTGAACAGGTATCCATTTGAAGGTACTGTGAACAGGTGTCCATCTGAAGGTACTGTGAACAGGTGTCCATCTGAAGGTACTGTGAACAGGTATCCATTTGAAGGTACTGTGAACATGTGTCCATCTGAAGGTATTGTGAACAGGTGTCCATCTGAAGGTACTGTGAACAGGGGTCCTTCTGGAGGCATGTAGCTTTCAGCCGTGTTCCATGGGACTACTCTTTCACTATTCACTAGCTACTCTTTCACTATTCACTGGCGCGTGCAGAGTAGTTGCTCTACAATACCAAATGTTCACTCAACCGTATTATAGTTTTCCAGGACAGATGCCTATCTTTAAACCCTTTTTTTATTTTCACATGGAAAAAACTGGTTGAATCAATGTTGTTTCCACATCATATCAACCCCCAAAAATCTATTTGATGATGTTGAATCAATGTGGAAAAACATTTTGCAAAAAGTCATCAACGTAGGGGCATTTAGTCTTTTTTGCACCCAACTTTGAACCTAACCTAGATTTGTATTGATTTCACATTGAATTCATGTCAGTTGACAGCTCAACCAAATTGAAATCCAAATTAGATGTTGAACTGACATCTGTGCCCAGTGAGACCTGATCACTGGCTTGCAGGTGGTGCTGCAACCAAAATATGGTACTTCCTGTTTCTTGTGCACTGCTGCTTTAGTGAGGGGAAATGAAAGAAGACATCCTAACATTATGGCTGTCTCTCCCCTTTCCCTTCATGTATTGTTCAAAATAGCCCTGCCATACACAGATTGTTTTGAGTGTAAATATAGTGATCAATTGCTATTTATGAAGCATGGCATTTTTATAATCCCCAACACACTTCCATGGAAAAACACTTCCCGCAAAGTATCCAAAGCACATTGATTGCATTTGTAATTTCCTAAAAATTCCAATGTTTCACAATATACAAGCACTTAAATGCAAATGTGCATGTCAACAACATGTCGGAAAAATATCATCTTGACAGGATTGTTCACAGACTTTGTCACAGCAGTACTACAGTAAGATTGAATAAAGTAATGATTGTTGTAGATAGTAGTGTACATACATGTTTCATCATCTGTAGGTGTTGTATGTCAATGTATAGAATAAAGCACATGCAATCCTAGTATGCAGCTCACCGTTTGTTTCGGCAGTGATTCCCCTCTGTCGGTCATGCGCACGCACAGCCCATCTCTTTCCTATAGTGGAACGTTTCCCAGCTGACTATATGTCTTTAAGCTAACTCAGCCTCTCCGGACTCCCTGTTCCATCCACTATAGCATCTGGGGCTCCACTGGAATAGCTCTGGGTGCTGAGGGTTGAAGGGGCTGGAGGGATGAGGAGGGGCTGGAGGGCAGGAATAGGTCTGGGGACTGAGGGTTGAATTGGCTGGAGGGTTGAGGGGCTGGAAGGCTAGGGGACAGGAGGGTAGCCCACCACGTCTTCATCCCCCAAACTGGTGACTGGCGGTTGGGTCGGGCCAAAGAAAGACCTGGGTCGCTTGTCCCAGTAGACTGGGCTGTAGTCTGGTCTGGTTGGTCTGGGGGCTGCAGCCACACCCCAAGGTATGGCCTAAAACATTTTTTACATGGTTGCACTTAAAGTAAAAACTGGGGAAATTCAAAAGATCTGGCTTCCCATGTATTACTTATAAGGATCTTTACAAGAATGTATTTTGTTGTAAGACATGCTCTTCTTATTTTTGTATGTGGTTTTTTTTGCTGCAGCTCTGAATTGAGGGCATTTGAGCCTCTTTTCCACTCTGATGGCCCTTTGAATTGGGATGAATTCTCTCAATGGCTGTGTTTGTTCTGCCTCTTATTAGGCAGTCATGGTCAGTTCTGCTCTGGTGTTCATTTAACTGCAGGTGTCAGATAAGAGGAGCCATAGAGAGAGGGAGACAGATAAACAGAAAGAGAGAGAGAGAGCCCTAGCTGGCCGGCTGTGCTAGTCTTAAACACAGATTGATGGAGCAATGTCACGGTGCTCTGAAGTTCGTCAAGGCCGGTAGGGGAATTGGGAAGCCAGGATGTTTCCCAAGTGTTTCTGGATTCAACCTACAACAACCCCTTTTATTTCTAATATGTGATTTAATTTGATGTCTGAGAGTACAGATTCAATGATTCGTGGTACTGGCATGAGACTCGAGGAGGTTGTCCACGCATTGACAAGAACGTTCTATCACCAGCTGTGTGAGTCAGCTCATCTCATCCACAAACATCTGTGGTTCATCTCACCCCATTTGAAGGAAATATATGATTTTACCCTCTGTCTTTCCTCTTGTCCTCTTCTGGCGTTTGTTTTGCTTATGACCCATCTGCTTTGTATAAAATGTGGAGGATTGTGTTAAATGTACAGATGTAGCATCTTAATCTGAGTAAATTTGTTATAGCAGGAAAATAATCCTGCAGCAACTGTAAGTGTTATTTATTATGTGGATTATAATTCATGTACATTTGTGTAGGGGAAAATCAAGTCTGATATTTTTAAGTGGAAATTACAAACTTTATATTTTATATTAACCTAATGCACTACAAGTTTCCATTCCCTGCTTTGAAGGAAAATTCTCATCAACAAAAGAGTGATCAAATTAAGAACCTACATCTGTACAGATGCAATGGGAATAATACAAAAATAACTGTGTACTGATGTCCAAAAAAGTATCTTCTATTATTTGATGACTATATGACCAGGAACATGGTAATTTAGAGTAAGATTTCTACTGTCAAAATTACATACTAGTTTACTCTTTTCAAATCAATCATGTAGTACACATAGGATCAGGTAGCTAACAGGGACACTTTTATATTTGAGTTAGAAGGCAACAAAGCAAAGATATATACACAATTCAGATCGATTTTTGAAACACTCTTTTCCAGAGCAACTTTAAGGTTCTAAGTATCCCATGCCAGTTCCTCGCATTTTCAAGCAGAGGGTGAAACCAACTATACAACTTTCTATATCCTTCTAGTGACCATAATAAAAAAGTCTCAAACTCCGCCTCATAAACGTCTTCACACCTTACCGAGTGTGACTGCACCACTCAATAGCCCATGGTAAGTCCATTCAACTTTCAGATGCCACTTCTTTCATGGTCCATGCCTGTAATTGCACCGCTTGTGCTTTTAAAGCCGAGTGCCCAGGTGTCCACGCTCACAGCACCTGTTTGACTGGGACAGACAAGTATAGATATTTGGATAACCGTCACTGCACACACATTCAAACAGAAATGTGTCTGCACTGTGTTAAGCTTGCTTACTGTTATGCTTGCTTACCATTTGCATAACATTATGCTTTGTGTATGAGAGTCCATTCTCACAGCTGTCTTGCAATGTATAGTGGACATGCACACTGACACACCATGTGTGCGAGTCCACACACGCAAACACACAGGCTTTAGATGGCATTCCACAGACCACACATCGCGCTGGGTGTGTGTTAAAACAGTTATTCATAGTCTACATGCTACTCCATTCCAGAGATGTCTCACAGTGGTAACTTGAACTTCTAGCCAGTGCATCTGGGATGAACAGTGTTTGCACAGTTGAATTGGTGTTATAACTGCTGTCCATGACGTGCGTAGTATGTGTTGCCTTGTGGGCTCTGAAAGGTTAAGTCTAGGGTTATTATCAGTAGTGTAAAAAGTACCCATTTGTCATACTTGAGTAAAAGTAAGTATACCTTAATGGAAAGTGAAAGTCATCCAGTAAAATACTACATGAGTAAAAGTCTAAAAGTATTTGTTTTTAAATATACTTAAGTATCAAAAGTAAAAATAATTGCCAAAATATACTTAAGTATCAAAAGTAAAAGTATAAATTATTTCAAATTCTGTATATCAACAAACGGCACCATTTTCTTGTTTTTTTATTTTATTTACGGAAAGCCAGAGGCACACTCCAACACTCAGACATCCTTTACCAACGAAGCATTTATGTTTAGTGAGTCCGTCAGATCACAGGCAGTAGAGATGACCAGGGATGTTCTCTTGACAAGTGTGTGAATTTGACCATTTTCCTATGCTGCTGAGCATTCAAAATGTTCTTGAGTACCTTTGGGTTTCAGGGAAAATGTATGGTGTAAAAAGTACATTATTTTCTTTAGGAACGTAATGAAGTAAAACTAAAAGTTGTCAAAAATATAAATAGTAAAGTAAAGTACAGACACCCCAAAACACTACTTAAGTAGTACTTTAAAGTATTTTTACTTAAGGACTTTACATCACTGATCATTATTACTAGTATCTAGTACTAGAATTAGAATATATGGGATTTGATCTGAAGACCATGTTTTACGCTTGAAAGCATTAAAAGCACATCGATTATAGGTAGGCCTTAACTAATTTCACAGATAAATATTGTATAATTGCTTCTTTCATCCTCAAACTTTCTGAAAAAATCCATTCACAAAAGATGTTTTACTATTTTTGAAAGCATCACTATGTTGTCTTTTGCCCACAGGCACTCAATTCTTGAGATGGAGGCGTGGAGTTATTTCCCAAACAGAGCTGATTGGAGGGTACATCTGCCATGCACCCAGATTGACAGCTGGAGTTCTAATAGGCCAAATGTTGTGAATTTGTGGGAATTTAAAGTGATGTTTGCTCTGATCATTCTTGATTAAAACAAACAATTGTTTTTCTAGCATGTCAGCATCTGTCAAATGCAACTGGATAAGGGTCCAGATTTGAAGATTAATATTCACGCTAATTCAGTCAACTCTACACATTCATGAATGACTACTCTTTGGAGGAACAAAATCAATTGGTTGAGAGACTTTTCCTTCAACTCTCTGTGACCAATCAGATCAACACAAGAGGACCTGCACCAATGAGAATTTAGCAGCCAGCTTACACCGTCTCTAACAGACTCTTAGCCATACCAGCAGAACACTTGACTCTTACAGCATTCGACTGTAAAACTGACTTCCGGTTCTTGACCCTTATCAGTGTTGCGGGTCATATTTGAGGTAATGTTTCCACGGGTGAAAGCCAATGCCAGAGACCACCCCTTCAGTCCAGCACTCCATCTTTTTCTAGTACATATTAATGTTATTTTCGGGTCATTTACTTCCCTGGGTGAGAGGCTGTGGATGACACATGGCAGTAAATCACGGACCAGCAGAATGGATGCGTGCCATAACAGATTATCATGAGGCTTCCAGCGTGGCCCAGCAGCCATGGAAAGCACATAGAAGGATATAGGAGATACACATGCAGATACACACTAACACATATGAATGGATAAATACTGTCACACACATGAACATACAGGTACACACACATGCATATACACACACACACACACACACACACACAGAAGCATACACATACATAAACATACAGGTAAACACATATGCATACACACACACACACTTACATAAACACACAGGTCACACATCACACACATCCTCCTACACAAATATCGTACCTCTTCTTTCATCGTCCTTTTTCTATCAATCTCTATGACCAATACACAGTATACAATATACTGTATACCAATGTACAGTATCCCTTTATCTCTGTCTCTTCATCTCATTTAGACAAAGAAGCAACTGCTGCCAATAACATACATATGTATTAGTTACATAAAAACAACACGTTCTATTGTTTTTCTTCAAAAGACATTGACATTTGTCTAGAGTTATTGGCACATTAGTTTGAATTAGCATTGATGGATTTTTTTTGTTGTTGTTTTGGGAGGGGGCATAGGTATTATTTTCGCATAGCTTGAAAACAGAATAAACTTTATCTATTTGAAAAGTGCAAGACAGAGTTAGCATATTTTTTGCATATTTTTGCATTTTTTCCAAATGTAATCTACAACACAAAGTAGAAATTGTTCCCTTTAATTTCATGTCAGGACTTAGGCATTATTTTTTCTAACGTACATCATGTGAGGAGCTAGTTTGCTGTGTCTATACTACGTCATGTGTGGAGCTCGATTTTTGTGTCTATACATACATAATGTGAGGAGCTAGTTTGCTGTGTCTATTCGTACATCATGTGAGGAGCTAGTTTGCTGTGTCCATACGTACGTCATGTGAGGAGCTAAATTTGCTGTTTTTATACGTACGTCATGTGAGGAGCTAATTTGCTGTTTCTATACGTACGTCATGTGAGGAGCTAGTTTGCTGTGTCTATACGTACATCATATGAGGAGCTAGTTTGCTGTGTCTATACGTACATCATGTGAGGAGCTAGTTTGCTGTGTCTATACGTACATCATGTGAGGAGCTAGTTTGCTGTGTCTATATGTACATCATATGAGGAGCTAGTTTGCTGTTTCTATACTACATCATGTGAGGAGCTAGTTTGCTGTGTCTATACTACATCATGTGAGGAGCTAGTTTGCTGTGTCTATACTACATCATGTGAGGAGCTAGTTTGCTGTTTCTATACTACATCATGTGAGGAGCTTGTTTGCTGTGTCTATACATACATAATGTGAGGAGCTAGTTTGCTCTGTCTATTCGTACATAATGTGAGGAGCTAGTTTGCTGTGTCTATACATACATAATGTGAGGAGCTAGTTTGCTGTGTCTATACATACATAATGTGAGGAGCTAGTTTGCTCTGTCTATTCGTACATAATGTGAGGAGCTAGTTTGCTGTGTCTATACTACATCATGTGAGGAGCTAGTATGCTGTGTCTATACTACATCATGTGAGGAGCTAGTATGCTGTGTCTATACTACATCATGTGAGGAGCTAGTATGCTGTGTCTATACGTACGTCATGTGAGGAGCAAAATTTGCTGTGTCTATGCGTACGTCATGTGAGGAGCTAGTTTCCTGTGTCTATACATACGTCACGTGAGGAGCTCGTTTTCTGTGTCTATACTACATCATGTGAGAAGCTAGTTTGCTGTGTCTATACGTACATCATGTGAGAAGCTAGTTTGCTGTGTCTATACGTACATCATGTGAGGAGGTAGTTTGCTGTGTCTATACGTACATCATGTGAGGAGCTTGTTTGCTGTGTCTATTCGTACATCATGTGAGGAGCTTGTTTGCTGTGTCTATTCGTACATCATGTGAAGAGCTAGTTTGCTGTGCCTATATGTACATCATGTGAGGAGCTAGTTTGCTGTGTCTATATGTACATCATGTGATGAGCTAGTTTGCTGTGTCTATGCGTACGTCATGTGAGGAGCTAGTTTGCTGTGTCTATACGTACATCATGTGAGGAGGTAGTTTGCTGTGTCTATATGTACATCATGTGAGGAGGTAGTTTGCTGTGTCTATATGTACATCATGTGAGGAGCTAGTTTGCTGTGTCTATGCGTACATCATGTGAGGAGCTAGTTTCCTGTGTTTATACGTACATCATATGAGGAGCTAGTGTACTGTGTCTATCCGTACAGAATAACTCCCCCATTCTGTTTGGTCACAGAGGGCCAATTTATCGATGACATCACTAGTCTGTAACGAGAGCCCATGACAAGCGTATGTAAATTGTATATGACTAATCGCCTCCCGCATCACCTCTCGGCACCTCCATGCCGGGGTGATGAAAGACGGAGCGAGGGAGAAATCTACCCAACAGCCCCTGCTTTTGAAGTGAGGAGGCAGGGGTGAAAACGTGGCCAGCCAAGCTGCCCGCCCACGCCACTATCCCCCTAGCCTCTCCTCCACCATCCCTCCATCTCTCCACTTTCACTTCATGGGATGATGAAGTGATCCCATATGTCCAAGGCATGTTAGATGAAGGTGCTGGTGACCACCCATACAATATGCCTCTATGATAATCACAGATCCTACTCTTTATCTATCTGTGTACATAATAATGGACCTTCATTTAAAGAGAATGTCATGATGAGTCTGGACAATGTGAAATGTGCACCACAGATGTCATTGTGGATGGAGTTAACATTTTACTACCAGCCTTCAAAGTGTGGAGTTTTTTCTTGTAAGGAATATACATTTGTCACCTCTGGAGTAATGCAGCCATTGTCAAAGGATGAGATGCAACATGAACTCATCAACTCAAGAGAAGTTGTTTGTGTCTTTTTGTGTCTGTCTTCACTCAAGTGGAGCGGTCTAAGGAAAGCTGTTTTAACATATATTCAATCTGGGTACTGGTGAACTTGTTTATAACGCTATTTCTGATTGGTCGTGGTTATGTTGATGGCATTCTTAGCCAAGTATACGTGCTGCATTTTTCTTTGATCTTTTTTTTGTAACTCAGAATGCCTTTCAACAAGTTTCTAAATCTCTCATAACATTTTATGAGATCTAAATTGAATAATGTCTATAAACATTACATATGTATTATATTTTTTATAAATACAGCATGTTAAATACAGAGCTATAATTTCTACATATAAATTGAAACTTTCAAAAGTTTTGTACAGAAATATTTGTTGTTATTTATTTTGTACAGCTATATTACACATTGATAATGTACAAAATGTACAATTCCACAGTTTAAATCATGACTTTAATAGTCTACCTGTAAATAAAGTTAGGAAACAGTACATTCACTATAACTGGACAGAATTGAGTGGATCGAAGTGACCAATTTTACTATTGTTTTCTTAACCCAGGTATTTGTGCCTTGCTGGTTCAACCCCCTGAGTTGACTAGGTGACAAATCTGTCCATGTACCCTTGAGCAAAGCACTTCATCCTAATTGCTCTGGGTAAGGCCGTCTGCTAAATGACTAATGTGTAAATGTTTTACATTGTGAGCATACTATAACATCTTATTTCAGATGATGATTTATATTGTATAGATATCAGACCATAGCTTATGCATTTTGACGTAGATCCATAAATATCCACGTCTCTCTTAAGAAACAGATCAAACCTTAAATAGTATTTTGCTTTTCTTCTAGCCTCGACTTAAGTGGAAGAATACATTTTGTGACTGTCACGTAGCTGTGGTGGGACATACTATAATTTTAAGTCGCTTCCTTATTAATTAAAGATACATAGCTGTCCAAAAGTATCCTGTATACAGAAGAGCACGCTCGATGTAGCAAATTATAACCTTTAGACCTCTTACGAATGGCATGGTACGCCTCAGAGAGAGTAAGGGAAGGTTATGGATACTGGGGTTTTTGAGGACACTGTGTCATATTCTTGGAGACTGACAGTGACTAAACAAAGCATTTTCATCACTCAATGGGGAAATAAGAGCACTTGATATTACTTTGGGTAGTTGCATTATTTCAATTAGTTTATCGATGAAACAGCAGACAAGGTCAGTTTTTCTGTTGTGCTTTTAATGAATGTTTTTTTTTTTTTTTATCTTACTTGTTGAATTTGTAGAAAATATAGTGTACTTGTTTGTACTCAATATAAATATACTCTCACCCACCAGCAAATGGGGAATGACTCTTTGGCCATTGGTGGTAATTTTCTGCACAGAACAGGACTCATCCCCTTTCACAATAAGACGTGACCAGACTATCGCCATAGGCTTCTCTCCAAAGCTGAGAGTTTCCATTCCCTCACGCATAAGCTGACATGTGCAAGTCTGTGTTTCTGCTGCCGGTGACACAGGCAGCAGAGAATTTGACTTGCAGAACAAACAAGTGGCGCTGCCTATATCCGCCATGTAATTTGTACTTATCTGTCGGATATTTACGGCTGTTTTTGCCCGGTGGCCCCAGACCATCTCAGCTGCGCCTTGGGAGGTTCTCTGTCAATGCAACCTTTGTTGTGTTGCTCCCAAAGATAGAGCGATGCAATTGACAGGCCAGAAAATGCAGTGAGTCATCTTCCCGTCTTCCCCCTGTCCTCTCTGCCATGGAGATCATGGCACATGCATGCTCCTTAGAGCCCCCTCCAGCCTCTCGCTCTCTCTCTCCTCTCTCTCTCTCACTCTCTCTCTCTGTGTCTGTCTCCTCTCTCTCTGTCTCTCCGTGTTTCTGTCTCTCTCTCTCTCTCTCTCCCTCTCTCTCTCTCTCTCTCTCTCCCTTCTTCTCTCTCTGTCTGTCTCTCTCTGTTTGTGTCTGTTTCTCTCTCTCTCCCTCTCTCTCTCTCTCTCTCTCTCGCTCTTTCTCTCTCACTTTCTCTCTCTCTTTCTTTATCTCTCTCTCTCTGACAACAATCCAGGGGGCCGAAGAGGAATCAGCTAAGGGCTTCAACCCCTCACTGACACACCGCCACAACCCTCTTCCATTTCTAAGAGTGAGAATCGGTTACATCCACTTTGAGCCTAGAAACTTTTCTGAAACTTCTTTGTTTCCACTTGTAGACAGACTTTTCATGTTTCCCTTTTACCACCAAGCATGATTACCACCAAACATGATATGTGATGTGCACATATCATTGCCTTATTGATTATCAGTTTAGTTTTCAGTCCTGATAGTGGTTCATCTCTGGATGTAGAACAAATAATGACTTTCCAGTGGGTGGGAGAGAAGAGAGGGTGTTGAAACTGTTGTCCTGTGTCTCCCTAAGCCCTCCCCCTCCCCCTAAAGAGGAATCTCCCATAATTCAGGAGGCAGCAGCTGGAAGGGGATTACTCAAAGGTTCTGTACTTAGCAGTGGGATGGTCACAGGGTAGTGATCTAAGGAGCTCTTTTCAACTGCCTGCGTGCGTGTGTGCGTGTGAGCGTGTGTGCGTGTGCGTGTGTGTGTGTGTCTGCGTACGCACATGCATATGTGAGCTGTGCGGGCATGTGCATGTAGGTGTGTGTGTGTTTTGTTGTGTATGTGGGTGGATTTGTCTGTGTCTGATGCCAGGTGTCTGTGTGCGTCTGTCTGTCTGTCTGTCCATGTGTGTTTATCTGCATCTGTCCGAGGCCCTATTATGGATATGAAATAGGTTCCTAACAGTAAACACAGGGTCAGGGAAGATGAGGAATAAAAACAAGATGGGCCCTGGACCCCTGAACCTTGATCCACATTGTACTCTAACAGGATTAAAGCTCACTTCGCCAGAGAATTTGCATACTTTAGCCCTATTCAGGGTCACTTGATGTCTCCGCATCACTTTGATTGCCCTAGCGTGACTTTGCTGGTCAGGGAGGAGACACAAAAGGGACACCAACTGCAATTCTCCTTGGTGTTGCAGCCTGCAACCTCAAAAGGCCCCAACTCTATTCCCAATCCATTCTCTCAACATTGTAAATAACAAAACAATGTTTGCTTTCTTTTTTATTATGCCTGTATGCAGCTAGTACACTCAGCATCCAGTACACTCTACCTGCACAATATTTTTTTTACAGCTCCCCCTTCAAATGGGGTAATTTCTAGCGTCTTCTTTTATTGCTTTAATTTGCATATAAATTAAAGGCATATTGTAGCTGTAAGGCAGCCTATGCTAAGTTTGCACTGGATCCCAGGGTTCCATTGTTTTATACATAAACCTCATGCATCTGCTAAATGATTAGGTGGGGAAAGTATGCTTCTAATTTTTAATTTGCTGAATAACTTCCCCCTTTGCGTCACTCCGTGCTATTCTAGGGCAATGCAGATTTCACCTCGCGATTCCCGAGATCCTTTCGCAAATTCTTATCCGGGTTTGCACACATAGCATGTCAAATAATCTATATACTTTATCTTCGGTGACTTTTTCCCAACTTACTGCACTGTGTGTTGTCAGATCAATTGAGGATGAAGAGGCAAGCATGTCACATCACGTAATGTAATGTCAAGTCAAATGACTACCTGTCAGCTGTGCAGCTCTCGTAGGCCTACTGATCATGCTGGGAACGTCATCGCACTTTGAGTGGAAGTTCAATTATGTATTTGAATATTAGGCTATGTATATTACATTAGTCTATAACGTTTTTTTCCATTGATAGTGGGCCTAGGCTTTGAACGTATATTCTTCTTGAAATTGCCAATGCAAACAACAACAGAAAATGATAGCATTAGCTAACGCACAAAGACTGATCAAGCTATTGAGATCAAGCACAAAATAGTGAAATTCGAGGCAGAACAATAATTAATAAGCCTACATGGCAGAAAGCAAAATTTGACCCAAAATAAATAGCGGCAGAAACAACCATAGAGAAAAGGCGTCACCGAGTATACTTGAAAGAGTTGTTGAATATGACCTTACCATTATATTTTTTCTGCACCAACCACTGAGCTGGATGAAAATGTGTTATGCGTATAGGTGCAGTATAAACTGTGTCCATCTACCTATAGATGTCTTATTAAGATGCCATAATGCATTGAACTGAAATGTCATCCATATTTCTGTATTCTGGGAAAAAGAGACAAGTGAGATACGCAATAACTAGGCTACATTAATAAGCTTATTGTGGCTGGAAATGTCCTTAAGATGTCTGAAATTAATTAAGGCTGTACATTTTTCATGAATCGCCAGGCTACTCCATCCATAATTTAAGTCCAATGTTAACAGAAGCTATTCAAATAAATGATGCATGAGTGGTGTGCGTGTGTGTTTATTAAAACTCGTGGAGTTAATTGAACGTCGAAACCCAGAGCAGTTCGAACAACATTGGAAATAATTAAAAACAAAACCGAGGAGAAGCCCAGGGGCCGTTAAATGGTTGGGCTGCTGTCCTCTCCAGAGAAGTAGGCAACTGTTAATTAAATCCGAACTCATTTCTGGTTACGTAACAAACAGATAGGCTTTTATTAGGACCAAGGAAATAAACCAGGTACATGACCCTGTATTTCAATTGAATAGGCTTTATTGGGTGTGTTGGACGCAGCAAAATGAAGTTGGAAAATCTGTATTATGAATTAATGATCAAATGAAAGAATGCTATTGCACTTTCAGGAGTATGCCCAGTAATCAATAGGCTATAGGCCTATAGAAGATCAATTGGTATGAAAAAATGCATTTTTATCCTGACATTCAAGGTTTGTTTTTGTCAATTGTTCATAGTTTACCATTTCTATTGTGTTGCACTTGTGCCATGCTTGTTTGCAATACGCAGTCATCCTTAATAATTGAGTGAGTAAGCAAGTATCAAAAAGTAAGCTGGATTTTTTTTTACAAATTGGGACTTATGTATCAATTTAAAAATAGCCCTCAAAAACGTAGAAGCATTTAATCTTGAACGGAGAGGAAATTACGAACAAATGATCCATGTCATATTGTAAGAATTTTAATTTTGTCGTTGTTTTTCTCCTACCTGCACTATGCTACGAACCACGTCCGTTAGTAAGATAATGTTGTTTTGGGGTAATGCAAAAACATATTTTCCATATTTACAAGCATATGTCTACACTTATTTTGAGAAACTGTGAGTTATCTAGACAATATAGGTCCCAGTGTAGGTTTGTTGTTGAAGGTACATTAAACTTAGAGATATTTATTTAATTAATTAACCATTTTCATGGGATATAAAGATAAAGGCAATGTAGGCTATAGGCTAGGCTACATATTTGCAGGGAATAGCAATATCCTGGCGTATTTTGTCGCACGGGGAAAATTTTAAAGAAGATAATGCTGCAAGCCTACGCAGGAAAGCACCAAAATCGCATACACACCTGCAAAGCATAGTGTTCACCAATTGATAACTAAGTTTAAGGTATTTTGGAGAACTCGAACAATACCTTAATATTCGATAAAAGTGGACATGCGTCCAGCGCAGTCGTATTATGTAGCCTGTTAGGTAACCCTAATACGTGAACAAGTTCAAACGAAGGCTATATAAAAGTGTGTTAAATGGGATTAGCTACTAAGCCTACTTCTTCTGTCCATGAAGTAGGCTGGCCTAGACTCTATTTCAACGAAAGTTGCAAGATGTTGTATGCATTGTTTGTACTACAACTGTCGTTTAAGAAGCCCATGGCGTTTAGTTTCGCCCCTCACTTTCAGAATAACCTATGTTGGTTCCTTTCGGACAATTCATATTGTTGGTAGGGGACCTCTTCACTGAGGAATCTGGTTGTTTTTAATGATTGTGTTTTTTATATTTACCTTTGTGTGTTTCCTTTGCTCCTGCCATGATTGTGTAATTGCTTGGTATTGGGTTCCCTCGAAAAAGAGACCAGTCTTGGATTGGACTGTCAAAAGCTTTTAGAAAACTTTTTTTCTTATCTTGTTCTATTGCATTTTTGCTCTTTATCTACTAATATCTACTAATATCTACTAATATCTACTACTATCTACTACTATCTACTAATATCTACTAATATCTACTAATATCTACTACTATCTACTACTATCTACTAATATCTACTTTTGTGAAAGTGGGTCCTTTAGTGCTAACCTGCGAAAGTTAACAAAATGTTTTGTTAGGCGTATGTCTGATAAACGCAATAACCTATTTGAGAATCATTACACCGAGTTAAAATTTGAACATTTTAACATAGAAAGTTAACAAAGAAAAAGTATCGCTGTCTACGAATTTAAATTGACGTCTGGTAGGCCTGATGTAGCCTATAGGTTGTGCTATAAATAGAAATGACTTGTTTTGACTGGCCGGTCTGACCTATGGCTTGCCCATGGGCTTTGAGACCCAGACACAAAGGCCGGTGCTGCCTCGTCCGGACTTTTAAGCTATAGGCTACCCCAATGAGCAACATACTGGCATTGAAAACAACGCGTGTCACGTCGCAGGGTGCATGGGGAGGCTTATCAAACAGACGGAGGTTACAGGCGGAATGGGAACCTAGTCCAAAAGAATCACGTAGGTTAGGTTAGGGCAAGAGTAGCCTATATAGCAACTAGATTGAATGAAAATATGTCCCTTTACAAAGAAAGACTAATGAATTTGACCTTTGAAACTGATAAGAGTGCACGGAAAAGGCGCCAACTATACAGTTGGAATCTGATTTTTCATTTGTTTTATTCCATAAATATGCTCTTTAAGATCTGCTTTTCCTCTGACCAATAAAATGTCCCGTTCTTTGATCTTCTGTCTATTTGGGCGTCCCTCCATGCCGCCTGGGTGTTTAATCGAATCTTGTAAATGCCGAGAATAGTTTAATAAGTGAGACGATATCCATTCTGGAAAAATAGCTGTTAAGATGTCCGGTGACGGTGGCAGGGAGCTAGACAAAAGGACAACCTAACTCTTGTTCGAGAAAGTACCCCAGTAACAGGAAAGAAATAAATATACATAAAATCTCTTTAGCATAAGGCCAAGTTATGAGACAGTATCCTATACAATACAATCACACAATACAGTGTGTGTGTGTGTGTGTGTGTCTGCTCATCCGTTGCATATAGCTTTAGTTTTGTTTTCTTAAGCATTTTAACTCATATGGTGAATTCTTCCAACGTGTTCACTATTCACTTCAGTGGAACTTAATCTTCTGTTACATGTATGTTTATCTCTAAAAGCTTTTAATACCTTTGTAGTCATGTAGTCAAGCCTTTAAGTTAAACAATCCTAAGCGTGTCGACTTTATTATCCTTATATATTTCATGAGGAGACTGAAAGCGCTATTTAAAGCACAACATAGCCTGTACAGAGATGATGACGTTCTGAATTGAACCACGCAGTTTCTTGGAGAAGACACCAGCCACCATATACCAGTGGTGTAAAGTACTTAAGTAAAAATACTTTAAAGTACTACTCAAGTAGTGTTTTTTTGTATCTGTGTACTTTACTTTGCTATTTAAATTTTTGACTACTTTTGCTTTTACTTCACTACATTCCTAAAGAAAATAACGTAATTTTTACTCCATACATATTCATTGACACCCAAAAGTACTCGTTACATTTTCAATGCTTAGCAGGACAGGAACATTGTCAAATTCACTCACTTATCAAGAGAGCATCCCTGGTCATCCCTACTGCCTCTGATCTGGAGGACTCACTAAACACAAATGTTTCGTTTGTAAATGTGTTGGAGTGTGCCCCTGGCTAACCGTAAGTTAAAGAAAAAAAGGACAATTGTGCCGTCTGGTTTGCTTAATATAAGGAATTTTAAACGATTTATACTTTTATTGAAGTATATTTTAGCAATTACATTTACTTTTGTATAAAGGCATTTTTTATAAAGGAATCTTTTTTTTAAAGTATTACAATTGGGTACTTTTTCCACCACTGCCATGTAGAAACTTCATCACCATGTCTTATACTATTAGCGTAAATGTAGACATACAGTATATCCCAATGATAAGGGCCGAGATAATGCTTGTATGCATAGAAATACAATAATAATAGGCCTACTAATCGTAATACTACTGCTACTGTGTTTTCCCCCAATAAACAAATAATAAAAAATAACTTCCATGCGTGCACTGTGACCTTGACGGATATAGACCTGCCTATAGGTTCCATGGTTTCCGTGGGTGTGTAGGCTTTAAGGTAGGCTAGGCAACATATAGAGACGCACCCCTGGATCTTCTGTCTTTTTAACAAGCAATGTTTGTATAGCAAATGGCATAGCTCGTGGGAAATATATGCATGTCAACATTATCTGAAAGAGCTCATTAAAAAGGTACGCGTAGTCTATCACTGGTTCGTTGATGAAGAACATGTCTTATCAGAACAAAATTAAAAAGGGTAGGTTTGTTTTGCATTACAGGAAATAGTTATGTCACTGAAGTTTTATATTTTTCTCGAAAGCTCAACAAAATACCCCATAGTAGGTAATTGTCTCTTCGTACTTTATTTAAACGACATAGTGTTAGTCCTGGGCGTTGAAAGCTAATAGTTTTCATAGATTCACAAACTACGCTTTTATGTATAGCATTTCAATGACGAATGAAGCTGTAGCACATTCTACATGTTTTATTCATTTCAGACTACATATTCTCTGAACATATTAAAATCTTTGGCTTGGCGCGTCGGTTCAGAAACGCAGTCTGTAGAATTGTGAGAGATTGGGGAGAGGGGCGACAGAAATCACAAAAATGAGTCAGACACTTATACTAAAACAATGGCCAACAACATCATAAGAAAAAGAAAAGTTTAAATCTCCAGCAAGTAGGGATTGATACAGACATAACCTTACCTGAAATTAAATATATACAACGTCATATTGTTTTGGCTATATATAAACTTTAATAATGTTCGTATTTTATATAATTATGTCCATATACTGTATCATAAACAGAAATCGGTTTTAAATAGCATCTGTCCCAGTCAAATCGTATTTACCTCTTTCGTTTTCTGTTCACAAAAGAGTTCAAGAACTCTGCTTCAGTTCAGCGTCTATTTTGCCCTGCACGAGGGGGGGAATTACTCGCTATCATCCTTCTCCTCTTGGACCGTGGTTGTGGAATGGTTGTACAGTCCTTGGGCCATGAGTTGGAGAGCCAGGCCGTTCTTGTAGCCATTCCCCTTTTTGATTTTTGCCCTCTTATTCTGAAACCAAATTTTTATTTGAGATTCATTGAGATTCAGTTCTGTGGCCAGTGACTGTCTCCGTTGTTCTGTTATGTAGCGATTTGCCTGAAACTCGGACTTAAGTCTCTGCAGCTGTTCAGCCGTAAACGCGGTTCTGGGTCGCTTGTCTTCTTTCTCATTTTTCTTCTTTTTCAATTTCCGTGTCCTTGGGCCTGATGTAGAAACAACAGTGAAACGAACACGTAAATATCAGTTAGTCCTAGGCCCAACAAACATTAATTTACACATCACTAAAACAATGGAGTATATCAATGTAATAAATATTGTTCATGGCTAAATGTGTGTTTGCAGTATGTTTGCAGTCATTGCGACCATTTTACCCCAGGCGCAAGGTGCAAACAAGGCTAAATGAACAGTTGTATTTACATAATTTATTAATTTGAATATTCATAATTTAAGAAATGCAGTAACACATATCTTCCAATTACATAATACACAACCCAAAACATATAAGCAACGTCAAAACAATAAAATGTAGGCCTAGTGGTGTGAAAGACCGTTATCCTCGATCGCGTGCCTATTTTACCCATATGTTTAGGCCTAGGCTATATGTGGTCCACGAATTTCATCGTTTCCTAACGCAGATAGGGTAATATCAATAATAACAATATAATATAAACTACATGCCTATACTTACTAACAGGCTATTGTTGATTTGCAAGCCCTTTTTTCTGTAGGCCTACCCTGCAGACCGGCGCAAGCAGGAGAACACACTGTATGGTGTTAGTCCTCGTTAGCACAAGTAGGCCTATGCCCCAGCTCAGCCACTATTCCTCCGTCAGTTAACGAGCTCATTCCATCAATGTGTGTAATAAAAACTGGGTGCCATAAAATGTAAACGGTAAACGAACTAAGGCAACATATTTGGTCATTTACTATTTCACTAGGCTATGCTTAGACCTACATTGCAATAGGTCTATCTAAAACGCCATTGCACTGGAACGTAAGGCTACTGTTTTGCAAGTTGGTATTGAGATACTTGGCTATTCTATCCACAGCCATGTAGCGTGCACATACTTACATCTGAGAGGTTCATTATGTAGCATATACACGGTGCAAATATTGCGATAAAGAAGATACATGTATATAGCCTAATCGTCTATCTTTTTATGACACACTTTCTGCAAACCTGTCACCTAACAGCTATATAGACCTAGCGCATAGCTAATATAGGCCTACTATTCATCCATTTGATTGACTTCTCCAAAAACGAAGACGACACAACTAAATGTAGGCTGTCATTTCAGAAAAAAACTATCTCTATAGACTAAAAAACACAATTAGGTCGTATATTGCAAAAACAAGCTGCGGGTCGCAATTCAGTCAGTGCATTGTAGCATACGTTTTAAATCAGTTCGATACTGTATTGTGTGAAACTCAACTATATGCTTCTACTGCTATCCTAAACACAATATATTGTGCATAAACCTAGGCTATATAGCCTTATACTTTTTAATTGGCGAGATATTTTTATTGGACATTTTCATCCGCGTTGTAGCCTTACGTCATCTTTATTTTGTAATTTGGAACAACATGGGCCAAAATAGCTTAACATGTAACGACAGGGGTCACGTTTATCTGCAGATATAGGCTACATTCTGAATACAATAACAGTATTTGGCCTACAATAGCAAGAACATACACAGGCTAGGCCAGGTCCTACTTGCCGAAAATATAACATAGGCTATTTGATTAGCTAAAACAATTATATAGTCTGTCGGTTAAATCCATTTTCGTAAGCATACATTGTTTTACCAGATATCAATCCCGAAAGATATCGAAACCAATATGCCTAATGGGTTTTTTCCGAGTCATATAGCCTATGCCTAAATCTTATAGCTTAATCACTCAATAAATCACCTTAGTCAATCAATACATATTTTCTGAATTCTGAATCCCATGTCAAGGTCAGAAAGATTGTGGAAAATAAACCCCCAAACATATTGACAAGGCAGTCTATACAGACCCTGATTTACACCATAGGCCCATCAATATGTTCGTCAGGTGAAAAGAAAGTCAACTATTGTAGCCTAATCGAAGGACATAATGGTTGGATTATGTAGATAATATAAACTATATGATTCATCGATCCCTTTTTTTATTTCGTGCATATTTTGCAATTTGGGCGATTTGGAGACGGCCTACAGCGAAGGCTTGCCTAATAGTTAACAGTCAGTATAGGCATTGGTGTGAAGTAAAACAAGATAGTAAAACATAACGACCACAGGTAAAGTGGACGTTTCGGTGACTACTCCTTTCAAGTTTGTCTTGTCCACGCAAAACTTTTCAATGAGTTTTACATAAACGATGTGATAACATGGAGGACCAGTTTCCGGCATTGCTTTGTTTTGAGGAGAATAATAAAAATTAGGGAGGAGAATCAAATTGCAGCCCAGTTGGTCTTCCGTTCTGCCAGGTCTTATTCATCGTTTTGTTTGAAATGCTCTCACCAAAACAAAGTGGCAGTTGTGTGTGTGTGTGTGTGTTCGTGTGTGTTATTGTTAGAGAGATTATGCCAAGTACCACAGGCATATGTCTAGTCTAGCCTACTATGATAATCCAGGCCTATCATCATTTGTTGTTTTGGCTGTTGTTATTATTAGCTTTTGCAAGGTATGTTTCTTCATTTAGCCTGTCGTGCGTAACGCTCACGAATTGAATTAATTGTACAAGGGAGCGAAGCGAGAGAGAAAGAGAGAGAAAGGGGGGAGAGAGAGACAGAGACAGAGACACAGAGAGAGAGAGAGAGAGAGAGAGAGAGAGAGCGATATAGATGTTTAAGATGTTCAAATTTACCTAAAGGCTAGGCCTACTCCTAACCAAAATAACGGACTTTCACATTTCAGATGTGCAGGGGGTAAAATTATTCGGAAACTAGCGCCATACCAGATGATGGTCGATCCGAATATCTCGTGCAGTAAACCCACGCAGGCCATAACATCGGCGTAGATTCTTTAGCGGGTGGAGATCCTCCATTACTGGCATTCACAACCACTATTGACGCGGTGTCTCCATATCTCGTTGTGGTAGTCCCATTCCCTTCACCTTGTTTTGTCGAGCTCTGTTTAGAAGACGGTGAGGACGACGAAGAAGAAGTACTGTCACTACTGCAGTTGGAATCCTGGCAAAGGCTGCTCCCGTGAGATGGCCTGATTACCAAGGGGTTGACGTTTTCTCTGCCCGAGGTCTGCGCCCGCTCCCGACTCCCAAGCTCCTTCTTGCAGCCGAAGTCTGGCCGCAGAATATTGTCAATAAAAAAGTTTGTGGTTCTATGTACTTGCTGTGCTGCCTGGTGGGGCAAAATTGGAGGAGATGGTAGATTCGGGGAGAGGGACACGCTCTCTCCCTCAGTCGAATCACGGCTGTTTTGATCAATTCGCTCTTCCATAACTGGAACAATCTTGGCTGGAGCGCAAAATCTCCAAGCCAAACTCCACTTGTTGCTCAATGTCGTATCCAAATAATAGCAAACAAAAAAAGATATCTGACTATATTATGAAGGAAGCCTATATAAAATACTTTTGATAAACGTGACAATGTTCTACACTGTCGACATGCTGTCTACTAAAGCGATCCAAATGTCACAATAGCCCTGCGCTACCACGACTGACTACACATCGCGCGCAGCAGCGTCGTCCCGAGCTTTCTCTAATGTATGTCGGCGCGATCTTTCTAAACTCTCCTAAAACCCGTTATCCCTCTCACACACTTTTTTTTCACGCCAACCGGAAGCACGTGA
Source organism: Hucho hucho (assembly GCA_003317085.1). Classification (NCBI taxonomy): domain Eukaryota; kingdom Metazoa; phylum Chordata; class Actinopteri; order Salmoniformes; family Salmonidae; genus Hucho; species Hucho hucho. Next base: position 604,403 of record QNTS01000622.1, on the reverse strand, counting down.
GCGCCAACACACGTGCAATAGACCAATCACTTGTGCAGATCCGCGCTGTCAGAAGTGACGACGTCCAATCGAATTTTACGAATCTCAGCAAAGAAATAATAGATGGCTTTTAGGCACAAACCAAGGGGTCTCAGCGGTGCGCTCTTCTTCCATACCAAATTACTATGCTCATCACCAATAGAGGAAAACCTGGTAGGGACATTGGGCTGGTACAGAAATGTTATATAGGCTACCTATACATTTAGGCTACCGATGGTTCCCGTTAATTTGTCTATCGACTTGATTGCCATCCACTCTCCTACCACCGATAGGTGATATGAGTATGCTTTTCTTAAGTCCTCTTCCTACATATTTGCAAGGAACCGTAGCCTATACAATTGACATGCAGTATGACATTTTTCCCACTCTTGTTGATGTTTTTCCTATTTTATATCTAAAACAATATAGGTGTGTCAAATTGGCAACCCATAGCTTAAATTACTATCTCATCTAGGCTACAAAATCTCTATGATATTTGTATAATTGCGGATGCGTAATTTCTGCTTTCCAAATGGATAACTCACTTGGTAAACGCTCGTAATCATCCTCACCTGTGCATAGCCTGACTTTGACCGGTTACGTGCTTGTAGGTCTAGGCTTTATTTACATTGCTAAAAAGAAACAGGGGGACAAGTTAAGTTAGGTTAGTTGATGGAGGTGGTAGGAGGTGATGGAGGTGGTCTGTTTGAGCCTTTGTATCCGATCTATAATAAGACGTTTAAGGCCTAATGGGGATGTAGGGATGCAAAATATCGCAAATCAGGCTAATCATTCATGAACCCCTCCCAAGGTGGCCTGTATGTAAACAACAAATCCAACATTACAATCCCAGATTGAAATATAGATATAGCAGCAAACAAAACAAAACGAAACAAACACACATTGGAGACACCATAGGCATTTTATGTTTGTTAATTGAGAACCTCATATTTTTTGCATCAAGGTTGACGCTCGGGCTTCTTTGTTGTGTGACAATTTTTGTCCATGCTTAGGGATACAATAAAAAATGACACATAAATAAGAGTAAGTAGTCACGAAATAATACATTCTGCTCGAAACTGAAGGACTGATTCACATTCAACATGCTAGTATTGAAATCTTTATCCCAAAAGCTATAGCGTTAGTGTGGGTAGTTAATTAAATTATAATTGGGACACTATCAATATGCTATTTAGCCAAGTAGCCATTGTGGAGACGCAGTCCCTTGTCAGTCGGTAAATGAGGACTCCGGCTCTTATCTTGCCCGCAAAGAGACGCCTTGAGAGGGGCCGCAAAATATAATTTATAGCTTTTAATTACTCTTCATTCCGCCTGATCAGCTTGGCGTTCATCACAGTAGAGTGAATAAAAGCCGGTCAAAAGCACTGTCACTATTCCCTGGCAAGGTGCTTAATCAAAGTAAGCAGGGCAATATTATGCGCTCAAGAGGACCGCGCGTAATTTCAAGGTGCTGATAAAGCCGGTTGAATAATGCGGCGAGTCTTCTGAGACACCATTTACAGAAATGACTTTATTGACGGTTTAACGTTGGTAATTCATTTTACCTTTCATGTACTGGACCTGGATTTGTTGCAGTAATAGGATGATGAATGCACTGACGGCCTGCAGCTCGTATTATTGAATATAGTGGGCTAGGGTGCAACACACACACACACACACACACACACACACACACACACACACACACACACACACACACACACACACACACACACACACACACACACACACAC
>QNTS01000622.1:590817-602107 GCA_003317085.1 Hucho hucho | reverse complement strand
TCTCACACACACACACACACACACACACACACACACACACACACACACACACACACACACACACACACACACACACACACACACACAGACACACACAGACACATTTCTTCCTCTTCCTCTCTCTCTCACACACACACACACACAGTTACGCACACGCACACTTGTTCTTTCACTAACGTTAGCTGAAAAACCCCAAGACAATGTCTGAACGAATGCTCCGACACTTTCTATTTAATTTTAAGGCCATGATCGAATTGCTTTCACACATTTTCGATAGCTTTACTATTTTGCAAAAAGACAACAGACTGGAAGAATACATTTGCTTTTTTGGTTGTGAGACTTGTAGGTGTGTGGTGGACTGAAACAGCTGGCTGGATACGTTCTTGACCACTAGGACAAAGACAGCCCATATGAATAGAAACGTTCAAGGGTATGACCTCAATATACATGTGTCTCTTGCATCCCAGTCTAAGATAACTTGTGGTGTCGTACAATTGAATGTAAATGGAGTGGAGTCAGTTACACATGAACAATTAGGCAACAAAAGGTCAACCTGCACCTTGTCCCAAAGCAGTCAGAACTGGAACACGCAGAGCACGCCAGCGCACAGCACGTGTAAAATCCAATGATCATTGAGGGGATTGATCAGTGATTTAGGCTATCGGATGAAGTTGCAAAGACAGTTGAAAAGCATTGGTTTCATTCGGTTATTTGTGGAATCTCAAAACACTCCCATTTAATGTCTATCCCATACATTAGTCGAATAAACAAACAAAACATTTTCCCGAATGCATCGCTACCTTATGATGAAGGAAGTTGTCTGATAAATTACATTTGGCCGAATTTTGACATTAATATTTCTACCGAGTAATAATCATAAACCCAGGCTACTGGCAACAGCAATAGTAGTTTGTAATATTTCCTAAAACGAAGGTTAATCTGTAGTCAGAAGAACAGAGAACAATGGCATGAAAAGCATTCTTTAATTTGAACAAAATATCAAACTTTGCAAAACATATTTGAAATAGGTAGCCTAAATATCATAAAGCGAATGAATAACGGTACTGTCTCTTTGCATCTTGAACTCTTTTCCTGTGGAAAGGATGACCATGGTTAGCTGCTCAAGCATTTGCAAAGCTTATCTTTTTTGTACAGAGAAATATGCAAGACACCATAAAGCAATTGGCCTACTGTGAAATAACTGTATAATCAACTTTATTTGTTGAATAACTTTGCATTCAAGGAATATATAATATAAACTAACGTGATATTGTATTATTTTGTAGTTTATTATATACAATTATATCATGTTAGTATTACCTTTCATCTTATCTAATCCTATGTCATATAATATTATATGATATTGTGTTTTCTTATAATACATTAGCTATAGCCTACATATTTTAGATGAAAAACGACTGGGTAGATAGATAATCAAAATGCTAAAACTGAAATGCTTATCTCAAAAGCTAGTGTACTTCAATTAAGAAACTATCCATAATAAATGATCAATATGCTATTGAGCTAAATAGCCATTGTGAATTGTAATTTTTCACGACCGTTGCTTCATATACAGAAGGCCAAAATTAGCTGTTCAGAACCAGGTCCATTGAAGTTGTGTGTTGCCTATATCTAGGCTAACAATATTTACATTCGGCTATATACAACCATTTTATTACCAAAAAAGTACATGCATTTTAAATGATTCAATTGTATACTCCTTGTAATAATGAAATGAAGTCACCTCTTAAGGAAACGCTTCATCTGCTAGGCTTACTCATATGCAGCTTATAGCCCATATAGGCCTAGGCGTATTTCATGTAGACAATTATCAAGTTTCAGATCGGTTACACGTTGTTTCTTCTATTCCAGAGATTCGAACTGGGTGTTGAAAAGTGTTCTTCCATTTCTCTGATAGGCTACAGTGCGTGTGATACAGTGCGAGACATTTAGATACGACACTGGAATTGTGCTGTCCTCCAGTGGCCACTTCAAGAAATGGGCTTCCCTCGTTCTCAGTGACACCATTCAAGTCACGTTCAGCTATTCATAGTAGTGATGATGCCAATATAAAAACCATAAACGTTTTCACCGTTTAATAACGTGTAAATCGTATACTGTATGTTGAAATACGTTACTAGGAAATGTGTAGACCTAAGCCTACCTTTTCCCTTCAAATAGTGGATGGATTTTTTTTAAAGTTTAAGTTATTTTTGTTTAGTTAGAATAGATGGATGTGAATGTTGTACATTTCAAGATCTATATCTTTCCTTGTGCAACCTGTTTCTCTAATCAACTGTCAAGTTGGACTTTTGGACTACACTTGGAAATTATTATTATATATGCGTCAACATCGTTGTCTTTAATGGTCGTTACGGTCTTTGGCCTACACAGCTTCAGGCAAGTCTTCGCCATTTACGAATTACATTAATATAACAGACTTGGGGGACATCTTGTGGTCATTCTTGTCATTGTCTTGTCTTATAAACAGAAGGAAGGAATGAAGGAGGGATAGAACGGAGGGAGGAAGTAAGGAAGCGAGAAGCGCTTCAGAAATTCAAACAGGGATTTTTCTTATCATGTCCAGTAGATGGCAGACAATCGCTAATAAGCACAATCAGTTCTGTAGCATGCACATAAAGTATAATGTTTCAGTGTGTGAGACACATACATTTCATAATGGCACTAAAAACTTCCTATTGATGAGCAAGCATGCCCCATGACAGGCTTTCAATCCCCTCCTATTGTAATTATTAACCCATTAGCCAGCAGAGCAGCATTGATAATTAGGTTATGAATAAAGACATCGCAGCTTCCCAAATGGTTCCCTATTCCCTATGTAGTGCATTACTTTTGACAAGAACCCATATATGGGATAGGGTGCTATTTGGGACACAGCCATAATCAATCACTTACAGAGATATTCCAAAGATAAGATGCCATTCGAATGATACCCTCCCACTGCCCCACAACCACTGTCTTCCTCTGTTGCTCTTCTCAAGGACGACTTTTGTTTATATTTCATGCCATGCCAATGTTGAGTAAATGTACATGGTGTCAATACACAGGATGACTGTAGAGCCTTGATTTGAACGTGCAGGGCTACTGGAGAAATGTAATGAACATGCATGCCACAGGAGGCTGTTGAGGGGAGGACAGCTCATAATAATGGCTGAAAACGAGTGAATGGAATGGGATGGTAATCAAACACATGGAAAGTTCAATACCATTCCATCTATTCCGTTCCAGCCATGACTATTAGCCCATCCTCCCCAATTAAGGTGCCACCAGCCACACAATAACCATCATTTGGGTCATATTTCTGTCAGATTGCATTTAAATGATCTGTCTGAATTTTTTGTCGAAGATGTCTACACAAACATATAGAATCAAAAAAAAAATCCTATTCAAAACCTCTCTCAGCCAAGATTGTCTCAGCCAAGGTTTTTGCACATCCCACTATCATCATCCACCTCTGAAAGTCTCGCCACACTCTTGAAATGCAAGCAGTATGCACACAATCCCACATCTCAGACATTTATATGCCAGAGAGGTAGAGGAGATGTTTGCATACTAAACGGTAATTATCATTCTGCTCTCTCTCCCTCTCGCTCGCTCTCTCGCTCTCTCGCCGATCTCAGCCTCCCTCTCTCTCTCTCTCGCTCTCTCTTGCGCTCTGTCTCTCTCTCTCTCTTGCGCTCTGTCTCTCTCTCACACACACACACACACACTCCATCTCCAGAGGGCTCGCTCTAAGCACTTCTGGGAAATAAAACATGTATTAATCAGTGGGAGCTGGGCGCACAGTGATCTTTGACCCCCACACCTATTATGTATAATTGAGCAGTTAATGCAGATAAATAATTAAGCCATTCAAATGTATTTCAGACTAAATGTGTGGTAAGGGATAGGGTATCTCTCCTCTTCTCATTATTTCTTTGGGAAAAAAGACATGGGGTTCTGGCAAAAGATTGTAGGTGATGAAGGAGAGCATGTGGAGTTTGTCGTAGAGCTTAGGCTGAAGGGTTGGTCTGACAGAGCAATGGAAGGGAGTGGAAAGATAGAGCACACTAAACGTATTGTATTCACTACATTTTATACATTCAGATAATACGCTTGTTTTATTGTATACCCTTGCGGGGGAAAAGAAAGGACACTTTCAATCTTCAATCATTTTCAACTGACGTTTCCCAAACTTGAAGTCGTTGAGAGGAAGAAAACTGGAGGTCGTAGTTTCTGTGCCTTTCACCACTGAACACAAGGTCACATTTGTTGTGCTTTTCAGCCACCTATCATGGCAGGTTTTGACCTTGTTTACAATAGGCTGCTGTTGTGACTACCACAGCAGTCATCACTGTGACACTCTGCTACGTGACTTGGGTCATGTCTTTCATTTAACACAGTACCTTTCTTATTCTTCAGCCTCTCTTGAGTATGTGCAGCACCCAGTTTAGGGTATGAAAAAATCATTAATTTAAAGGCACAGCGCCGTCAAAAACGTGATTTTCCTGTGTTTTATATATATTTCCACACTAAGAGTTTGGAATAATACTGTGAAATTGTGAAAATTATGATAATGTACTTCTAGTGTAAGAACTGTTTGAAAAGACCGTGTGAAATTTCAGCCTGTTTTGGTGGGAGGGAGTTTTGGCCTTCCATGGTGACATCACCATGTGGTAAATTATACTGAACAACAACAAAAAATGCAACATGTAATGTTTTGGTCCCATGTTTCATGAACTGAAATACAAGATACCAGAAGTGTTCCATACGCACAAAAAGCAAATATCTCTCAAAAATGTCTCCTTTGCCACCTTACAGGTGTGGCATATCAAGAAACAGCATAATCGTTACACAAGTGCACCTTGTGTTGGGGACAAGAAAAGGCCACTCTAAAATGTGCAATCTCCCATAAGCTGCCTCCAACATTGCTTTAGAGAAGGTATTCCCAAACTGGGGTACGCCAAATAAAAATGTGATTCACATTTACAGTTTTTTTACAATTGCTAACAAGCGTTTACCTATACTTAAGATACTTTTTCTAAACTCTTAACACAGCAACACACCTACATCACACAATTAGCCAAATAGTACATTTTCTGCTCAAAACCACATTTTGTTAATTAAATACCAACTCCAAATTTCAAAATGCAAAAAAACTTTCGCTACATCCGCTAACTCTATCAAAACACGGCAAACCCGACTCAATATCTAATCATTCTGTCAAAACACAAGCACATGTTTTTTATCCAAGAGGAACATATAGTCAATCATAGCACAATGCCTTTCAAAATACTAACAGTTGATGGCACTACAAAAACTGCATTACTTTCCATGTTTCAGTTCTGCCTGCATACAATAGACAATATGAAATCCAGTGTTTTTTATAATTCCGTTTCTTTTTACTGTAAACCACTCAAAAATTTTTGGTTGAGTGCCGATGTGTGAATTTTTGGCAACATACTATCTAAAAGTGAATGAGTCATCTTAACGTTATAGAATGTACAGTAGAAAAAATAGTACGTGACAGAATTGCTGCAGTAAAATCTTTATTAGCAACATGAAATTGCTGCCGGTGATCAAAAAGAAATCCAACATACATGGCCTTTGGTTCCAAATGTGTAAAAATTAAACACAATTACAGTAAAAAAAAAAACACAAAAATGCACAGTCCTGTTCTAATCTATACGATCTTCAGCATTTTGCCACATGTTCTCGTCCACCTTACATCTTATGTCGTCTCTCGCTATGCACCTTGGATAGAAACGCTTGGCATGCCTTATCCACCCCTGGCAGTCTTCATCTGAGATGTCTCTGCAGCCGGCATCCATTGCATCCAGGAGGGACATTTGGTCATGTGGCCGATGATCATACACTTTCCTACTCCTGGCAGAAAACATTTCCTAAATGGGGTTGAGGAAAGGCAGGTGGGGGGGAGGAAGAAGGAAACCATTCTTGGATGGGCTGCAAACCAGTTTGTGATTGCATGTGAATGGTGGAATGCTACATTGTCCCATGCAATCACAAATGTCCTCATGTTTCCTTCCACCTGTTCCCTTTCTGCTTCTGGCACCAGTTGTTGGTGGAGGACATCTAAAAACATAAGAAGGCGCTCAATGTTGTATGGACCAATTTGGCATTTCTGCAGGACCAAACCAACACCTGAGATTGCAGCACACATAGTGATATTTGTTCTTCTCTGACCCGGCACATCAACGGTGGCCCTTTTCCTGATGACATTTCTTCCCCGCCGACGTGTTTTTGCTAGGTTAAACCCTGCCTGAAATGATTTCACGTGGGGTCTGATTAGCTTCCAACTCCATGACTCTCTGAATGAAATCAAACACAGTATGTGTAAATGCTTTTCAGTATGTCCTACTGTATGTACTGTAACCCATGTTTACATGTAGAGTAGCATAGTGTAAAACTCACTATAGATCAAGACATATTGGATAGACACCATACCTGGACGTACTGGTGCCGGAGGAACTGTGTACAATTGCTTCATTCCAACTCTGTGTTTGGTCAGAGTCCGAGCAATGGTAGTCAGCCTGATGCTTTCCACATTGTGAAATACCAGGTTGTCCTCTACAATTTTGCATTGTCAGCAATGACCAATCCTACAATGACAGGTCTTCATTGAGGAGCTTTCCTCTTCCCCCAGAGGGAGGAAGACGTTGCGTCCTTCAGAGGAACAAAAATACAACATATGTATTTGCATTGGGACTGGTGGCCTACAGTTACTGTGGGACATAGCAACAGTAATGATGGAAGAAGCCCTTGTGACTGGTGGCCTACAGTTACTGTGGGACATAGCAACAGTAATGATAGAAGAAGCCCTTGTGGCTGGTGGCCAACAGTTACTGTGGGACATAGCAGCAGTAATGATAGAATAAGCCCTTGTGACTGTTGGCCTACAGTTACTGTGGGACATAGCAACAGTAATGATAGAAGAAGCCCTTGTGACTGGTGGCCTACAGTTACTGTGGGACATAGCAGCAGTAATGATAGAAGAAGCCCTTGTGACTGGTGGCCTACAGTTACTGTGGGACATAGCAGCAGTAATGATAGAAGAAGCCCTTGTGACTGGTGGCCTACAGTTACTGTGGGACATAGCAACAGTAATGATAGAAGAAGCCCTTGTGACTGGTGGCCTACAGTTACTGTGGGACATAGCAACAGTAATGATGGAAGAAGCCCTTGTGACTGGTGCCCTACAGTTACTGTGGGACATAGCAACAGTAATGATAGAAGAAGCCCTTGTGACTGGTGGCCTACAGTTACTGTGGGACATAGCAGCAGTAATTATAGAAGAAGCCCTTGTGAAATGCATTACTTACCTGTTGGTTCGTTGAAAATTCCGGATAATGGAAGCCACGGTTAACCGTCTGAGATTAGGCAGGACTCTTTCCCCAGCCTCTCTCAGTGATAGACCATGGTTTATGATGGTGGCTCTTATTTCATCAGTGACAACACCTCTTACTCTCCTTTGAACACCACCACGTATTCTTACTCCTCTCCCCCTACCTCTCCTTCTCCCTTGTCCTGGTCCTACTACTCCCCTGCCTGGTCCAGCTACTACTCTGCCTGGTCCAACTACTCCTCTGCCTGGTCCAGCTACTTGCATATTTACTCCTCTCCTGGTCCAACTACTCCTCTGTCTCGTCCAGCTATTCCTTTCCCTTGTCCAGACATAATTCTTTCTCTCTCTGCTCTTCTGTGTTGTTCTGTATCCACATTGAACAAAATCAATCCAAAGAGTCCCATTTTTACTGTGTATGTCCATGTAATTGAAAGAACTTCAACACCTGGCTATGTCTCTGATTGAGATTGGAATCAGCTGTGGTTAGGCTATTTTACACAACTTACAGTAAATCAGCTATTTCTAAATGTTTCAATGACGTGTTCATTCAAAAATACATATCAGCTGTTTCAATATAGCTTTTGAGCTGCTGTTGTTGCAGAAGTAGAGGTTTTATACTATATTTAAGGTTTTGAACATTAGGTCTTCATTTCTGGCATGCTGTGTGCAAGCATTTGTAAATAAGACTTGAGAGATCTATAATTTTGGTATTGGGTAAGCTTGTATGTAAAGAAAATTAAACGTGTTAATTGACTGCATATTCTGTGGTCCACAACAGACGGATGTTGTGCTAATTGTGTTTAGAGTTTTGAAAATGTGACTACAGATTGGACAAAAGGATGTTAGAGATTGTAAAAAACTGTACAAATTAAAATGAAAAAAAAGTATTGAATTTTTTTTTAAATCTTCACATTTTCAAACAGTCCATTTATATTTTCCAACGGGGCTATACATTTGGGTGAGGTTTTTTCTCGCCTGAGTAGCCTCGTTTCACTGCCCAAAATAAAATTAAACCATCTAGTGTTCAGCGAAATAACAACACAATGTCAAATACAGGTAGCCTAGTCAAATAATTAACATCCAATCACATTAACCGTTACTCTCTCGCGGGAATTCCACTAACGGTCCGTATGTTGCCAAACGTAGCTGCTGCTCATGTTGGTATCTGTACTGATGGTGCAAAAGCCATGACAGGGAGGTATAGTGGAGTGGTAACGCGCGTGCAAGCAGTTGCTCCCGACGCCACTTTGGTACACTGCAGAATCCACCGAGAGGCTCTTGCTGCCAAGGGAATGCCTGACAGCTTGAAATACGTTTTGGACACTACAGTGAAAATGGTTAACTTTGTTAAAGCAAGGCCCCTGAACTCTCGTGTATTTTCTGCATTATGCAATGATATGGGCAGCAAACATGTAACGCTTTTGCAACATACAGACGTGCGCCGGTTATCAAGGGGCAAAGAATTGATAAGTTTTTTTAAATTGAGAGACGAGCTTAAAGTTTTCTTTACTGAGCATAATTTTCACTTGTCTGACCGCTTGCATGATGACGAGTTTCTCACACGACTGGCCTATCTGGGTGATGTTTTTTTTCTCGCCTGAATGATCTGAATCTAGGATTACAGGGACTCTCTGCAACTGTATTCAATGTGCGGGACAAAATTGAAGCTATGATTAAGAAGTTGGAAGTCTTCTCTGTCTACATTATCATGCACAACACACAGGTCTTTCCTTCATTGTTTGATTGTTTGTGTACAAATGAACTCAAGCTTAAGGACAATGTCCGTAAGCTTGCCAATAACAGGTAATTTTCTGCATTCCCTTCCCCACTCAAATCACTCCCAGACATTCTTAGCTAAATTCTTGCTTGAGAAATTTCTAAGCTATTTTCGTTTGTTTTTAATTGAAAACAATCACAGTAAGGTACCCAGAAATGATTTGATATTGAGATAAAAATGTTATTTTGATTAGAATGAGCTGTCAACGCCTTTGACCGCCCCTGAAACAAACAAACTACTACGAAACAGAAAAGGTGTTTTATGTAAACCAGAGAATATCAGTGGATTTATATAAGGGCTGTCTAGAAAGATGGGGGGATGAGTGGGGGATAAGGGGGTGAGATGGGATTGGCAAACGTCTCTGCGCCCAGAGGAGGAAGGGGTAGAGGGGGGCACAGCTGGTAGACCTGTGGAGCAGAGCTAGGAAATGATCCAAGTCTCTACTATACCCTCTTCAACTCCTCTTTCTTAATTTCTTCCACGTGTTCTTTATTCTAACAATTTAAACACTTTGCCCACAGTAAGGATTGGTGAACTTTAAAGAGAAGTCATAGATGCGACTCCATGGCCCTCCATCCCCTCAACCCACAGCAAAACACAAACAAGAAGTGATTACAGTCGAAGGCCATAATTATGAGTAGTCAAAATGAGGGACAGCACACTGTTTTGATTCGTTTTTGTTCATGGGATTCTTGTGTTTTGTGATGTCGTTTCAAAATTGGACTATACTGTATTCTCATTGTTAGACATGACGTCTGTGGACATACTCGTCATATTTTGATTGCTGACCATGAAAGAATAAAGTATGTGCCTCATTGGCAGTAGTGGCATTAGTTGCCATGCTTAGATTGGTTAAGGAACTGTACCCTCTTCAAACACAATGCCCTCAGATAAAGAATGCCCACATCATCATAATGAGAAGTCCTGCACAGACCAATATTGCAGTAATTTGATCAAACCTTGTTATTTTCTGCATCCTTTTCTTCATTCATCAATGCTACAATTAAAAGCACAATCTGCAATTTCAACATTGAATGTACTGATCAACAGGAAATATTCCCTTCCAGATAGTCCTTTGTGTTGGTGAAGTCACGATTTGAATGGCAAATCCCAGATAGGGAGGTTTAATTTGCTCTTTACCAATCAAACATATTTTGTTCTTTAGCTGTTGAGGCTCATTAGTAGCCTGTGGATGTGGGACCTCATCTCCCATTCAGCATTGTGTTGCCACTAACCTTTCTCAATGCCCCTGGAGTAGCAACTATCTCATTTGTATACAAGCCATGTCAATTTCAATGTTAAAGGGCGGCTAAATGCAATTTGTGTTGAGGTGAGCTTTAAAACAAAGAAAGCGGAAGTGTCTTTGTCTTAGTTTCCCTGATAAGTGTTTGGGATTTGTTTTACTTGTTTCTCTGCAAGGCATATTGTATCCTGATTAGGGTTGCACAATTCTGGTAACTTTCCCATGATTCCCAGGTTTTCCAGAAATCCTGTTTGGAAGATTTTTGTGGAAAACAGACGTTTTGCAACCCTAACCCTGATCTGATTGAGTTGAGAGTGTTGTAAGAGTTCAGTGTTTGCTTTGGGGTTTTGGGTAATGTCTTCTAGTTTTATCATCCTTTTCTTTCTTCTTTTACCAAACGTTTGATTCATTTTTACTCAAACCCCTGTTTGATTATCAGAATAAATTGTTTCACCTTAATCAGGAGTAAAAATGTGAGAAACAAATACAATAGAATGATGAATGGGCCACACAAGCGTGATCATCTCAAAAGCCGGAAAACTCAATGTCAAAAAGTTGAAGACTGGCAGAAGCTGAACGATTATGTGTCATACACAAGTGATGATGATCAGAGTGCCTGAGGAGGAAGAGAAAAGGATGAGAGAGGGAGGTATGTAGAGGTGGTTGAGGGCAAGGCAGAAGGCATGATGACAACCACCTGAACTGAGATTCTGAGACGAGTGAGCGAGAGCCCCCATTGGTAACCGGGGGGAGGAAAAGAGGGATAGAGGAGAGGGATGAAGGGGATAAAGAGAAAGGGATGAGAGAGGGAGGTGTGTAGAGGTGGTGGAGAGTGCAGAATGTGATGGGAACCCCCAGTTCTGAGAGGTACGAGCGATCCTTCCCTTGTACCGGGGGGGGGGGGGGG
>QNTS01000622.1:576382-590692 GCA_003317085.1 Hucho hucho | reverse complement strand
GGGGGGGGGGGGGGGGGTCATGATGGATCACCGCATCCCTCTAAGCTCCTCATCATGCACAGGGTCCAACCTAACAGAGATGTGTTTTTGACAGTAATACGCCATGTGGCCCATTCCCTACCCGATGAATCATCTGATCTCTGGCTCCAACAGGCAGCACAATGCAGATTGAGGGACATAATTCAGCCGGAGGCTTTGGATCTCCAGAGTCAGACCCTGTTAGGAGAAAATGAGGTGCCGGGACAAGGTGTGACAGTGGTGGCTGATAAGTGTCATGAATGCTAAAGGGGGTATGTGATTGTTCTTGATTTACAGAAAGTGAGAAGAACTTCAACTGGCGACAGATCATTTGATTCCACGCTTTAAATGTAACCCTGTAGAGAGAACCGGGAAACTGAAAAGTGTTAATTTAACTGAAAAGTGTTAAATTCAACAAGCTCTCAGTGTTGATAGGCATTTAAAGACTCTGTGATGTCATGGTACATCGTGTTGCTGAGTCGAAAATGACTACACAGCAACTTGTTACGGCATCTGTATTGCGTTGTAGCAACGAAACAGGTCTTTCATTAGTGTGCAATGCATTGGATCCCAGGTCTGCCTTCCGAGTCGTAATTTGCAACCAGTAGCACTGTTTTTGGAGTCTCTCAAAGTCTCTCAAACAGAACACAAGTCAAAATGAGACTTGGAAACCACAGAACAATGAGAGCATGCATTGTAATGATTTTGAATTGCAACTATCCTGGCTGTTATGATCTGAGCTATCCCATTGGAACCAGTAGAGTTCACACTATATTTTTGGATGTACGATTAAACAATTCTAAAACGAGAGATTAAGACAGACACTAAACTGCCCAGTGATTGGCTGTACTTTATTTTTCTATAAATATTTCCCTCCATAGACTTTGAAAAGGAAATAAAAGTCAGAAGGAGAGACAAACTGATGTCTTGGATTTGTATAATTTATTGTAGAGATATGTGACAGTGAATCTGAATGATTTCCGCCCAGAGACTAAACAAAACAGACTTTATTTGAATCCCTCAATCAGAAATAATCCCAAGCTTGATCTTGGTGTAGGTGATGCATTTGTTTTCGCCTTTCTCCTTAGGTGAAAATTTGACAAATATTCTCTGCCTCGGTGTGTCTGTGTCTTTCTTGATTAAATCAACCCTTGCATTCCCGCAGCAGAATTTAATATGAGATGTTCTGTAGAAAGTATAATGATCATCTTTTAATAAGCCAACACCATATGTCATAGGAATGCCTATAATTTCCACAGGCACCTCATGTGATCCTTCTGGAGGTGACCGGTCTGGATGTGACCTGTCTGGATGTGACCCGTCTGGATGTGACCCGTCTGGACGTCACCCGTCTGGATGTGACCCATCTGGATGTCACCCATCTGGATGTGACCCGTCTGGATGTGACCCGTCTGGATGTCACCCATCTGGATGTGATCCGTCTGGATGTCACCTGTCTGGATGTCACGTGTCTGGATGTGACCCATCTGGATGTGACCCATCTGGAGGTGACCAGTCTGGATGTGACCCATCTGGACGTGACCCGTCTGGATGTGACCCGTCTGGACGTCACCCGTCTGGATGTGACCCGTCTGGATGTCACCCGTCTGGATGTGACCCGTCTGGATGTGACCCGTCTGGATGTGACCCGTCTGGATGTCACCCGTCTGGATGTCACCTGTCTGGATGTCACCCGTCTGGATGTCACCCTGCCATCCTACTACGCATTGACTCAAACTGAGAGGCTTTTAGTGAAACTGTCACTGACATTTATCTGAAAAGAATGTCAGACTGATAAATGGGAAATTGAACTTTCCTCTTAGTAGCTTCTTTCAAACAGAAGTTAAAGGAAAATACCACTCAAAAACTATCTTTTGGTTTTTCATGTCAGAAATCAAGTTTTCAAGATATAGAACTTTCAAAATACATAAAGTGTCACAGTATCATCATCAACATGATCATAGTTCTCTGTATTTTGAAAGTTCAATATGTTGAAATCTTGACTGCTGACATGCAAAACATGTTGGGATTGTATCAACAGTGGACTAATGAAACAAATACCAATAGTTTTTTCCTATAAGTACTTTGCTGTATTGTGTGTATGTACGTGATACGTAGTACTGTATTTACATGATTCAAAATGCATTTCTCAATTTTCAAAGCAGGAGAAGACCAGAGTCATGGTCAGACTGTCTCACTCACGAGGCAGTGCAGTGGGCTAGGGGCAGAAGCGATCATTCCCGGGACAGGACAACACTGCCTGCAACTCAAGCCTGTCAGACCGAATCACATCAGAGCAAAGAGCCAGACTCGTCCTTTCATCTATCAAGGAGCTTTACCAGACTGCCTGTCACCCTCCAATCTTTCACCCTCATCCAGGAGGGCTCATTCTGGCCCTCCATCTTGTGGCAAGTGACACCTACATACTGTTGTTGATGTCTCAATTGGAGTGAGGGAGAACATTTCTCCCTAATGTTTTGTTTTTAGTGTGCGACTGCAGTTGAGACAAGGTCATCGTAAGGTTTTATAGAGGGAATGTATATGAGTGTTCACAGCATAGGTGGATTTTTCAGCTGCATTTTCCCCGCGATATCAAGGTGTAGGGTTCTGGTCAAGTCAATTTCCACTGGGCACATACTGGTTGAATCAACGTTGTTTCCATGTAATTTCAACGAAATTACGTTGAACCAACGTGGAATAGACGTTGCATTAACGTCTGTGACCACTGGGTTGCCTCTCTCTTGGCCAGTTTGTTTGAGTATATGGTAAGTTGATCTAGTGCCTATAGGCTGGGCTTAGGCCTATAGGCTCATTGAGCTAACGTGGCCTTGAAAAAATGCCTTTGACCTTTGACCCAGGTTCTTAACCCGGTTTAGCATACTTACAACACTTAAGTAATTTAAATGTTACCTGAATGTTTACTGACATCAAACTCTTTTGGTCTGGAGATCTTCCACGTTATCATCAAACACCCCCTGAACCTAATTTACTGTCCAGGCTGTTGTTTTTCCCTCAATCTCAGTATCACTGATCTCAAATGTTTCTGTCTGTCTGGCCGTTTGTGTTTTTCCTCTTGAAAACCTTTTTGATATGCAAAATGAGAACACCTCCCTGTGGCAAATTATGAATCAACAACAGCACTTTTTGAAGAGTTCCGAAATAGAACTCCCTGTGGTCACTTGTGCCATCAGCATTTCTTTGTCACCTTGTTAGCTGCCTACCCCCTGGGTTCCATCATACTTATGAGTGTTTCTGCAAACCGTCAGTCTCTCAGTGTATCTCTATCCATGACATTACACCAGGACGTTTACATAGGTATATCTAGCCCACAGCTCTCCCGGATGGGGTCTCTATAGCTACACACTACGCACCTATTAGATTCGATTGAGTCTTGAAATGTGCCTGTGTGCATGGTGATGTCTTCGGGTGAGTCGATGCAGGCAGCTCCACTTCCTCCCTTAATTAAGAAGCGATAAGGTGGGATGATGAGAGGTATCATCACCACACACCAGAACACTCTCCAGGGGATGTTCTGTGTATAATATGTGTTGGTAGCACTTTGACGCCATTGGTAATGAGTAGGATACATGAAAGGTGGATACATTATAGTCTACATGTGAAAAGGAAATGGACAAAACTTTTCAATATCGACTATTGAGTGTATTTGATGAAACCATGCCAGAATGGCTTTTATCAGGGTGGTTATTTTGGGGGAAATTGTAGGGTATGAATTTAGTCATCTTGAACACAGCTAAATAAATCAACAACTTAGCCAGAGCCATGTTGAACCAGACTGGCTAATATTTGTTTTGCATGATTGCTGTTTAATTGATAGACAGCTGTTTAATCTGCCTGCCTCCAGGTGGAAAGCTGGTAAAATCATCACTTAGAGACACAGCACAGTCAACCTCTTAGGAATGAAGTATGCTGTTGGCTAGACATGGTTCCTCCAATAACTCTTAATGACTTTTCAGTCAACTCCTATCCAGGGGTATGTTCAGCTGGAAGAAAATGTTTTGAAACATTACCATCTGAACTTGACCAATAAGAAATGCTCCTTTTTGTTTTGCTATGGTGTGCCCTACTGAATGCGACCCAGGTCTACACACATCCACCATCATTCACATTTGGATGACTGATACAGAGTTATTTGGGTTTTCGGATATTTATTGATTTCTTGTTTGAAGTCTTTTGATTATTTGTGTTAATTGTTTGACATTTTACTGCACTGTTAGGAGCTAGTAACACAAGCATTTCGCTGCACCCGCTATACCATCTGCTAAACTGTGTATGCGACCAATAAACTTGGTTTGATTTGATGATGCGTCACAATTAACTCATCGTATTAAATTGAAAAGACACACCTTGTTCGGTGCAGTTGTAACTTCATTAGTCTCTCTCTCTCTCTCTCTCTCTCTCTCTCTCTCTCTCTCTCTCTCTCTCTCTCTCTCTCTCTCTCTCTCTCTCTCTCTCTCTCTCTCTCTCTCTCTTTCCTCCTCCTTAAACACACATTCATCTATCATCCGCTTTAGCCACTGACAGCCCCTGAGACATATGGGTTAGCCGTTGTAGAAAGGGAATAAGAGGACAGTACTGCAACAGCGTCTGGGAATATAGACGGACCACAGCAGTCACCTAAAAGTAATAAGCCCCTCAGTAGAGGTCTAATGAGTACAGTAATCTTTTTCAGTTCCTACAGATGACAACATGTATCTGAGAAGTTAAAAGCTACAGCTGAAGTCCATTTGTGTACATTACTCCATGTACACGTTTTCACACCACCAGCAAAACCCTAGTCACAATCTCATGTACACTGAGTGTACAAAACATTAGAAACACCTTCCTAATATTGAGTTGCACACTGTTTTGCCCTCAGAACAACAGCCTCAATTCGTCTGGGCATGGACTCTACAAGGTATTGAAAGCGTTCCACGCTTCCTCCAGTTGTGTCAAGTTGGCTGGATGTCCTTTGGGTGGTGGACCATTCTTGATACACACTGGAAAATGTTGAGCGTGATAAACCCAGCAGCATTGCAGTTCTTGACACACTCAAACCGGTGTGCCTGGCATCTACTACCATACCCAGTTCAAACCACTTAAATCTTTTGTTTTTCCAATTCACCCTCTGAATGACACACATACACAATCCATGTTTCAATTGTCTCAAGGCTTTCATCTCCTTCCCTTCATCTACACTGATTGAAGTGAATTTAACAAGTTACATCAATAAGGGATCATAGCTTTCACTTGGATTCAACTAGTCAGTCTATGTCATGGAAAGAGCAGGTGTTCTTAATGTTTTGTACACTCAGTGTAGACTGTATCATGTATATTGTACTGTTACTCCCTCACTTGGACCAGTAGGGAGGCCACATCAGAACAGAGAAAAACATCAGACGAGAGAAAAACAGGCATATGTGACTCATGGGTTGGTAATGTTTGAATTTATGTGTGAAAAAAGCCCTTATGCCCCCATATAAAAAATATACTACAGTTGTTATGGTGTAAGTACTATAGTATTCACTGTAGTGTTTTTGCAGACATTACTGTAGTATTCACTCAAGTCTGTAAAAACATACTGTAGTATTTACTGTAGTACTTACTTTATTATTTACTGTAGTATACGGTAGTATACTGTACTATTTATAGTTAACTAGGTAGGACTCGCATCTGAACAGATGGTTCAGAGCTTCTGCTCTTTTCAATAACCGGTAGGGAACACAATATATGGTCTTTACTTGGCATGTAGGTTTCTTACTTGCACAAATTGCAAAATGGGTGAGGGGAATGGGCAGGGTAAATGCTAATTAAATACTGTAGTATTTACTCTAGTTTTAAAAGTGTTGTGTTTTTGCGGACTGTAGTGTTTTTGCTGACATTACTGTAGTCATTACTGTAGTATTTCCTACAGTGTTTTTTGTGGATAATGCTGTAGTATTTGCTATAGTATTCTACAGTATACTTACAACATTCTATAGTCAGTATTACACATAATTGAGGGATACTATAGTGTGTAATATAGTTTTCTACAGTATACTACAGTTTACTATATAATTCTATAGTAAGTACTGTAGTATTCTATGGTAAACTGTAGTATTTTTTTCATGTGAGCATCTGTGAGTCAATTTATGAGAGCCCATAACCCTTAACTTTACCGCAACCTTAAACCTAGCCTTAACCACATTCCTAACCCCAACCCTAAGCAACAAACGAAAAATAAACAAACCTGCGGCCTCAGGTAGTAGAATGGACAGATTATTATCACCGTCTTTCAGTGGTGGAAAAAGTACCCAGTTGTCATACTTGAGTAAAAGTATAGATGCGACCTTAATAGAAAGTTACTCAAGTAAAAGTGGAAGTCACCCAGTAAAATAATACTTGAGTAAAAGTCTAAAAGTGTTTGGTTCTAAATATATTTAAGTATCAAAAATAAAAGTATAAATCATTTCAAATGACTTATATTAAGCAAAGCAGACGGCACCGATTTGTTGTTTTTAAAATGTACGGATAGCCAGGGGCACAGCCCAACACTCAGACATCATTTACAAAAGATGCATTTGTGTTTAGTAAGTCCGCCAGATTAGAGGCAGTAGGTATGATCAGGGATGTTCTCTTGATAAGTGCGTGAATTGGACAATTTTCCTGTCCTGTTAAGCATTCAAAACGTAACGAGTACTTTTGGATGTCATGGAAAATGTAGGGAGTAAAAAGTACTTTATTTTCTTTAGGAATGTAATGAAGTAAAAGTAAAAGTTGCCCAAAATGTAAATAGTTAAGTAAAGTACAGATACCCCAAAAACTACTTAAGTATTTTTACTTAAGTACTTTACACCACTGCCTTCTTTGTCAAATAACCACTAACCTTGTGGATATTGAGCAAAAAGGATCCTCACCATAAACTAACCCTAAGGCTGTGCACTCCTTTTGAAGTGAAGCCATAAGGAAAACATGAAATGTGTGAAGGAAAATCACACATTTCAGTCTTGACTCTGATGATAGTATTTATAAGTGAGGAGCACCTTCACTAGTGCTAGTATTGGATGGCAGGTTGTCACTTTAACCTGCAGCGTTGCTCCATAAGACTCAGCCATGCTGTGGTCCCGTCTTGTCCCGTTGGTAGAACATGGTGCTTGTAACGCCATGGTTGTGGGTTCGTTTTCCACGGGGGACCAGTACGAAAATGTATGCAGTCCCTACTTACTGTAACTCGCTCTGTAATGTTTTAAAACATCCAATGAGACATACTGTAAAATAATATTTATTGGTACATGAGGACAAAAACAAATTCACTATTGGCCTAGTGATGTAAAATAAAACACAACTCTGGACTCTGAATGTACCGAACACATGGGTTATATGGTTCTATCTCTGTGCATTTGACCTTAGCTACATATAGGCTATTTCTCCACATAAGGTGTTCCTATTGAGTAAAACAAACTGCTGCATAAAGTAATCTTACCACATTCAATCAAACGACCTCAACTGCTATATAGCCTATTTATCCTATATATTATTGGTAGTTAGAAGACCATTACAAGCACCCTGATCTTCAAAGGAAATGAGAGAGCGAAACGAATAAAGATTCTGTTTGGACCTCATTCGGAGGTAGAGTCATGGGTAGCATACAACTTGTCAGGCTATTTAATCTGGATACAAAATGAATCCAGAGAAGGTGCTGTACTTGTTGTTGTTGCCTCCGTGTGCTTTGCCACCGTCCAGTTTGACATAAATCTCATCTCCGGAGTCCAGGTGTAGAACCACGCTGTTACCTGCGTAATCGTAGTTCTGGTCTGCATCCTGTGCAATAGCACTTGCCCGAACCTGTGTAATGGAAGGGATACACAAAATAAGTATAATCCTCATTAACTTGATATTTTATGGTTATTTGATTTCGTCTTTTACGGTCAGACAAATTCCTCCACTAGCACTTTGTAGAATAGATTATATTATGTCACTTTGGAAACCACAGAAGGGGGAACAAGGGCATAACCAGATAAATGTTCAAGCCTTTCTTTACTGTGGCAATCTAACGTATAGCCTAAACGATTTAACTGAGTGTACCATTGCTAAGCATATGCTAAGGGACCTAAATGTCCTACTATAAAGCCGAAAAGTGCACTAGCCAAAATGATATAAAGTGAGTGCGTAAAATGTGTGCGTAAAGTATACGTTTTTCTACATACCCTTTGGGTTTTTGCATGTATTTATAGTATGTTATTGACATGAATTGTTTTCAAATGAATTCGTGAATGAGAATAGAATATTTTCGTATATGTTAATTGAAATGAAATAATGTTTACCTGTCCGTTTTTGCACAAGTCTGCCCACATGCTTGTCCCGTCGCCTCCTCGCATTAACACATGGTATGTGAAAAAATAAATTCCGGACACTTGGCAAGTGAACTTGCCATTGGTTGGGTCGTATTGATTTCCCAAGTTTGTGACAACATCGTCGAATTTAAGAACCTCATATCCTTCGTGTGGGTTCTTCAACCCGACATAGAACGCAACCTTTGTTTCACTGAGTGCAGTGTTAACCTCGTCCGTGTCCGTTTCGGTCTTTGCAGTCCCTGACGTTACCGCGGGGTAACCAGCTTTCCCGGAATCACCCCTGTCTCCAGGTGGTCCTCTTGGGCCGGGAGGTCCTGGTTCTCCCGGTGGACCTCTTGGTCCAGGTTTCCCAGGTCGCCCTAATTCACCTTTGGAGCCTTGCGCCATTGGCGGCGGCGGGATGGCATTCATGTCCTGCATGAGCTCCATGGCCGTGGCGCTGGCGGGTTTCGAACTGTATGGATCACAGATCATTCGACAGGTGCCCATCATCTCATAGTGAGCCGAAGTCTTGGTACTTTGCACAAGCAGCGGTATTGCTATGATAAGGGCCAACACCATGACGATGCCAACCACAGCGGCCACAAGTCGCTTCCTCTGGAATATCCGAGAAGCAAGCGATAGAAAGTCTGCTGAGCTTGGAGGAGTAATAGTGGAATGTTTGCGTGCGTAATTAGAAGGTAAAAAACTGACAGCGAATATATTTTCTTCCTCAATGCAACTATTCTATTTTGTTTTGTCCATAAGCCTTAGGCAGTCGTGCCAGAGCAGACAGACGAAGGGTATGAATCTTGGCATGGATGGGCGCTCGCTGGTTCTCAGCGCTGATTTGGAGCGCATCTATTCTATTCCAGTCCTACCGGGGTCGCTGACGTAACACATGCGGAGTAAAGCCTTTTGCAATTTGGATTAAGATCGAAACAATAATCGGGCAATCTTTATGTATGAATTACAAATCCTCATATTACAGCAAGGAGGATATGGAATTAGAAAGCATTAAACACTTTGATCCCACCATTTATATTTTGAAACACGCAAACCATGTGGTTGTACAGAACATGTCCCCATATAATTAAATAGAACAGAATAGCCATTTCTATGCTGAAACGAAAAGCTCTATGTACGGTGCAGGAGCTGTCCTTTCAGCACCACTCCCAATCATTGGGAAGCTGGCGCCCCACTGAAAATCAACATGAATCAAACATTTAGCCTATGTATCAATGCGATTTTAAAGGAACTTGACAATTTAGTAATTTTGCTGTAGGTCTCTCTAATATTTGTTTTATTAAACATTAGTTCGTCACCTCCCCTTTGTAACAAATGGCAATCCCCACACCATCCATGTCAACCTACGTTTACATTCACACATTCTTGTATTCTGTCTTCAATTTCATGTCTGAAACAAATCTGTTAATCCTTCTGTTCCAGAGCTGGGGTTTAACATCTCACACCCTGTCTCAGCAGCTACGCAATCAGCTAACAGCAAAGCTAACATTTATTCCCTGTCATTCCTTGTTATTGAGTCTGTCATTATTGGCTACCAATAGACACTGGTAATGCAGACAGATTTCCTATGCACGTTCCCATATACTTAAATAAAACAGAATAGTAATTTAATGTGTTGCTGTGAGTGTTCCCTTGAACCCTTTTTTTGTCTTGTTGGCTAGGCCTAGGCTACTAGTGGAACTTTTGCGGGAAATATTTAGAAACACTCCATCGAGACAAATGTGAGTGACCAAAACGTTACTATGAAATTGTTTATTGATTTTCAATTATAAACAAACATAAGGAAGTGCCAAATATTTTAATCAAATGAACAACCCGTCCCCTGTCAATAGTGGTCGCGTGCAGTGTGATTACTTGCATTATGACTCAACGTTGTGTTACCACATTTACATAATGAGTTCCAAGAATCTCTGTGAGTTCCAAACTGACGATTAGTATTGTGACGTTTTCTAGCCTATAAATGACCCCGAGCAATCAATGTTCGTTTATTAGTAGCAACGACTTGTTTGTAGAGACTACTACTTGGATAACTCTCTGAACATTAAGGTCTGTTGTTCCGAATGTTGGAGACCTTACCGGAAATTGTACCGGATGGCGTCTGTGTTGAAGATTGACTAACCATGGATCCAGCAACTATGGATCCATATAATGTGAGTAATCAAACACTTCAATATGGAGCATGGCGGTAGCAAGTAACCTATTAGCTCTAGTCCAGGGCGGTAGTGTGCGTTCCTTCACGCTATCACCATAGACCAGAGTTAGCAAGTACAATGCTTTTTGCTGTTGTTGATTTCACGTTGAAATTACGTTTGTTGACAATTTAACCAAAATTAATTCAAAACTAGATGTTGAAATGATGTCTGTGCCCAGTGGGTTACTTACGCAATACGCTCTGAGGGGGTGTGGTATATTGGCAATAAACACAAACCACTGAGGTGCCTTATTGATATTATAAACTGGTTACCAATGCAATTAGAGCAGTATCACCATAGACCAGGGTTAGGAAGTACCCAGTGATTTTTGCTGTTGTTTTCATGTTGAATTCACGTTAGTTGACAACTTAACCAAAATGTATTCAAAACTAGATGTTGAAATGATGTCTGTGCCCAGTGGGTTACTTACGCAATATGCCCTGAGGGGCTGTGGTATATTGCCAATATGCCACGGCTAAAGGCTGCTCTTAACATGATGCAACATAGAATGCCTGGATACAGCCTTTAGCCGTGGTATATTGGCAATAAACACAAACCCCTGAGGTGCCTTATTGATATTATAAACTGGTTACCAATTTAATTAGAGCAGTATCACCATAGACCAGAGTTAGCAAGTACCCAGTAATTTTTTTCTGTTGTTGTTTAACCATTGAATTCAAGTAAGTTGACAACTTAACCAAAATTAATTCAAAATTAGATGTTGAAATTATGTCTTGTGCCCACTGGGTTACTTACGCAATTTGCCCTGAGGGGGTGTGGTATATTGCCAATATACCACGTCTATAGGCTGCTCTTAACATGATGCAACATAGAATGCCTGGATACAGCCTTTAGCCGTGGTATATTGGCAATAAACACAACCCCCTGAGGTGCCTTATTGATATTATCAACTGGTTACCAATGCAATCAGAGCAGTATCACCATAGACCAGAGTTAGCAAGTACCCAGCGATTTTTGCTGTTGTTGAATTCACGTTAGTTGACAACTTAACCAAAATGTATTCAAAACTAGATGTTTAAATGATGCCTTGTGCCCACTGGGTTACTTACGCAATATGCCATGAGGAGGTGTGGTATATTGCCAATATACCACGACTAAAGGCTGCTCTTAGTCCCTGGATACAGCCCTTTGCCGTGGTATATTGGCAATATAACACAACCCCCTGAGGTACCTTATTGATATTATAAACTGGTTACCAATGTAATTAGAGCAGTATCACCATAGACCAGAGTTAGCAAGTACCCAGTGATTTTTGCTGTTGATTTCACGTTGAATTCAAGTTAGTTGACAACTTAACCAAAATTAATTCAATACTAGATGTTGAAATGATGTCTGTGCCCAGTGGGTTACTTACGCAATATGCCCTGAGGGGGTGTGGTATATTGCCAATATACCACACCCCCTCATAGCATATTGCTTGGTATATTGCCAGTATACCACGGCTAAAGGCTGCTCTTAACATGATGCAACATGGAGTGCCTGGATACAGCCTTTAGCCATGGTATATTGGCAATAAACACAACCCCCTGGTGTGCCTTATTGATATTATCAACTGGTTACCAATGCAATTAGAGCAGTATCACCATAGACCAGAGTTAGCAAGTACCCAGTGATTTTTGCTGTTGTTTTCTCGTTGAATTCACATTAGTTGACAACTTAACCAAAATTTATTCAATACTAGATGTTTAAATGATGTCTGTGCCCAGTGGGTTACTTACGCAATATGCCCTGAGGGGGTGTGGTATATTGCCAATATACCACGTCTATAGGCTGCTCTTAACATGATGCAACATGGAGTCCCTGGATACAGCCCTTAGCCGTGGTATTTTGGCAATATAACACAAATCCCTGAGCTGCCTAATTGATATTATAAACTGGTTAACAATGTATTTAGAGCAATATCACCACAGACCAGAGTTAGCAAGTACCTAGTGATTTTTGCTGTTGTTGATTCCATGTTGTATTCACGTTAGTTGACAACTTAACCAAAATTAATTCAAATCTAGATGTTGAAATAATGTCTGTGCCCAGTGGGTTACTTACGCAATACGCCCTGAAGGTGTGTGGTATATTGCCAATATAACACGGCTAAAGGCTGCTCTTAACATGATGCAACCTGGAGTCCCTGGATACAGCCCTTTGCCGTGGTATATTGGCAATTAACACAAACCCCTGAGGTACCTTATTGATATTATAAACTGGTTACCTATGTAATTAGAGCAGTATCACCATAGACCAGGGTTAGGAAGTACCCAGTGATTTTGCTGCTGTTGATTTCATGTTGAATTCACGTTAGTTGACAACTTAACCAAAATTAATTCAATACTAGATGTTTAAATGATGTCTGTGCCCAGTGGGTTACTTACGCAATATGCCCTGAGGGGGTGTGGTATATTGCCAATATACCACGTCTATAGGCTGCTCTTAACATGATGCAACATGGAGTGCCTGGATACAACCCTTAGCTGTTGTATATTGGCAATATAATACAAACCCCTGAGGTGCCTTATTGATATTATAAACTGGTTACCAATGTAATTAGAGCAGTAAAATACATGTTTTGTCATACCTGCAGTATACGATCTGCTATACCGTGACTGTCATCAAATTGACATTCAGGGCTCTAAAGTTCTGGCAACATTCAAAAGGTATCCTTTAGGTCCGTGGAATGTCAGTAGTATGAAGTTACAGTCAGAACATTCCAGGGGCATGGGCCTATGCCTGGAAATGTTCCAGTTTGGTCCCTGTTTGGTTGTGAGTAACCAAAAATTGGGATCAGGAGTTTCTCAAGATATTTCCAAAATCAGCTGGTTGGTTCCTTAAAGCTAGAACCCTTAGTTATTTATTAATTGCAGATATAAACCCAGATTCTTATAGAATATAACTTATACATGCCTCATGATCTTAATTCAATTGTCATACGTACCCCAAATAAAAGTTTGTTTTAGTCTAATGTGTGTAAACAATGTAAATGTAATGAAAAAAACCACTGTATAACCTTAAAACATGGTTAAAACTGTAATTTTGATATCATGGATGAGAGTGGTTACATTTCTCCAGGCCCATCCCTCAGTTTTTTTCCAAAATAGAGGCGGCAACTCCGCTTTGTTATTGTTTCAATTAAGGATTCTAGCTTTAAAAGTTCTCAGTATAATGTTTTCCCCAATACATTGAGAACATTAAAAGGGATTCAATTTAAACACCACCTTCCAGCTATTTTTTTGATACCAGGTTTTACTCTTTAAAGTTCTTCTCATTTGAGTGTCTCCATGTTGATTATACTGTTAGGCTGATGCGGACGGGTTTTACAAGGTCGATGATAAAATAGAGTCTGGTTTTTCTCAGATTGTCGATGCTCCTGCCGATCTCCCCCTCCATACTTCCTCTGATCTCCCTCAGCAGAGCCCACAGGAGCAGCCTGGAGTTCTCACAGCATCCCCTGGTCCTCTTGCAAGGTAAGTACTTTGTTCATTAACACAGCAATGACATCTGCACAGCTACACTGTCCACCAGATACATCCATGTTGGGATTTGGAGTGCTATAATTACACTGCCTTTACAGTGAATTTGATTGAGATATTGGACTAATGTAATGGAGTTTCAGATTACCTGGATTACCCAGAGTACCTAGATTGAGTTCAGGTTTGAAATTGAAAGGCTTTTTCGTATCCACGGTGTGAAGCCTCCTTCCACCCATTCTAAACAACCTGGTGTGTTTCCTCTACTGTAGCGTTGGGACTCTT
>QNTS01000622.1:533619-566640 GCA_003317085.1 Hucho hucho | reverse complement strand
TGGTTGAGCTGCCCATCTCTCCACCAGTGAAGCCAGCTGTGGTCGAGCATCCCATCTCTCCACCAGTGAAGCCCATTATGGTTGAGCTGCCCATCTCTCCACAAGTGAACCACGTCATGTTGGAGCTGCCGATTGCTCCAGTGGAAGCTGAGTCACTTCAGAGATTTGAGGTAGGCTTCTCACTCCAAACTGTCCCTTTTTAATTTGTAAATCATGGTCCTATTTTAACTGCAATCAGCAATTCACACTTTTATTAAGGCTTTCTTTTTTTTTACTTTAACTTTACTTTAACTTTTAGGGAAACTCTTAATTTCTTAAAACTTCTTTGTTGGTTAAGAGCTTGTGAGTATGCATTTCACGGTAAGGTCTACACTTGTTGTATTCGGCGTATGTGACGAATACAATTGGATTTGATTTGTTTATATCCTTTCCCAGTTTGCCCATCCACTGCAAAAACATAAGTCACTGAAGGGTCTAACACAGCGACATAAAAAAAGAAAGAAAGACATGGAAACTTCAGTTCTACAGGTCAGAACTCCTCTGCCTCCTCCCTCCCTATCGGATTATTTCCCTCCACCTACACCAAAGAGATGTCAAAGGGCCCAGGATATCTTCCCTCCATCTCCAGTGGAACCCATCGTGGCTGAGCTGCCTATCGCTCCACCAGTGAAACCCAGCGTGGTGGAGCTGCCCGTCTCTCCACCAGTGAAGCCTGTCATGTTTGAGCTGCCCATCTCTCCACCAGCAAAACCATTTGTGGTTGAACTGCCCATTTCTCCACCAGTGAAGCCCATCATGTTTGATTTGCCCATCTCTTCAGTGGAAGCTGAGTCTCTTCAGAGATTTAAGGTAGGTTACTTACGCCAAACGTTCCCTTTTTAATATGTAAATCAAAGTCCTATTTTAACAATCAGCAATTCTCATGTTTATATTATTTGTTCACGTCCTTACCCAGTTTCCCCCACCACTGCAGAAAAAGAAGCTGCTGAAGGATCTGACACAGCGACATAAAAAAAGACAAAAAGACATGGAAATGTCAGTTCCAAAGGGCAGAACTACTCCACCTCCTCCCTGCCTTTCTGATTTTTTCCCTCCACCACAGAGATGCCAAGGGGCACAGGATTTCTTCAATTCACCTCCACCACAGGGTTGCCAAATGGCCCAAAATGGAGTTAACCCATATTCAATGAGAGCAGGTGATTATGCTTTAGCTAGCTCACATTTCACAGAGAGAGAGAGGGAGAGAGAGATTTCAGCTAGTTTTTTACCTTATATAACACTGATTTCCATTAGTAACAGATGCTCCAATGAGCAAATATCCAGGTTATCCATGCACAACTACCAAAGCTGGGCCTGGAATATCAGACACTGCCCTGGCTCACGTGCTCAGACCTCTCTCACCGATGTGGGTGCCGGAAGGTAAGTGCCCTTTTAATCAGTACATTTCCTCTCTACTCTTGTAACAAGCCTGATTGGGCTGGTGAGCAAAATAATGTCCACCATTGACTATTCTAAATCCTAACTGGGTTCAGGCTTCAATCAAACAAATGTTGGTAGCACATGGTTTTCGTTTAGTTTAACAATTTATTAAGGCTTTCCTGAATTGTGTTCAGATGATGGTGGATGGGACTCTGCTGGGGATCACAAGTCCACCCCTGGGACTCCCATCTACATGGGTTGACTCTTCCGCTGGACCTTTGAAGACCTTTAAAGGTACTACATGACTTAATCCAACTCACCTTTTTGACACAACAATCCAAATTCATCTATTTCAGTAAACGTCATTCCAGAGGTTGATATACTGTAAGTGCACCTTTTCAACAGTAAAGTATGTTTGTGGTAAGAGATGTCACAAACTTTCTCTTTCTCCCATAAGATATTTTGCCTGAAAAAAAGGACGCGGTGGAGCATAGCATATTTCTTTTTAAAAGGAACTCAAGCATACCCCGTTTGGTCTTAAAATACTTCGAATAAAATCCAATGAGACCAAGTTTGCTTATGCCTGTTATTTATTCATTGTAACTACAGTAGATTTTAGCAATCCCACACTATCAGTCCATTGGCTACCAAATTTACCAAAATGATGTGTGAAACAGTAGCCAGTTTAGATGTTTGTATTGCTGTGACATTGGTAGGTTTTTCTAAGAGGAATAAACCAACACAAATAAGGGGATGGACATGTGGGCTATGTATTCAAGATTACATAGCCCACATAGTTGATGTCCTGCTTTTCCCACCATTGCAAATGAAAAAATTATCTCTATCTCAGATACGAAAAGGGTGATTCAACCCAACACTATTAGAGTCCCATTGTTGATAGACTAACACGTGGAGGACATGAGCTGATGCTGGCTGCTGGCACACTGTCAGATCCAGACATATCCCTTAGGATGTGGGTGGACTTGAGCTATAATTTCATCAGCAACAGGCCTGGCTATCTCCAAAACAGATTCAATCTCATGTTATCACTTTAGCTGTCTGATTATCTCTATAATCTCAATAATCCAGAATGATTAGTGGTCATCAAAGTATGTAGGTTTGTATTAGTCATTTCAAGTCAAGATGAAACAGTTCCTCAAAGATAAGGACAACATGACATGGTTTACCCACATCTGAGTAACTGCATAACTAAGTTACTGAGTGGCCAAAGAAAAGGCAAGCTGTTTGGTTTTCGAAAAGGAAAAGGAAACTCCGGTACACTGGTTCTTATACGATCCACAATGTGTATAATGGATCTCAAAACTCCCCTCTGTTTTCTATATATAGCATCCATTACATTTCAACCAATCATAGAAATACACCACACCACTCACAAAATACAAGTCAAATCTATGAACTTTTATCTTTTATCTGTTAAATCTTGAAGAAAAACGAATGTGAGGATGAATTTATATTAAGTTGGACTGGTTTCATATAGCACAAGTGAAACCGAACTCTCTCTGTGCTCCATCCAGTTCAGTATAAACATTTGTTTCCATCAACAAAGGATAAATGCTTACCTTCTCATTACTCACATGGCTGCTGATGTGACTTTTCCCAGGGATTTGAACAATACACCTTTAGGAGATAACAAAACAAGGGAAAGAGGACGGCAGGGCGCACCACTATCCATGCTATGGAGGTCATTGCAATGAACGACCACTGCCCTGTGGTAGAGTCATAGGCTACAATTTCCCTAATCACACAACTCGTTAGGAGGATGCTATGTTTTCAGAGGCCAATGGAGGTAGAGGACTCAATCAAATGTCACATAGCCCAGTACAGTATATCCAACCTTAGTTAGGAACATGCAGACTGATATAGGGTTCAATGCAATAGATTTTTTTTAATTATGTGATTCAAATGAGCAATGCCCATTGAAATATCATCAGCAAAATCCAAGCTAAACACAGAATTTGATGTTGATCTGCGCCGCTCTCTGTGTATGTGTCCAATTTTGAAGCACCAAAGTGTTCCATTGTCTATACGTTGACCATGAGTTGCTACTGCTGGCTATACATGTCTGCTCCCAGGCTCCAACTCTAGCCTGACCCAGTTCTCCAGCCCAGTCTGCGTTATCTGATGCAGTGAGACTGACTCACAGAGTCATGGTCCCCTGGGCTGCATTAGTGCCCACTGCCCAGCTCATAATGACAACACGTCCTCAGTTTGGAAGACAGATTTGGGCAGTAGTTGACATGGTGCCAGTGGATGACGTGGTGCCAGTGGATGACTTGGTGCCAGTGGATGACGTGGAGGAAGGTTTTTAAACTTGGCTGGATCTCTGTTGACATTTGACCCTAAAGGTCACAGAGTGACCGGTAATCCCTTGTTCTGTTACAAATCAAGCCTAAACATTATTAAAACATGTTGTAGAAGATAAATAATTTATTCCCTCACTGTAAGTAAACTGAATGTGGCAATGGTTCTCTGCTGCTGGTAGGCAAATAACATTCTTACAGTTGTTGGCATGAAGGGAAATCTTACATGTTAAAATAGACTGAAACATAGGCTAATGTGTATGAAATATGTATACAATCTTCATGAATAAACGTTGGTCCTGTATCAAAGACAGTCATTTATTTCCAATAAATCACATTAAATGCTCAGTGATTTATAGATTATAAAATGGATTAGTGTGATATTACACTCCAAATCAGTCACGGACGAGTCAAAGGCTGCCGATGGTCATTGCCCACCGTGGGCAACTCGCTCAAGGCTGAAGCTTTCCACAGAAATCCCAGATTTACGCGCTCATCTTGACCGATGGAGCCGGGAAGGTTACAGTAATGCAGCGGAGCAGTCAGGGCTTGGGAGCAAGTCAGGCAGGGAAATGGTTCGGACATGCCTGGCATCCAACATGAGCCCAGATAGAGCTGTCGGCTGAGATGAAAGTTAACCACAAACACTGATGCCATAACGGATCTCGGAGTGTAAAGTCAGAGTTTAAAGTGGCCTTAAATGCTGCAGCAATATATGGCGATGGCTGACAGAAATGTCTTCATAACCATCTTATGAAATGGAACGGACCGCTACAGTCGTTGGTTAATTGCCTTTAGTCTACTTACATTATTTAGGCCTACGTACTGTAGCCTTTAATCAAGTAGTCTTGAATCTCCTGAATCTGGTTAGAGACAAAACCTTGTCATATCTCATTCTCACTAGATTGCTTATCATTTCATAGAAGTGGCATGGGAATGGAGTCACATAACATGTAGATGTAGCCTACTCATGTCAAAATATATTGCACAATCAATGTCACATGACTTTCCAAAATTAGATTACAATATCTCCATCATAGGTCATAGTCATGGGTCAAATGTGTTCATCAATTATCATCAATAACCATCATTTACAAATGGATAGAAAATTGACAAATGTAGGTTATGTGAGTA
Source organism: Hucho hucho (assembly GCA_003317085.1). Taxonomy (NCBI): domain Eukaryota; kingdom Metazoa; phylum Chordata; class Actinopteri; order Salmoniformes; family Salmonidae; genus Hucho; species Hucho hucho. The sequence goes on along the minus strand of QNTS01000622.1, from coordinate 561,766 downwards.
GAGAGAGAGACAGATGAAACCATGTAAGCCTGAAGGAAACATTTAGACCTTCTACAGCTGGCAAAGTTTACTTTTAGTGGGCCTATGTTTTTAATTTACAGTAAATCCCAGGGCTGAATTTAAAAAAAAAATGAACTTGTGATACAGCAAGCCAAACATCCAATGTAAAATGAATGCACCACAGAGAACATCTTGACAGAAAAATCCCAAATACCCATAGACACTGCAATCAACTTAGATAAGAGTCAGAGCTTTTTCGAACCATGTTAATTATGGGTTGACCACTGTCTTCTTGATAGGAATAACGTATACTGTAGCTACTGTTAACTTAATGGCCAGTCCTAGCCTACAGTAGGCCAACTCTCATGTCAGTTTGGAGAACTTCTCTTCTTCACACAGAGGAGGCGGGGACGGAAGTCATGAGCACAAGACAAAAATACACAGACGTCAAGAAAGGAGGTGAGCCAAACAACATGAATTCAAAAATCATTTCTGGCTACTGTTTTGCTGTAGCTAGTTAGTTAAATTATACATAAGTCATTTTTAGAAGTTGACCAATTTTGTCGAAAAGAGTTGGTACTTCCATGTTCTGTATTTTAGGGCAAAAAGTTAGCTAGGCGTTCAACCAAGCAAGGACAGGTAGGTAACGTTAGCCTGCTCAGCTAGCTAACGGTAGCTCTCCTTTGAGTAGGAGTAGCTAGCTAGAATATCAATATGCGCAGCCCTGGCTTCAGTACCTCAATGTCTAAGTATTGAAGTCAGTACACCTGCAAGATGTGTGCACAAATAAAGGATGTCTAGCTAGTAACTTTAGTAACTTGTAGTAGTAGGTTCGCTAGCTAGTTAGCCAGTTGAATCAAGTAGTACGAGAGTTCATTTGTGTCAAAAACAAAATCTTTACATTGAATGATGCACAGACATAATTGTCTATTGATAGACATTTTACAATGTTAGCGACCTTTTGTTTTTTTCAGCTCAGGACAGGATGCCCCAGGAAGAGATGGAGAAGCCTCTAATACTTGATGGTGCTAGCCCCAGACACCTCAAAACCTCCATGTTCGATCCAGGTACCCCCTTGGTTGGCATCCTGGGCACAGGTGACTTCTCCCGCTCCTTAGCAACCAGGCTGGTAGCCTCCGGGTACCGGGTGGTGGTGGGCAGCCGCAACCCCAAGCGCTGTGCCTCCCTCTTTCCCGAGGAGGCTGAGGTGACCACCCAGCACCAGGCTGCCACCCAGGCTGACCTGGTGTTCGTGGCCCTCTTCCCCGAGCACTACTCCACCCTGGCTGGGCTGAGGGAGCCGCTAGTGGGGAAGACTCTGGTGGACGTTAGTAATGGTACTAAGATCAACAGTGATAAGCAGTCATACGCGGAGCAGCTGGCCATTATTTTCCCAGAGAGCAGTGTGGTGAAAGGCTTCAATGTGATCTCGGCCTGGAGCCTGCAGAAGGGGCCAAGGGACGGCAGCAGACAGGTAAAGCCTAAATCCTCTGCACACACAACAGTGCCAGAGAAGACAGACATTACTACTCTGAATTACATTTTGATATACCGGAATTGATGCAGGGACCGGTTTGTGTTTTTACTTTACCATCTATACCGGTATTTGAATGTTTGGTTTGTTAAATGTGATACGCCATGTGTAATGTCAAGTTGTATAGTTCGCTACTTGAGTCATCTCTCTCCGCTCTTTCTCTCTGTGCCGCTTTCCACACAGCCCTAGCCACGCCCCCTGTCACTCAAGGAGCGCATTTGATGTTCCTCAACCACGAGACACTAGTGTTCAGTCTGCATGGTCAATGCAGCACATGCAACAATGGTGATGACAACAATGCTGTTTTCACTGTTTCTTAATATAAATCCACTAGTGTTCTATAATGACACTATTCGTTTGTTTCTTACACCAGCAAACAGATAGTTTGTATTTTCTTAGCAAGTTGCCCTAAATCTTGTGAGATGCTAATTGTTAGCCGCTAATGCTAATAAATGTACTGAGTAAGAGCAAACGTAGCTAGCTAATACCGCCTGATAATACCAGTGATGGTGTAGACCTAAATCAGTATGTTGTTTGTGCAACAGTATCTTCTAAATCAAAGAGGAATAGGCAAAGCAAGAATATGTTAGCTACATGAAGTAGCTAAGAGAGAACATGCAATGTAGCCAAAGCTTATAGGGTCCCCTAGGAACCACTTATCAACACTTTAGTTCCTACCCTGTCACAATAACTCTTCCCTGGCATTTTAATTCGTTGTCATCTCAAACAACACTATTCAAAGTGCCCACTATTATATTCTAACTATAGAATTAGAATAGTCATTCTATTTCCATGATTCTAACAGTTTTGCTCTAATTCGCAAGAAATTGCAACATTTGGTTAAAAATAAGTCCAAGATTATTTGCCCATATCGTGCAGCCCTACGTGGCAGTGTGAAAATTCTCAATTGAGCAGTGGTGTAAAGTACTTAAGTAAAAATACTTTCAAGTACTACTAAGTCATTTTTTTGGTATCTGTACTTTACTATTTTTATTTTTGACAACTTTTACTTCACTACATTCCTAAAGAAAATACTGTACTTTTTGTTCCATACATTTTCCCTGACACCTAAAAGTACTTGTTACATTTTGAATGCTTAGCAGGACAGGAAAATGGTCCAATTCATGCACTTGTCAAGTGAACATCCCTGGTCATCTACTGCCTCTGATCTGGAGTACTCACTAAACACAAGTGCTTTGTTTGTAAATTGTCTGTTGGAGTGTGCCCCTGGCTATCTGTAAATAAAAAAAAAAATTTAAACAAGAAAATGGTGCCATCTGGTTTGCTTAATATAAGGAATTTGAAATTATTTTGATACATAAGTACATTTTATCAATTACATATACGTATTTAAAACCAAATACTTTTAGACTTTTACTCAAGTAATATTTTACTGGGTGACTTTTACTTGAGCCATTTTCTATTAAGGTATCTTTACTTTTACTCAAGTATTACAATTGGGTACTTTTTCCACCACTGCAATTGAGTGCAGGAAATGCAGAAATGATTTGTTTTGGTTGTTTTATACTGTTCAATTCAACTTCAATCAGAAATCACTTAGAATGTATGTGTTACCACCCTAGGATTACTCACTACTCATAAAGAAAATGTATAACTTTTATTAGTCAAAAACTAAAAATAGCGTTAAATCTTTTTTAAATACCGTGATAGAATATTTTGGCCATATCGCCCAGCCCTACTGTTTGATGTTTTTTTTGCTGTAAACCGGACAATGTCCACAATTTATGTAGTGTTACATGTTTTACACATCCTCGAGTTGCAACCATATTATCACAGGTGTTGGTCATACGGTGTTACTGTAGCTAAACTATTGATGTTCTCCTTGGTGAAGATTCCCTTCCCTGGCACTCTTCTGTGACACTCGCCTCTTTACTATCCAGGTGCTGATTTGCAGTGACAACAGTAGGGCCAAGAGCGCTGTCCTCCAGATCTGCCGCAGTCTTGGCTTCATCCCTGTTGACATGGGCCGCCTCTCCTCTGCCCAGGAGATAGAGAACATCCCCCTGTACCTCTTCCCCTCGTGGCGCGTCCCATGTCTCTCCACCCTCGGCCTCTTCCTCTTCTTCTACGCCTACAACTTCCTTCGTGACGTCGTCCACCCGTACACCACGACGGGGAAGAACACATTCTACAAAATTCCGGTGGAGGTGGTAAACGTGACAATCCCCTCGGTGGCCTTGGTGACCCTGGCTCTGGTCTACCTGCCCGGTCTCGTGGCTGCCTTCCTGCAGCTGTCGTGGGGCACCAAGTACAGGCGTTTCCCCAACTGGTTGGATCGCTGGCTGCAGCAGCGGAAGCAGTTGGGCCTCTGTGCCTTCCTCTGCGCAGCGCTGCACGCCGTCTATAGCCTGTGTTTGCCCATGCGCAGGTCTGCTCGCTACAATCTGCTCAACGCTGCCTTCAAACAGGTGAGGAAAGCATCAGTAAACTATTTATAAATAGTTTAGCCTACATACTATTAATGAATTAGAATTGAATTATAAATGTATAGGTATAAAGCATTAACATTACAACTAATCAGCATTTAGAACGTTTTCAATATGGAAAAACATTTGTAATGGCTTATTCATAGTGTAACCACCTGACATCACAGTAAGCAACAATGTGTGTTTACTGTGCAGGTGAAGGTAGGCCAGGAGGACTCGTGGGTAGAGGAGGAGGTGTGGAGGATGGAGGTGTATCTGTCTATAGGCATCCTGGCCCTGGGCTTGCTCTCTCTGCTGGCTGTCTCCTCACTGCCCACCGTGGGCAACTCGCTCAACTGGAGGGAGTTCAGCTTCGTACAGGTCAGCACATTTGCACAGACACCTTTTTCTGTGTACATGAGCAGTAGTTCAATGAAGCAGTCAGAGACTGGCAAAACACATTGACATTGTAGCCTGCTGTAGAAAGACAACCTCTGAGCTGTGTGTGTCAACTCTTCTCCTCGCATGCCGCGGAATTCATAAAGGGGGAACTTTACTATTATGGTTCCATTTTCCAGGGATTTGTCCTTCTTTGGAGCGTTTAGAACTTTCCCTTCATATGTATGCTAAGCTGATCCAGTCGGCGCCAGATTAGTCACATGCTGCTAGTCCCTGTGATAAAAGGCCTGGGTTCTGCTTGGCCTGTCTGCCTACAACCCGGAGCCGCAGTAAAACATTTGAGCATTATTCTCCATCAAGATTACAGTCCTGCAGTCCCTTAAGCTTGCAGCCAGCCAGACATAGTGTAGTGAGTTCAGTCCGGCTGATTCGTAGTGCGGACGACAGACGGACATCGCTTTAAGTGAGTTAGGCTGGTATTAGTAACTGTTAACTCGCACTGACTCTTAACAGAGCCTTGTATAATTATTGGTAAAATTAGATACATTTTAGTATTTAAACATGTATACTGAACAAAAATATAAACGCAACATGCAACAATTTCAAAGATTTTACTGAGTTAGTTCTTATAAGGAAATCAGTCAATTGGAATAAATTCATTAGGCCCTAATCTATGGATTTCACATGACTGGGCATGGGTGCAGCCATGGGTGGGCCTTAGAGGGCATAGGCCCACCTACTTAGCAGCCAGGCCCACCCACTGGGGAGCCAGACCCAGCCAATCAGAATGAATTTTTATCCACAAAAGGGCTTTATTACAGACAGATATACTCCTCAGCACCCCCCTCAGATGATGCCGCAGGTGAAGAAGCCAGATGTGGTCCTGGGCTGGCATGGTTACACGGGGTCTGCGGTTGTGAGGCCGGTTGGACATACTGCCAAATTCTCTAAAACGACATTGGAGGCTGTTTATGGTAGAGAAATTAACATAAAATTCTCTGGCAACAGCTCTGGTGGGCATTCCTGCAGTCAGCATGCCAATTGCACGCTCCCTCAACTTAAAACATCTGTGGCATTGTGTTGTGTGACAAACCTGCACGCAGGTCGATGGATTATCTTGGCAAAGGAGAAATGCTCACTAACAGGGATGTAAACAAACATTTGAGGGAAATACACTTTTTGTGTATGGATTTTGTATTTCAGCTCAGGACCAACACTTTACATGTTGCGTTTTTATATTTTTGTTGCGTGTATATTTAGGGATGAGGATGAAATGGGTGAGTCACGACTGAACCTTCCCACCTGTCAAGGGTAATTATAATTCAGCTGCTCTCTGTAGTGCCCTGTACTGTGCTAATAATTAGAGGGAACACACACACACACGGACACAGACACACACACGCGCTGACTACAGGGGCTCATTAAGGACAAATGTTGAGCTTGTAGGTCATACTGTTCCCTTGGGCCTCTTTACTACACTCGTGCTTCCACGATGGGCTAATATACTGCACATAAAATATACCACTCAAATCACCACTTCCTTTCACCTCACTAAGATGTTGTGTTATTAAAAGGTTATGTAGAAGGTTCAAAGGTCAACAATCAGCTCCCAGGTGTTCTGTACATCTGGGTAGGCCAACTTCAGTTGCATGTAGTCTTTCATAAAGGGGTTTGATTGGGTATGTATGGACTATTGGGGGGTTTCTATTAAGATCAAGAGTTTGTAAGTGTATATTTTTGAACGTTTTAATATAAAATGGGCCATCACCATCAGATCTCACAACCTGACATTGTATTGAATTAAAAAAGCTGGATTTCAAACCAAATTAACTTATAGTGAGTACATCTGAAGCCGGCTATCACCCAGATTCAGTTCAATTAAAATAAGTTGTTAATTATCATGGTCCTCTCTCTCTCTCCCCTCCAGTCCAGACTGGGCTACATGGCCCTGTTGATGGCCACCCTCCACATGCTGACCTATGGCTGGGACCGGGGCTTGGACCTGGAGCATTATCGCTTCTACCTCCCTCCCACCTTTCTGCTGGTGCTGGTCCTGCCGCTGGCTGTGCTGCTGGGGAGGCTGGCTCTGTCGCTGCCGTGCGTGGCTCTCCGGCTGAGTCGTATCAGGAGTGGTTGGGAGAAGAACCGAGCCATCCGGTTCACACTGCCTGAGGACGAGTGTAACGGGCCATCACAGGAGGACATCAGTAATGTTTGAGAGAGATGCTTGGTTTAGTCTTACATGCAGGATTGAATGAAGGAAGCATGGAAGACACACACAGGCAAGTGGAGATGGGAGAGAAGTACTGACTGTCATATTAAGGGATGTAATATCACCCAACTGTAGCCTTATGCAGCAAAAGCAATTTTGGGATTTCAATGCCCTTTGTTTTACTAGTGAACATGCTACTTGTTTGGATGACATGTCATCTATAGCACTACCATTTACCTTAGTTAATTTCTCTTGATAAATATACCATGGTTCTATTTCTCACGAAGCCTCTGGCACATGTACAGTGATGCATTTTGGAGATGACTGTTATAGTGCTGCTGTTAATTTGCTGCCACTACTCCCTTTAACTCAACTGGAAACCAGACATTGTCTTCTTACTGGTTTCTTAGCCAGTCAGATACTGGGCCTCCAATGCTATTAGGTTTAAAAAATAAAACAAATAATTTGTACTGTCTCAGGCTTTCACTTCAACGTGAGCGAAGCCTGGGCATCCGACGCTGTACTTGTAGTGCTGTTAGATGCCTCAGCTCTGTCTGCCCTGCTCGCGGCTAAATCTGGCTCAGACCGCTAAGGTCAGTCAGAGCCAAAAGTGTTGCACCTCACGGCAATGTCATCGGTTGTTCAGGGGGTGTCATGCCTGCTTCTGCTGTGTAATCACTTCTTACTACTTGGAGATGTTAAGAAAATAGACCTTTCTATTTTTTTCCTTAGACTATTGTTGCATTGTTTTTGTGTCAATGAATGCACTATAATGTTTAGACTTTACCTGGTCAAAGTCTTTCAAAGATCAAATGTGTGCCAAAGATTGTGAAAATATATTGTCAAAGATTGTAGAAATGTACTATCAAGTCCCAAACGGTTGCTGGCACCAAACCCAGTCGAGGATGGCTCATTTTGTGTTGAAGTTACACTGTTATGTAGGTATAATTTAAAATATAAAAATTGTATTGATCGATCAAACTAACTTGTTGCCATGGTGACAACGGTACATGTGAAATGTTAAGATCTATTTTATATTCTCTGACTGTTACATTTTTTGTATTTTTTTATTTTATTTATTTAACTAGGCAAGTCAGTTAAGAACAAATTCTTATTTTCAATGACGGCCTAGGAACAGTAGGTGAACTGCGCTGTTCAGGGGCAGAACGACAGAGTTTTAACCTCGTCTTGCAACCTTTCGGTTGCTGGTCCAACGCTCTAACCACTAGGCTTACCTGCCGCCCCATAAACGTATCACTTGTATGGTTCTGTTAAATGCAATAAGTTCCATAGGTTTATCCACAAAATGAAATCCAAGACGTGTATTTTGATAGTGCTTATCGGCAGAATAAACACACTATTTTCCACAAGTTACCCATTCTTTGTTAAGCAGAAGTTCATGAATGTATGGAATTGCCTCTCACTATCCTTACTGACCTGGAGATTGACTGTGCACACATGCTGTCCTCTTGTGGTAGCTATAGGCTATTGCATTTCATCTCCCATTTCTGCCGCATTTCCAGTGGGATTTGAGATGTCACCACCTACTCAAAGGTTAAAGGTAAAACGGAATGACGAAAGTGAGCATTTCCACATGCAAGTAGTAGCTGGGGCTTTTTCTAGGGAACAACATGTCTATGGTAAGCAGAAACGTCGTTTTTATTTATTATGTGCAGTAACTAACCCAAAGTCATCTGTCAAAATGTTTCTGATACCTTTCAGGTGTTAATACCTGAATCTATTATGCATTTATTTATTTTCAGCTTATCTGTTATGAAGCTACTGCATGTAGTTTAGATGTGTGTGGGGCACATAGGATACTTTGTTTTGGTGTTAAGGTATTCATCCTATTTTCAGTCGGATACAAATGTTTTTAATACATGGCACAATGTGGTGTGGAAGTATTTTCTTTGGCATCAGCTAAATTGGCATTGTTTTAATATATATTGCCAGTGTATAGGGATTTAAAAAAAAAAAACTAAACTATCCTTGTGGGTACCAGAAGTCTTCACAAGGAACAATTATTTGGTCCCCACAAGGATAGCAATACAATACTTATTTGTATTTTTTTTTTCAAGGCTGAATTTGAAAAGGCTGCCGATGAGGTGAGGCGGCTGACGGTACAAAACCTAGCTACGCTGAACTAACAGTAGTATATGGTTTGTACAAGCAGGCGACAATTGGCAACATTAACACGGGTGAGTCATTCTGTTCAACCTGTCCTACAGGCTGCACTTCATGTATAAAGCCAAATTCCTGATTATTGCCTAGTCTTGCTGGTACCACTTTAAGCATCAAGATATGACACAGTGCATTCGGAAAGTGTTAAGACCCCTTGACTTTTTCTACATTTAGCCTTATTCTAAAATGTTATTCACATAATGACAAAGCGAAAACAGGTTTTTAGAAATTGTTGCAAATGTATTAAAAATAAAAAAACGAATACCTTATTGACATGTATTCAGACCCTTTCATCCTCTGTGGGGACCAACACAAATCAATCGCTCCGCCCTCAACTTCCGAACTTGTCCGAACTACTTTGCTATATGCCAAACTTTAAGGTTTTTACTTTGAATACATTTACCAATGTCTTATTTTTTTTTTCCTCGCGCGACTTTTTTTCATTCAACTTTTTCACCCCGGACGCTTTATCTGGACATGATCTACAGGACCTCCACCAGCCGAAAAAGCAAAGTAGTTACATTAACACTGCCATCTAATTGCAGTCGCTGTACTCATAATATACAGAAGAACTGTCGCCTTATTGTGAGGATAGCCGTGTTGCAAGTACAGCTTCAGATGCAGTAGTTAGTCAAGGGAAATTTAAGTGTAGGAAAGGATAAAACAGCGTCTGTGCCACCAGTAAAGTACAGATAGTAGAATTACAGTCCCCGCAGCCAGACAATTTTCTCAAGGCTTCTGGAAAGAAGTTCAACCGGTATCGCTCATTCAACCGACAGAAACTTTCAACCCGTTGTCCCCATTAAGCAACGAGTCGGAGTCTGAGGCCGAGCCTTCTCAGGTCTCTCCTCCACCCGTTACGGGGTCTGAGCCGCCGATGCCTCCAACCATTAGCTCTGACACATTGAAACCCCTCGTCATTGGCGACCACATCACCTGCAATATTAGATTTAAAAATAATAATCCAGCCAGGGGGCAGGGATGCCGATGTAAAGGCTAATATGAAGATGGTGCTAAAACTGGCGAGTGTAGAGATTATAGGGATATTGTTATCCACGTCGGCACCAACAATGTTAGGATGAAACAGTCAGAAGTCAGCAACATAGATCAGTGTGTAAATCAGCTAGAAAGATGTCGGCATCGAGTAATTGTCTCTGGCCCCCTCCCATTTAGCGGGAGCGATGAGCTCTACCGCAGTGTCTCAACTCAATCGCTGGTTGAAAACTGTTTTCTGCCCCTCCCAAAAGATAGAATTTGTAGATAATTGGCCCTCTTTCTGGGAGTCTGCCACAAACCGGACCAAGCCTGGCCTGCTGAGGAGTGACGGACTCCATCCAAGCTGGAGGGGTGCTCTCAATTTATCTATCAACATAGACAGGGCTCTAACTCCTCTAGCTCCACAATGAGATAGGGTGCAGGCCAGGCAGCAGGCTGTTGGTCAGCCTGCCAGCTTAGTGGATTCTGCCTCTAGCACAGTCAGTGTAGTCAGCTCAGCTATCCCCATTGAGACCGTGTCTGTGCCTCGATCTAGGTTGAACAAAACATGGCAGTGTTCGCCTTAGCAATCTCACTGGAATAAAGACCTCAATTTCTGTCATTATTGAAAGAGACTGTGATAATATCTCACATCTCAAAACAGGACTACTTAATGTTAGATCCCTCACTTCCAAGGCAGTCATAGTCAATTAACTAATCACTGATCAGAATCTTGTTGTGATTGGCCTGACTGAAACATGGCTCAAGCCTGATTAATTTACTGTGTTAAATGAGGCCTCTCCTCCTAGTGACCATATACCCCGCTCATCCCGAAAACATTTGTCACAAGAAATTTGCTCCCTGGTATTCAGAAAATACCTGAGCCCTGAAGCAAGCTTCCAGAAAATTGGAACGGAAATGGCACTCCACCAAACTGGAAGTCTAGCTTGGAAAGACGATACCATGCAATATCAGAGTCCTCACTGCTGCTCGATCATCCTATTTTTTTTCCAACCTAATTGTGGAGAATAAGAACAACCCCAACAAAAAAAAATTGATACTGTCGCAAAGCTAACTAAAAAGCAGCATTTAACAAGAGAGGATAGCTTTCACTTCAGCAGTGATGAATTCATGGACTTCTTCGATGAAAAGTTCATGATCATTAGCAAGCAAATTACGGACTCCACTTTGAATCTGAGTATTTCTCCAAAGCTCAGTTGTCCTGAGTCTGCACAGAATTGCCAGGACCTATGATAAATGGAGACAATAGTTATGGCCTTTAAACCGTCAAGCTGCATTCTGGACCCTATTCCAACTGAACTACTGAAAGAGCTACTTCCTGTGCTTGGCCCTCCTATGTTGAACATAATAAATCTATCCTCTGGATTTGTTCCAAACTCACTAAAAGTGGCAGTAATAAAGCTTATCTTGAAAAAGCCAAACCTTGACCCAGAAAATGTAAATAACTATCGGCCTATATCGAATCTCCCATTTCTCTCCATTTTAAAAAAAAAAGCTGTTGCACAGCAACTCACTGCCTTCCTGAAGACATAATGTATACGAAATGATTGTCTAGTTTTAGACCCCCTTCATAGCACAGACTGCACTCGTGAAGGTGGTAAATTACCTTTTTTAAACGGCATCAGACCAAAGCTCTGCATCTGTCCTCGTGCTCCTAAATGTTAGTGCTGCTTTTGACACCATTGATCACCACATTCTTTTGGAGAGATGAGAAACCCTAATTTGTCTACACGGACAAGTTCTTGCCTAGTTTGGATCTTATCTGTAGGAAATATATCAGTTCTTCTCTGTGGATGGTTTGTCCTCTGACAAATAAATTGTACGTTTCGGGGAACCTCAAGGTTCTATTTTAGGACCACTATTGTTTTCACTATATATTCTACCTCTTGGTGATGTCTTTCGGAAACACATTGTCAACTTCCACTGCTATGCGGACGACACACAGCTGTCCATTTCGATGAAACATGGTGAATCCCCCAAATTGCCTACCCTGGAAGCCTGTTTCAGACATAAGGAAGTGGAGGGTAAGATATGTTTTTATTTTTAAACTTGGACAAAACAGATACCAGTTCTAGGTCCCAAGAAACAGAGATCTGCTGTTGGATCTGACAATCTTGATGGTTGTACAGTCGTCTCAAATTAAACTGTGAAGGATCTCGGCGTTACTCTGGATCTCTTTTGACGAAAATATCAAGAATATTTCAAGGACAGCTTTTTTCCATGTTCGTAACATTGCAAAAATATTACTTTTTGTCCCCAAATTATGCAGAAAAACGAAACCATGCTTTTGTCACGACTAGATTAGACGACTGCAATGCTCTACTCTCCGGCTATCTGGATAAAGCACTAAATAAACTTCAGTTAGTGCTAAACACGGCTGCTAGAATCCTGACTAGAAACAAAAAATGTGCTCATTACTCCAGTGCTAGCCTCTCTACATTGGCTTCCTGATAAGGCTAGGGATGATTTCAAGGTTTTACTGCTAACCTACAAAGCATTACATGGGCTTGCTCCTACCTATCTCTCCGATTTGGTCCTACCGTACATATGAACGGTCACAAGACGCAGGCCTCCTTATTGTCCCTAGTATTTCTAAGCGAACAGCTGGAGGCAGGGCTTTCTCCTATAGAGCTACATTTTGATGGAATGATCTGCTTATCCACGTGAGAGACGCATACTCTGTCTTTAAGTCTCTACTGAAGACTCATATCTTTAGTAGGTCCTATGATTGAGTGTAGTGTGGCCCAGGGGTGCGAAGGTGAACGGCAAGGCACTGGATCGACAAACTGCCCTTGCTGTCTCTGCCTGGCCAGCTCCCCCCTCTCCACTGGGATTCTCTGCCTCTGACCCTATTACGGGGGCTGAGTCACTGGCTTACTAGTGCTCTTCCATGCCGTCCCTAGGAGGGGTGCGTCACTTGAGTGGTTGAGTCACAGACGTGATCTTCCTGTCCGGTTTTGCGCCCCCTCTGGCTCGTGCAGTGGAGGAGATCTTTGTGGGCTATACTCAGCCTTGTCTCAGGGTAGTAAGTTGGTGGTCTGTTGATATCCCTCTAGTGGTGTGGGGGCTGTGCTTTGGCAAAGTGAATGGGGTTAGATCCTGCCTTGTTGACCCTTCCCGGGGGTATCGTCGGACAGGGCCACAGTGTCCCCCGACCCACCCCTGTCTCAGTCTCCAGTATCTATGCTGCAATAGTCTATGTGCCAGGGGGCTAGGGTCAGTCTGTTATAATTCTCCTGTCTTATCTGGTGTCCTGTGTGAATTTAAGTATGCTCCCTCTAATTCTATCTATCCCCTCCCGGAGGACCTGAGCCCTAGGGTCATGCCTCAGGACTACCTGGCCTGATGACTCCTGGCTGTCCCCAGTCCACCTGGTCGTGCTGCTTTTCCAGTTTCAACCCTGACCTGTTCACCGGAAGTGCTACCTTGTCCCGGAGCTGCTGTTTTCGTCTCTCTCTCTCTCTCTACCGTACCTGGTGTCTCGACCTCTGAATGCTCGGCTATGAAAAGCCAACTGACATTTACTCCTTAGGTACTGACCTACAACCAATGTGATTTATTATTTAACCCTGCTGGTCATCTATGAACATTTAAACATCTTGAAGAACAATCTGGCCTTAAATGGCCATGTACTCTTATAATCTCCACCCGGCACAGCCATAAGAGGACTGGCCACCCCTCAGAGCCTGGTTCCTCTCTAGGTTTCTTCCTAGGTTCCTTCTTTCTAGGGAGTTTTTCCTTGCCACTGTGCTTCTGCATTGTTTGGGGTTTTAGGCTGGGTTTCTGTATAGCACTTTGTGACATCTGCTGATGTAAAAAGGGCTTTATAATTACATTTGATTGCTATGAGAAATTGAGCGGTGTATCCTGTTTCCATTGATCATCCTTGATGTATCTACAACCGGATTGGGGTCAACCTGTGGTAAATTCAATTGATTGGACATGATTTGGAATAGCACACACCTGTCTATATAAGGTCAGTTGACAGTGCATGTCAGAGCAAAAACAAAGCCATGAGGTCGAAGGAATTGTCCGTAGCGCTCCGAGACAGGAAGCACAGGTCTGGGGAAGGGTACCAGAAAAACTATGCAGCATTGAAGGTCCCCAAGAACAGTGGCCTCCATCATTCTTAAAAGGAAGAAGTTTGGAACCACCAAGACTCTTCCTAGAGCTGGCCGCCTGGCCAAACTGATCAATCAGGGGAGAAGGGCCTTGGTCAGGGAGGTGAGCAAGAACTCAATGGTCACTCTGAATGAGCTCCAGAGTTCCTCTGTGGAGATTGGATAACCTTCCAGAAGGACAACCATCTCTGCAGCACTCTACCAATCAGGCCTTCATGATAGAGTGGCCAGCCTGAAGCCACTCTTCCGTAAAAGGCACATGACAGCCCGCTTGGAGTTTGCCAAAAGATGCCTAAAGGACTCTCAGAACATGAGAAACAAGATTCTCTGGTCTGATGAAACCAAGATTGAACTCATTCGTCACGTCTGGAGGAAACCTGGCAACATCTCTATGGTGAAGTATGGTGGTGGCAGCATCATTCTGTGGGGATGTTTTTCAGCGTTAGTGACTGGGACACTAGTCAGTATTGAGGGAAAGATGGAACGGAGCAAAGTACAGAGAGATACTTGATGACAACCTGCTCAGGACCTCAGACGGGGGCAAAGGTTCACCTTCCAACAGGACAAAGACTAAGCACACAGCCAAGACAACGCAGGAGTGGATTCGGGACAAGTCTCAATGTCCTTGAGTGGCCCATCCAAGCCTGGACTTGAACCCGATCGAACATCTCTGGAGAGACCTGAAAATAGCTGTGCAGCAACGCTCCCCAACCAACCTCACAGAGCTTGAGAGGATCTGCAGAGAAGAATGGCAGAAACTCCCCAAATACATGTGCCAAGCTTGTAATGTCATACCCAAGAAGCCTCGAGGCTGTAATCACTGCCAAAGGTGCTTCAACAAAGTACTGGGTAAAGGGTCTGAATGCTTATGTAAATGTTTAATTTCAGTTTACATTTTTTATTAATTTCTAAACCAGTTTTGGCTTCATCATTATGGGGTACTGTGTGTAGATTGATGAGGAAAAGCAACAATTGAATCCATTTTAGAATAAGGCTGTAATGTAACAATGTCAAGGGGTCTGAATGCTTTCTGAATGCACTGTACTTACAACTTCTAACGAGTATGGCCAGTTTTGTGGAACTTTTAGGCACTGTGCTTTTACTGATATTTCCAGCATTGTTCACTAGTGTTGCTGCAGGTAGGAAATGTTCTGTAATTGACACAAGCTGTCTCCACTTAATCAATCCATGTCTGGTTGGCGCGGGGATCGCTTAAGTTAGGGGAGGCGTATCTCTGTGAATCTTAATCACACAAATCCTATTATTTGGCAGGGAATACTATTTGTACACCTCACTTTTCTCAAACTGATCCTCTCCAACGGACTTGGAAGTTGTAGTAAAAAAATGTTAATTAAGGGGAGAGTCAATGAAACCAACCATGAAAGTATGTTGAAGTGAATTCGGGGAGTAGCCCCGACCAGGACTCGAACCCGGATCCAGCGACTGTCAAGCCAACACCTTAACTGTACACCAAGAGATTTGGACCTCTTGGCGTAACGGTTCATGTGTTGGCTTGACAATCACAGCTTCAAGTCTCAGTTGGGGCTACCCCCGAAGTTTGCTACAACATATAGTACTTCCATGGTTGGTTTCATTGACCCTCCCCTTTAACTGCCCTTAATTGACAACTTTGGAGTCCGTTGGGGAGGATCAGTTTGAACAAAGTGAAAACAACCAAATTGCAAATAATTCCAGTAAGCCTGAAACTGATCTTTGTGAAAGATAGACAACGTATGGCAGTCGGGCAAGTTGAGCCTGCTTTGAGAATTTATTTACTGATAACAACGGAAATACAAAGAATTGGACTTGTTTTCAGATTCCTCCCCTGTATGGGAAAGGCAGGCAATATATGGCACTTCTGCATGTAAATATACTGAACACAACATGTAAAGTGTTTGCTTCATGAGCTGAAATAAAAGATCAGAGAAATGTTCCAAATGCACACAAAGCTTATTTCTCCCAAATGTGTTTACATCCCTGTTAGTGAGCATTTCTCCTTTGCCAAGATAATCCATCCACCTGACAGGTGTAGCATATCTACAACCTTGTGCTTGGGGACAAAAGGCCACTAAGATGTGCAGTTTTGTCCCTCAGGTTTTTACTGAATGTGCAATTGGCATGATGACTGCAGGAATGTACACCAGAGCTGTTGCCAGAGAATTGAATATTCATTTCTCTACCATAAGCCATCTCCAACGTTGCTTTAGGGAATTTGGCAGTATGTCCAACTGGCCTCAACTGCAGACCATGTGTAACCACGCCAGCCCAGGAATTCCACATCTGGCTTCTTCACAAGCTGGATGGTCTGAGACGAGCCACCTGGACAGCTGATGAAACTGGGTTTGCACCACTGAAGAATTCCTGCACAAACTGTCAGAAACCTTCGCAGAGAAGCTCATCTGTGTGCCAGTCGTTCTCACCAGGGTCTTGACCTAACTGTAGTTTGACGCGTAACTGACTTCAGTAGGCAAATGCTCACCTTCGATGGCCACTGGGACACTGGAGAAGTGTGCTCTTCACGTATGAATCCCGGTTTCAACTGTACCGGGCAGAGAGCATGTGTAGGTGAGCGGTTTGCTGATGTCAACGTTGTGAGTAGAGTGCCCCATTGTGGGGTTATGGTATGAGCAGGAATAAGCTACGGACAACGAACACAATTGCATTTTATCGATGGCAATTTTAATGCAGTGATACCGTGACAATATCCTGAGGCCCATTGTCGTGCCATTTGTCTGCCGTCATCATTGTTTCAATATGATAATGCACGGCCCCATGTCGCAAGGATCTGTACACAATTCCTGGAAGCTGAAAATGTCCCAGTTCTTCCATGGCCTGCATACTCACCAGACATGTCACCCATTGAGCATGTTTGGGATGCTCTGGATCGACGTGTACGACAGCGTGTTCCAGTTCCCGCCATAATATAGCAACTTCGCACAGCCATTGAAGACGAGTCTGACAACAATCCACAATCAACTGCCTGATCAACTCTATGGGAAGGAGATGTCAGGCTGCATGAGGCAAATGGTGGTCACACCAGATACTGACTGGTTTTCTGATCCACGCCCCTACTTTTTTTTTTAAAGGTATCTGTAACCAACAGATGTATATCTATATTCCCAGTCATGTGAAATCCATAGATTAGGACCTAATGAATTTATTTTCAATTTACTGATTTCCTTTTTAGTGAACTGTAACTCTGTAAAATTGTAGAAATTGTTGCTTTTTACATTTTTATTCAGTGTAGCTTATTTCTACATTAACAGTCAAGTGATCATAATCTTCAGGTAACCAAAAAATACTCCTGACTTGTCCGATGGGCAAGTATCTTTCAGACTGCCAATACCTGCCAGTTAAAGCAATATTTTTTTGTTGTTGTACGAGAACTTTTAAGATGTATGCGTTGTGTCCACAGAGCTCCAGGGAATATTTGACTTCCAAGGAAAATCTAAATGGGATGGTTGGAAAGCACAGGAAGATAAGTATTTTTGGACAATGTATTATTCTGCTTTTCCACTCTCTCTGTTTTGAATCTAACACAAATCTTCAATGTGTCCTGTTTCTATTTTCAATCCAATAGGAAAGTCCAAAGAAGATGCCATAAAAGAATATATTGCCTTTGTGGAAGAAATGAAAGCAAAGTATCCAATGTAGAGGACATTAGTGCAAATTTTATTAGAAGAACCATTTTATAATTAAGCAATAAGGCCCGAGGGGGTGTGGCGTTATGGCCTCCTCTTTGCGTCGTGCCTAAGAACAGCCCTTAGCCGTGGTATATTGGTCATATACCACAAATCCCAGAGGTGCCTTATTGCTATTATGAACTGGTTACCAATGTAAACATTACAGTGAAAATAAATGTTTTGTCATATCCGTGGTATAAGATCTGATATACCATGGTTGTCAGCCGATCAGGACTCGAACCACACAGTTTATAATAAGTTACAATGAACAAGAAGAGAAGGGACCAAATCTGAAATTTACATGGGTAAAGTGTTTAGAGACAACCAAGATGACTGGTCTAACAAACTCTCACCATCAATTTGTTGTTTATCCTGTTGAAAATGTGCAGCCCTTGATCTGGGTATTTATTTCAGAAAATGTCTTTTTTAAATACAGTACATTGGTGCAAAAGAACAGTAAATTATGTTTCTTAAAATATCTGTCTTCGAAGTATAATAAAAAGTGAGAATTTTCAATCATGCCGATTTAAATTCTCTGGACAAAAGGCTGGTCATAACCAGACCTCTTTCCAGGATTTCTCTTTCACATGATGATGATGATGAAGAGCTGAGTCCTACTTCCCCTTTTTGAATATGTTCCTGTTTCTTAGGATTTCCACTGAACCCAAATGTCCTAGATCTTCAGGCCTGGTCCACTGTCCATAGTCCTAGAAGTGTTGCTTGAGGGAATGGCACAAAATCACAGTACAGTGCTGTTTCCCATGCCATGTCCAAGTCTTCAAGTGATTCTGTGGACCATTCCTCAAGTTATAGAACTTAAGTTCCCTTGATGTCTTGAGAGCGTTTTTAACCGGTATGTCTAGGTGATCTACAGTGATTGGTGGGTTGAGAGGGGGCGTCAAAGGTTATGCCAGGTAAGGGGAGAGACGCTTTGGCTCATGGAACCATGCGGTCTGGGCTCCTCGTGTAGATGCTGCTTCAGCCTCCACCTGCGCCATCTCCTCTGTACCTCATACTGTACCTGTGTTTGGAGGGGATGGGGATGGAGATAGTGTATCATCGAGCACTAGCTAATCAGGGCTGCTGCCTAATATTAGCAATTGCACATTTATACCACTTATTTCAACTTGCATCGTAGTTTTGAGAAATGGGCAAAAAACCTACCTCCCCATTTAGAAAACAGTAAAGAACAGCAACTCCAAAGCCCTGGAAAGGAAGAAAGGGAAATTTAGACATCAAATAGTATTACTGCAAAGTAAAAAAAGAAAAGTCAAAGTCAAAATTACCTGTGTTGATGCAAGAGCCAGCTCAACAAAGGTCCATATTTTGTAAGTTAAACCACTGACTTTGATGGGTAAGAAGGCAAAGAGGATGTAGTACAAACCAAAGAGGGTCACCAAAAGAAAAGTTGATTTGGTAAGTCTCCTGAAAATATCCAAGGAAAAGATGCAATTTTACAATACACAAAAGACACAAATCAATACTGTACACGTTTTGTGAGATTCCATTAGTTTGTCGTTGTGCTGGTCTTTCAGTTTTGACTGGGCAACGCTTACAGAAAGTTAACACAGGTACAGTAACACTGTTGTAAGCAATTATGTAATTTGTTATTTCAGCCTACAAAATAAACGTCCTTGAAATGCTTTGGTAATGGTACAGTATGGTTATGTTGACAACTCACTTGTATTGGCTGAATTCATTTCCATGCATGTCTGGCATCTGCAGTTTCCCTACCAGAATTCTTAAGATGCTCAGAAAAAATACCAAATTAATCTGCAATGAAATGGCAACAAATGATTAGCGTAGGGAGTAAAACTAATATTTACATTCGCAGTTATACAAAAAACAAATTGTATGTCACATACGCCGGATACAATGGGTGGAGACTAACAGTGAAAATGCTTGCTTATGAGCCCTTTCTAACAATGCAGTAAAAGAAATACAAGAATGAAGCAACAGTGCATTCGGGAAAGTATTCAGAACCCTTGACTTTTTCCACATTTTGTTTGTTACTGAAATTGATTAAATATATTTTTTTCCCCCCTCATCAATCTACACCCCATAATTACAAAGCAACAGGTTTTTATAAATGTATAAAAAAAATACACTATCATATTTACATAAGTATTCAGACCCTTTACTGAGTACTGTGTTGGCAGAAATTACATCCTCGAGTCTTCTAGCGTATGACGCTACAAGCATGGCACATCTATATTTGAGGAGTTTCTCCCATTCTTCTCTGCAGATACTCCTGCGTTGTCTTGGCTGTGTGCTTAGGGTTGTTGGCGAAGGTTCACCTTCCAACAGGACAATGTCTGAGGTCCTGAACGCTCTGGAGCAGGTTTTCATCAAGGATCTCTCTGTACTTTGCTTCGTTCATCTTTCCCTCGATCCTGACTAGTCTCCCAGTCGCTGCCGCTGAAAAACATCCACACAGCATGATGCTGCCACCACCATGCTTCACTGTGGAGATGTTGCCAGGTTTCCTCCAGACGTGACGATTGGCATTCAGGCCAAGGAGGTCAATCTTGGTTTCATCAGAACAGAGAATCTTGTTTCTCGTGGTCTGAGTCCTTTAAGTGCCTTTTGGCAAACTCCAAGCGGGCCATCGTGCTTTTTGCTTAGGAGTGGTTTCTGTCTGGCCACTCTACCACAAAGGCTTGATTGGTGGAGTGCTGCAGAGATGGTTGTCCTTCTTGGAAGTTTCTCCCATCTCCACAGAGGAACTCTGGAGCTCTGTAACTGACCATTGGGTCACTTACAGAGCTAGGAAGTTTTGGTGTTTCCAAACTTCTTCCATTTAAGAATGATGGAGGCCACTGTGTTCTTGGGGACCTTCAATGCTGCAGAAATTTGTTTGTACCGTTCCCCAGATCTGTGCCTCGACATAATCCTGTCTCTGAGCTCTACGGACAATTCCTTCGACCTCATGGCTTTGTTTTTGCTCTGACATGACCTGTCAACTGTGGGACCTTTTATATAGACAGTCGGGTGCCTTTCCAAATCATGTCCAATCAATTAAATTTACCATAGGTGGACTCCAATCAAGTTTTAAAAACAAGACTCAATTTCGAGTCTCATAGAAAGGGTATGAAAACTTATGTAAATAAGGTATTTCATTTTCACATTGAATGAATTTGCAAAATTCCTGTTTTCGCTTTGTCATTATGGAGTATTTTGTGTAGATTGATGAGGATTTTTTTTTTATTTAATCTATTTTAGAATAAGGCTGTAACATAACAATGTGGAAAAAGTCGAGGTGTCTGAATATCTGAATGCGCTGTAGCAGGGAGTACCAGATCAATGTGCAGGGGTATGAGGTACAGTATTTGAGGTAGATATATATACATGAAGGCAGGGTAAAGTGATTAGGCATCAGGATAGATAATAATAGAAGTCAAATAAAGCACAGAGTAGCAGCATATGAGTGTGTGTTGTGTGTGTGGTTTTTCTTGTGTACAAAACATTAAGAACATCTGCTCTTTCCATGACAGACCATCCAGGTGAAAGCTATGATCCCTTATTGATGTCACTTGTTAAATCCACTACAATCAGTGTAGATGAAGGGGAGGAGACAATGGATTGTGTATGTGTGCCGTTCAGAGGGTGAATGGGCAAGACAAAAGATTTAGGTGCCTTTTGAATGGGGAATGGTAGTAGGTGCCAGGTGCACCGGTTTGAATGTGTCAAGAAATGCAACACTGATGGGTTTTTCATGCTCAACAGTTTCCTTTGTGTATCAAGAATGCTCCACCACTCAAAGGACATCCAGCCAACTTGACACAACTGTGGGACTCATTGGAGTCAACATGGGCCAGCCTACCTGTGGAAATCTTTTGATACCTTGTAGTCCGTGCCCCAACTAATTGAGGCTGTTCTGAGGGCAAAAAAAGGGGGTGCAACTCGATATTAGGAAAGTGTTCCTAATGTTTTGTGCACTTGGTATGTGTATATACAGTACCAGTCAAAAATTTGGACACCTACTCATTTTTCTTTATTTTTTATTTTTTACATTGTAGAATAATAGTGAAGACATCACAACTATGAAATAACACATGTGATCATGTTAAACAAATCAACATTTGAGATTCTTCAAAGTAGCCACCCTTTGCCTTGAAGATGTCTTTGCACACTCTTGGCATTCTCTCAACCAGCTTCACGAGGTAGTCACCTTGAATGCATTTCAATTAACAGGTGTGCCTTGTTAAAAGTTCATTTGTGGAATTTCTTTACTTAATGCGTTTGAGCCAATCAGTTATGTTGTGACAAGGTAGGGGTGGTATACAGAAGATAGCCCTATTTGGTAAAAGACCAAGTCTTTGGTGTCTCCAGGACACCAATAAGAAGAGACTTGCTTGGGCCAAGAAACACAAATTTGAGATTTTTGGTTCCTACTGCCGTGTCTTTGTGAGACGCAGAGTACGTGAACAGATTATCTCTGCATGTGTGGTTCCCACCATGAAGCATGGAGGAGGTGATGTGATGGTGCTTTGCTGGTGACACTGTCAGTGATTTATTTAGAATTCAAGGCACACTTAACCAGCATGGCTACCACAGCATTCTGCAACGATATGCCTCCCATCTGGTTTGTGCTTTGTGGGACTGTACTTTGTTTTTGACAATAACCCAACACACCTCCAAGCTGTGGAAGGGTTATTTGGCCAAGAAGGAGAGTGATGGAGTGCTGCATCAGATGACCTGGCCTCCACAATCACCCAAGCTCAACACAATTGAGATGGTTTGGGATGAGTTGGACAACAGAGTAAAGTAAAAGCAGCCAACAAGTGCTCAGCATATGTGGGAACTCCTAGACTGTTGGAAAAGCATTCCAGGTGAAGCTGGTTGAGAGAATGCCAAGAGTGTGCAAAGTTGTCATCAAGGCAAAGGGTGGCTACTTTGAAGAATCTAAAATATATTTTGATTTGTTTAACACTTTTTTGGTTACTACATGATTCCATGTGTATTTTTATAGTTTTGATGTCTTTTTGTCTACAATACAGAATATAAAAATAAAGAAACTGAATGAGTCAGTGCATATCGTTAATTAAATGTTTAAGCAGACTACTTATGGCTATTTAGCAGTCTTATGGCTTGGGGTAGAAGCTGTCTTGGATCCTGTTGGCCTGAGAGCTGATGCTCCGGTACCATTTGCCAGTAGCAGAGTGAACAGTGAACTTGGGTGGGTGTCCTTGGCAATTTTTCGGGCATTCCTCTGACTCTGCCTGATATAGAGGTCCAGGGGGAAAAAATAGAAGTTCATAAGATAGTTAATGAGTGCAATTCCTCAAAATGTTATTTGGAATATATAGTTTTCTTAGGAACTTCTTTCCTAATAAATATCTTTCCTAATAACTTTGTAACTATCTTACGTGGCATTGACATTAGTGATAGGCTTATTTACTGGTTTCAAGCACATGTGTCAGGGATGATAGGATTTGGCCCACTATAATAGTTTTGATATTTAAATTTTATTACATTTATTTATCTGCGTTATGTCTATTTTTTGTTGTTGTTGGCTCGCGAACCATTTATGCACAAAAACAAACCATTTTTTTTCACACATTATAGCCATCAGACTAGCTATATCATAAACAAAAATGGATAACCTCAATAAGGTTTGGTGTTTCAATAAAAACTTCAGCAAAAAAGAGCTTGTGTACACTCAACCCGCGGGGTCACAGCAGAAACCAAAAAGAGAGGATGGGCAAGAGTGGGCGAGTCTGTCTCTGACGTCGGAGGTATGACAAGGGCCAGAGACGCCGCAGTAAAAAATAGTGGTCCGACATCAAGTCGGCTGCTTAGAGGAAGGGGGATGAGCGACCAGCTGGAGGAGAATGTGTTGTCCATGATAGGAGACGGTGGTAGAGGGACTGATAGGAGAGACGGTGGTAGAGGGACTGATAGGAGAGACGGTGGTAGAGGGACTGATAGGAGAGACGGTGGTAGAGGGACTGATAGGAGAGACGGTGGTAGAGGGACTGCGCGACCGTTAGTTAGCTAACGTGTAACGACATTATAGCTAACAACGTTAACGTTAGCCAAGTTTTTCTTTGCAAATTGATAAGCTAACGCTAGCTATGTAACACTTCAAGAATATTGTAATATATTATTAATTAGCTAGCTAGATAATGCGCATTTAATTCGTTTTCTTGCTGTATTTAAATGTCCGGTAGTCAACTGTGTCGGTGGCAGTGGCGCAAGAAAACATTCATGGTTACAAAAGTATCCATTCGTCACAAGACGAGGGTTTAAGTACATTTCCAAGAAGAAATCTTAAAACATTATTTTCAAGAATCAAATTTCTTCTTAACCTTTTTATTAGGAAGAAACAAAGGGACATTTTTTTACATTTCCAATAACTTTGAGGAATAGCAACTTTGCTTAACTTTCTTCATAAATCTATAGTTAAGGAAAAAATGGCAGTTAAGAAGAAATTTCTTCTTAAGAAGGTTTTGTGAATCCGGCCCCTGGATGGCAGGGAGCTCGGTCCCAGTATTATACTGAGCCTTCCCGCACCACCGGCTGTAGCGCTTTGCGGTCGAGGGCGTTGCATTTTCCATACCAAGCGGTCATGTACCCAGTCAAAATGCTCTCTGGTGCAGCTGTACAACTTTTTTGACGATCTGAGGGCCCATGCCAAATCTTTTTGGCACAAGGGGGAAGAGACATTATTGTGCCCTCTTCACGACTGTGTGGGTGTGTTTACACCATGTTAAGTCCTTTAGTGATATGGACGCCAAGGAACTTGAAGAACTCGACTTGATCCACTACAGCCCCGTCAATGTGGATTGGGATATGCTCTCCCCTCTCTCCCGCAGTCCACGCTCAGCTCCTTGGTCTTACTGACATTGAGGGAGAGGCTGTTGTCCTGGCACCACACTGCCAAGTCTCTTACCTCCTCCTTGTAGGCTATCTCATCACCATCAGTGATCAGGCCTACCACCGTTGTCGTCAGCAAACTTGATGGTGTTGGAGTTGTGTGTGAACAGGGAGTACAGGAGGGGACTAAGCACACACCCCTGTGGGGCCCCTGTGTTGAGGTTCAGCGTGGAGGAGGTGTTGTTGCCTACCCTCACCACCTGGGGCCGGCCTGTCAGGAAGTCCAGGATCCAGTTGCAGAGGTTCAGTCCCAGGGTCCCGAGCTTGGAGGGGAATATGGTGTTGAACGCTGAGCTGTAGTTTATGAACAGCAATCTCACATAGTTATTTCCTCTCTTGTCCAGGTGGGAAAGGGCAGTGTGAAATGCAATTGAGATAGCATCATCTGTGGATCTGTTGGGGCAGTATGCTAATTGGAGTGGTTCCAGGGTGTCTGGGATGATGGTGTTGATGTGTGACATGACCAGCCTTCCAATGCACTTCATAATTACAGATGTGATGTGCTACAGGGTGATAGTCATTTAGGCAGTTTACCTTGGAGATCCAGGGAACAGGTACAATGGTGGTCAGCTTGAAACATGTTAGGGTTAAAATCTGGGACAAGGAGAGGTTGAAAATGCCCATGAAGACACTTGCCAGCTGGTCTGTGCATGCTCTGAGAACGCGCCCTGATATTCCATCTTGAACAATGCATAGGCCTAATCATTAGTTATCAATAGCGATTGATGCAC
This sequence comes from Hucho hucho, assembly GCA_003317085.1. Classification (NCBI taxonomy): domain Eukaryota; kingdom Metazoa; phylum Chordata; class Actinopteri; order Salmoniformes; family Salmonidae; genus Hucho; species Hucho hucho. Next base: position 536,604 of record QNTS01000622.1, on the reverse strand, counting down.
TTACAATTATGAAGAGTAGGACTGGTAATCTGAGAATCCACCAAACCCAGTCATGTACCCTTGTCTCCCAGCAGCTTGAGGAGAAAGGGAAACGTATGCATGTATGTGAACTATGATGATGCAATTGTCATCTGTTTAAAATAGTCTATGACATCCCATTCATCTCTATCTTACCCTTCATCCTCATAGAAGTATTTTGCCAAGCCCCAGGATACAATGACAATCATTGGCAAACCTATGTAGAAAAACAAAACAAAAACGGTTTAGTGAAATCCAACCCTCTCATTTCAGTTAATAGTTAATTCACTATCAAGTCTGTCTTTTAACAGATCAAAATGACATGACATTGCTAGATGACAATGGCATGGTATCAGTAGTGTTGTTGTAATGTAGAGGGGACAGGTGTCCGTACCCCAGCCCAGGATGATGTACCACCAAAGGTGTTTCTTCTTGGAGAAGAAGGAGATGTTGACCAGGGTGTGGAGGTAGTGTCCCTCCACCAGCAGCCAGCTGTAGTTAGCCATGATGCAGTAGTTGGAGAATGTCACCACTAACTTACACACCACCTACAGGATATGACGAGAAAAGATATGTACACTACATGACCAAAAGTATGTGGACACCTGCTAGTCAAACATCTCATTCCAAAATCATGGCAATTAATGTGGAGATGGTACCCCCCTATTGCTGCTATAACAGCCTCCACTCATCTGGGAATGCTTTCCACTAAATGTTGGAACATTGCTGTGGGGACTTCCATTCAGCCACAAGAGCATTAGTGAGGTGGGGCACTGATGTTGGGCGATTAGGCCAGGCTCGCAGTCAGCGTTCCCAATTTATCCCAAAGGTGTTTGAGGGGGTTGAGGTTCTTCCACACCGATCTCGACAAACCATTTCTGTATGGACCTTGCTTGTGCATGAGGGCATTGTCATGCTGAAACAAGAAATGGCCTTCCCCAAAAGTTGGAAGTACAGAATCGTCTAGAATGTCATTGTATGCTGGAGCGTTAAGATTCCCTTCACTGGAAATAAGGGGCCTAGCCTGAACCATGAAAAACAGCCCCAGACCATTATTCCTCCTCTATCAAACTTTACAGTTGGCACTATGCATTGGGGCAGGTAGCGTTCTCCTGGCATCCGCCAAACCCAGATTCATCCGTCGGACTGCCAGATGGTGAAGCGTTATTCATCACTCCAGAGAACGTGTTTCCACTGCTCCAGAGTCTAATGGCGGTGGTCTTTACACCACTCCGGTCGACGCTTGGCATTGCGCATGGCAATTGCGCATGGCAAACCCATTTCATTAAGCTCCCGACAAACAGTTATTGTGCTGATGCTGCTTCCAGAGGCAGTTTGGAACTCAGTAGTGAGTGTTGCAACCGAGGACAGACAATTTTTACAGTTGACCGGGGCAGCTCTAGCAGGGCAGAAATTTGACGAACTGACTTGTTGGAAAGGTGGCATCCTATGACGGTGCCTCGTTGAAAGTCACTGAGCTCTTCAGTAAGGCTATTCTACTGCAAATGTTTGTCTATGGAGATTCCATGGCTGTGTGCTCGATTTTTACACTTATAAGCAACGGGTGTGGCTGAAATAGCCAAATCCACTCATTTTAAGTGTTGTCCACATACTTTTGTGTGTATATAGGAGGGGTATTTTAGTATGTTCATATCATGTTGAAAGATGAATAACTTTTGTCAAAACAAGGATTTTTTTCAAGAGTTACAAAAGTGAGTTATTCCACTTTGACACACTAAATTACTAATTTCTCTATCAATGTGTTCATCCATTCACACATGCATTGACAGTCACTACAAAGTACAGTAGATACGTACTGGGTAGTCATCACAGTGGTAGAAGTCTTCATCGGTGAAGAGCACAGAGTCTTTGATGAAGATGAAGGTAGCACGCAGAATGAAGGAAACTGAGAGTTGGATGTGGATGTAGTTTCTGGTGCAGTGCAGTTTCCTAGACAACAGGAAAAGCAGTTTGAAATGTCCTCCTTGACCAACATGCTCTTGTAATATGTTTAATCCCCCACTGAGACCCAATATTAAGATACACATGTTGGTTACAGTGTAGTTTATTGGGTACCCAAATGGATGATCACATTTTTATCGTAACAGTTCTTAGACTTGATTCTCTGTTTCTCACCTAAAGAGACAGAGGATGGTGATGGCGATGGTGAGAGAGATTAGAGAGAGAGCGTAGCCTGCAGTGTACATGGTCTTCACATAGGGGAAGTACATGTGGGAGTCATGTGACTGGGAGGAAAAAGAGACCTGGGGTAAGAATTGTTTTACATAAATTGCCCATGTATTTTTAAATCAATGCTCAACACTTATATGGCTTTCCCTTATTTTTAAGTACTTGTCCTGAATCAAAGACAAAACCATTGATGTAGCACATACTAACAGTACACATGTACCCACCTCTCCAAGTAAGTGTAAGGTTTCGTTGAAACATGCATGCTCGTAAGGAGGGAATGGGTCCGTCCAGCCCGTGTCTGTGCAGTTCCGGTACACTTTACCTGGAAAATTATACAGCCTCATCAATACTTACTTACTGTACTGTTCAAATAAACTAATTATGGCCATGAAAATAGTCGGCAATCAGAGTAAAAAACATTGACCATAGAACAGACCTAATATTTTCTAAGACCTACGTAGTATGCAGGTTCAATCACTCGGGTATTTTACTGCAGGCAGTAGTTATTGCAGGCTTCATTTGTGTTATGTAAGATTGTCATAAAGCACTTCATGATGCCACTGTTTCCACAAGCAGACCTTGTATAAACTTTATACCACTCCTCTGTCCTTTTAGTCTATCGCCTGTATGAGCATCCATCAACAGTTTATGGTAGAAAGACAAACATTTTTGTATTGAATGGAAACAAATGATCTTGGTGGTGGATCATTAACTAACACACACATAACAGCCAGGGGTGGGTTGGGGGTCTAACACATCATAACAGCCAGGGGTGGG
>QNTS01000622.1:488242-520979 GCA_003317085.1 Hucho hucho | reverse complement strand
CCGGAGCCTCCAGAGAAGGTTCCCAGTCCGGAGCCTCCAGAGAAGGTTCCCAGTCCGGAGCCTCCAGAGAAGGTTCCCAGTCCGGAGCCTCCAGAGAAGGTTCCCAGTCCGGAGCCTCCAGAGAAGGTTCCCAGTCCGGAGCCTCCAGAGGAGGTCCCCAGTCCTAAAATAACTGTTCCGGCAAATAGCCCATGGCCTCCGGTGTGGGACCCCGAGCCAGCACGGCCGGCACCGGAGCCGCCACCTGGGACAGGAAGGCCCACCCGAAGACCCCCCCCCAATGGACTTTTGGCGCGGTCGGAGTCTGCGCCTTTGGTGGGGGGTACGGTCACGTCCAGGCCTGAGAAGTCAGGCTGGCGTGTTTTTTGTTTTGGTGTAGGGTTTTTTCTGTTCTAGGTTCTCTATTTCTATGTTGGGGTAATGGTTCCCAATTAGAGGCAGCTGAGTGTCGTTACCTCTAATTGGGAACCATATATATGTTTGTAGTTTGCACTAGGGGTTTGTGGGTTATTGTTTATGCATAGCTTTTGTGTGTCAGTCTATGTTATTGTTACGATCTTCGTTTTCGTTCGTTTTGTTGTTTTGTCCCAGTTACGTTGCATAAATAAAGCATGTATACTGGATACCTCGCTGCGCCTTGGTCTGTCCCTCACGGAGATCGTGACAGTTTAGTCCTGGGCTACAGACTCAAAACCACGCACAGTCACTTATACTGATAAACGGGTTGTTCTTGTTTCGAGTCTGTATATAAAATATCATTTTTGATTCAGTTCCCATGAGAAAATGGGTGTACTCCATCACTGACAGTGGACGAGTTTTACTCCCCTGTGTTATGACTAAGAGAAGTTAATGATTTATCAAGCAAGGGAACTGCAGTCATATCAAAATGCATTGGTATCCATTCAATGTGTGTGCTTTGGATCAAATATTCCCATGTTTACTTCTCCCTGGACCAGCAATAAAAGATATGAAGATATGAATGAGTTAATGGAGGAATCAGCAGATTGTAGATTTTACACTGAGTGGACAAAACATTAGGAACACCTTCCTAATATTGAGTTGCACCCCCTTTTTTATCCTCAGAGAGCCTCAATTCGTTGTGGCATTGATTACAAGGTGTCGAAAGCGTTCCACAGGGATGCTGGCCCATGTTGACTCCAGTGCTTCCCACAATTTGATTTGATTTTAAGTTGGCTGGATGTCCTTTGGGTGGTGGACCATTCTTGATACACACGGGAAACTGTTTAGCTTGAAAAACCCAGCAACGTTGTAGTTCTTGACTCTCTCAAACCGGTGCGCCTGGCACCTACTACCATACTTCGTTCAAAGGCACTTACATCTTTTGTCTTGCCCATTCATCCTCCGAATGGCACACATATACAATTCATATCTAAATTGTCTCAAGGCTTCAACATTTTTCTTTAACCTGTCTCCTCCCCTTCATCTACACTGATACCATGGGAAGAGTATAGTTTATTTTGTTCAGCAAATATTGATATAGCTATATAGCTATGTTGAGCTCTGGAGGTCTTTCAGCAGGCAGTCCCCAAGGTACAGTACTTAGCCCTCTCTCTTTTACTCCATTAGCATTAGGTTTGGGCCCTAGTGATGGAAACAAACTATTATTGACATTTTACTGCAGTGGGCTAAATCAGAGTCACACAGAGTGTTTCTTGGTAGTCTTAAACAAATCTACTGTGAAACAAATCTTACTGTGAAACAAACACCTCACACGTGGTTATGGGCTTAATAAAAGAAGACACCTGTACCATGTCAGATATAGAGTTGAAATGTATTACATTTTGAGTTTGCATCCCAATATTACACTTTATATACATCACAGAAGACTGAAATAAAACAAAACCGTTTGACATAGAAACACCGTGCTACATACATTTATTGGTGTTGTTTCTGACCCAGTCAACAGGAGAAAGACATGGGACACGCAAGAGAAGTTTTGTTTGTTGACAGTCGAGGGCCTCCACCTGACTCCTTGATACAGCCTCTGACCAAAACCAAGCAGAGGTCAATGCGGACACCTGAAAAGTCAAAGGTACCGCAAGCATTTAACTCCAGCTGTACCAAGGGTGTGTTTCCAGAAAGCCTTCTAGCTGACATCACACCTTATTTATCTTGACAACCCAGCTGCACAGGGATAAGAGTCATGCTAGAAATAAAGTACAATGGTAGCTACAGGGCTTTTGAGAAACTCACTCCAGTTCATTTAGCAGACTACAGTGAGGGAAAAAAGTATTTGATCCCCTGCTGATTTTGTACGTTTGTCGACTGACAAAGAAATTATCAGTCTATAATTTTAATGGTAGGTTTATTTGAACAGTGAGACACAGAATAACAACAAAAAAAATCCAGAAAAACACGTGAAAAATGTTATAAATGGATTTGCATTTTAATGAGGGAAATAAGTATTTGACCCCTCTGCAAAACATGACTTAGTACTTGGTGGCAAAACCCTTGTTGGTAATCACAGAGGTCAGACGTTTTTTGCAGTTGGCCACCAGGTTAGCACACATCTCAGGAGGGATTTTGTCCCACTCCTCTTTGTAGATCTTCTCCAAGTAATTAAGGTTTCGAGGCTGACCTTTGGCAACTCGAACCTTCAGCTCCCTCCACAGATTTTCTATGGGATTAAGGTCTGGAGACTGGCTAGGCCACTCCAGGACCTTAATGTGCTTCTTCTTGAGCCACTCCTTTGTTGCCTTGGCCGTGTGTTTTGGGTCNGATCCTCCCGTGTAGTTCTGGGCTGATTCCTCACCGTTCTCATGATCATTGTAACTCCACGAGGTGAGATATTGCATGGAGCCCCAGGCTGATGGAGATTGACAGTTCTTTTGTGTTTCTTCCATTTGCGAATAATCGCACCAACTGTTGTCACCTTCTCACCAAGCTGCTTGGCGATGGTCTTGTAGCCCATTCCAGCCTTGTGTAGGTCTACAATCTTGTCCCTGACATCCTTGGAGAGCTCTTTGGTCTTGGCCATGGTGGAGAGTTTGGAATCTGATTGATTGATTGCTTCTGTGGACAGGTGTCTTTTATACAGGTAACAAACTGAGATTAGGAGCACTCCCTTTAAGAGTGTGCTCCTAATCTCAGCTCGTTACCTGTATAAAGGACACCTGGGAGCCATAAATCTTTCTGATTGAGAGGGGGTCAAATACTTATTTCCCTCATTAAAATGCAATTCCATTTATAACATTTTTCACATGCGTTTTTCTGGATTTTTTTGTTGTTATTCTGTCTCTCACTGTTCAAATAAACCTACCATTAAAATTATAGACTGATAATTTCTTTGTCAGTGGGAAAACGTACAAAATCAGCAGGGGATCAAATACTTTTTTCCCTCACTGTATGCTACGATGTAGATAATGAGGTAATCATATGAATATGAACATATCGGTGTGTGATTGGTATTGTATGATTTCAATAGACTGTAAGGAAGAGAAGAGAGAGTGATGTGAAGCTGAGCCTGAAGACTGCAGTTGATGTGTCCGCCCCTGCTGGAGTGGTCAAGATACTGATACAACAGCCTGATAAACTGAGCTCTAAAGACCTGAGGGAAGGTACCTGGACAAGTTTTACACCAGTAATCAACGTACATTAGATTTTCTCTAAGAGATAAGGGAGTGTCATTCAATATTCACTAAATGTATAGAGGGGAGAAACCCGGTTTGTTAGATGACTTGTTTGCCAGTATGACTGAAAGCTAACTCAGATGATTCAAATTCTGGAATGCGTAATTCATTGGCATTTGGGTCTGCTGCAGACTGTATTTGCTGCTACTAAGTTACAGATATATATATATATTTTTTTACAATTCAGCCATGATGTCCCAACCTAAGCTGGGCCTCCAGACAAGACAGATGAAGGAGGCGTTCTTTGAGACCAGGGTTCGACAGGACATCCAGGAGGAGAGAGCCAATCATCTCAGATGGTGAGGAACCATAATTTACTCACGTTAATAATCATATACAGTGCATTCGGAAAGTATTCAGACCCCTTGACTTTTTCCACATTTTGTTACATTACAGCTTTATTCTAAAATTGATTAAATCGTTTTTTTTCTTCATCAATCTACACACAATACCCCATAATGACAAAGCAAAAACAGGTTTAAATTTTTTTTTGCAAATGTATAAAAGATTTAAAATATTACATTTACATAAGTATTTTACTCAGTACTTTGTTGAAGCAACTTTGCCAGCGATTACAGCCTCAATTCTTCTCGGGTATGATGCTACAAGCTTGGCACACCTGTATTTGGAGAGTTTCTGTCACGCCTGCTCCCCCTCTCTGGCGCTTGAGGGCGTCAGGCGGCCCATCATTACGCATACCTGTCACCATCATTACGCGCATCAGCGCAATATTGGACTCACCTGGACTCCTTCACTTTGTTGATTGCCCCCTCTATAGCTGTCTGTTCCTCAGTTTGTTCCCAGTGTCAGCATTAATGTCCAGATGCTGTCTTGTCTTGTTTCATGTCTGTTTATTAATTAAATGTTCACTCCCTGTACTTGCTTCTCATCTCCAAGCGTCTAACCTCACATGCTGAGGTCAGAATGCTGACACCAAAATTTTAAGCATCAGGAGTTTTTGTTTTTTGTTTTTGTTGGTGACGTCGGGTCCGGTTTCCGCTGCCGGAGGAGCCTGGGGTGCCTCAGCTGGCTTGTCGGGATTCCACGCCTTAGCTGGCTCGAGAGGTTTCCTTGCCACGGTTGGCTCGGCAGGCTCCCATCCCATGTCATGCCTCAGCTGGCTCGTCAGGCTCCCACGCCTTAGCCGGCTCCACAGGCTTCCACGCTTCAGCCGGCTCGTCCGGCTCCCACGCCTCGGCCGGCCCGTCAGGTTCGCCCAGGTGGGACGCCGGGTGGCGCCGCTAGAGGGGGGTAGGGAGTACTGTCACACCTGCTCTCGCTCCCCCTCTATGGCACTCGAGGACGCCAGGCGGCCCATCATTACGCACACCTGTCACCATCATTCACGCGCATCAGCGCAATATTGGACTCACCTGGACTCCTTCACTTTGTTTATTTCCCCCTCTATATCTGTCTGTTCCTCAGTTTGTTCCCTGTGTCAGCATTAATGTTATGTTTTTCATGTCCAGACACTGTCCTGTCTTGTCCCATGTCTGTTTATTAAATATATGTTCACTCCCTGTACTTGCTTCTCATCTCCAAGCGTCTGTCCTCACAATTTATCCCATTCTTCTCTGCAGATCCTCTCAAGCTCTGTCAGGTTGGATGGGGAGTGTCGCAGCACAGCTGTTTTCAGGTCTCTCCAGAGATGTTAGATCGGGTTCAAATCCGGGCTCTGGCTGGGCCACTCATGGACATTCAGAGACTTGTCCTGAAGCCACTCCTGCACTGTCTTAGCTGTGTGCTTAGGGTCGTTGTCCTGTTGGAAGGTGAACCTTCGCCAATGTCTGAGGTCCTGAGCGCTCTGGAGCAGGTTTTCATCTGTACTTTTCTCTGTTCATATTTCCCTCGATCCTGAATAGTCTCCCAGTCCTTGCTGCTGAAAAACATCCCCACAGCATGATGCTGCCACCACCATGCCTCACCGTAGGGATGGTGCCAGGTTTCCTCCAGACGTGTAGCTTGGTATTCAGGTTCAATCTTGGTTTCATCAGACCAGAGCATCTTGTTTCTCATGGTCTAAGTCCTTTAGGTGCCTTTTGGCAAACTCCAAGTGGGCTGTCATGTGCCTTTCACTGAGGAGTGTCTTCAGTCTGGCCACTTTACCATAAAGGCCTGATTGGTGGAGTGCTGCAGAGAAGGTTGTCCTTCTGGAAGGTTCTCCCATCTCCACAGAGGAATTCTGGAGCTCTTTCAGAGTGACAATTGGGTTCTTGGTCACCTCCCTGACCAAGGCCCTTCTTCCACGATTGCTCAGTTTGGCCAGGTGGCCAGCCCTAGGATGAGTCTTGGTGGTTCCAAACTTCTTCCATTTAAGAATGATGGAGGCCACTGTGTTTTTTGGTACCCTTCCCCAGATCTGTGGCTCAACACAATCCTGTCTCGGAGCTTTACGGACAATTCCTTCGACCTCAAGGCTTGGTTTTTGCTCTGACATGCACTGTCATCTGTGGGACCTTATATAGACAGGTGTGTGCCTTTCCAAATCATGTCCAATCAATTTATCACAGGTGGACTCCAATCAAGTTGTAGAAACATCTCAAGGATGAGGATGCACCTGAGCTCAATTTCGAGTCTCATAGCAAAGGGTCTGAATACTTATGTAAATAAGGTATTTTTTAAATTATTTTTTAAATAAATTTGCTGACTTTTCTAAAAACCTGTTTTCGCTTTGTCATTATCAGGTATTGTGTGTAGATTGATGAGGGCAAAATGCATGAATCAATTTTAGAATAAGTCTAACGTAACAAAATGTGGAAAAAGTCAAGGGGTCTGAATACTTTCCGAATGCACTGTAGATGACCATGTCTATGATTATGTACTAAATGTCATAGGTCACTCAAACTTTACTGTAGATAAATGTCTTTTTGATTAAGGCAAGTTCACCTTGGGAAGGATCCTGTCTCGACACAGACCAAAATGCAGGTTTTGGAGGAGAGAGATGTTGCAGATTATGAATATATGGTAAGATTTGTAACTTATCATGATAGTCATAATAATCATAAAACACTGTTGCTGTATGTTGTATATCCAACATGTTTCATGTTTTCCTCTGCTCTGGTTTTGTTTTCTCATCACTTGCGCAGCTATCTGGGCAACCAGTTTTTCTCCGGTTTGCATACCATATTGTTACTATGTTTTAAATACACAACATTACCAAAAGTATGTGGACACCAACTATATTTGAGTTTTATTGAGAACGGCCAGTAAATGTATAAGTAGTAGCTTTTCCTTAGATATACAACATGACGCTGTAATGTCAGAGAGCTGCTGGCATTGCTGTTACTTCTAAAAGGGGAACAGATGACAGTTCTCTAACAGGACACTTAACAGCACTTCCTCTCCCCTCTCTCTGTTTATTGGCTGTATTTACTCTGTTCTTTACAGGCCACCATTGTTTTTAGAGAGGCCAACCACTCCAGTTGGTGATTGGATAACTCCTTTCATGTGTTTTCTCTGGAATCTGGAGCTCAGGCCAGAAACCAAAACAACCTTTACACATCTTCCGTATGCCTTCTGCTGATCTGTGTTTCACACGTTTGTGTAACAGAGGTAGTTTAGTGACCTTTCTGGTGTGATGATCAATAACCTTACCTGAGACTTGAAGAGTTGCATTGGCAAATGTCAAGGCTTTGGCTTAGTGAGCTAATTCATTCTCCCGGGATTGAGCCCTGTTAGTCACTCTTGCTCGTATTCTGAACACGTCCGTCTTAATTCCAGGTTAGGAAAGGAGAGGTGAGGAAGGAGAGGGACTTTGCTAGAGGCCAACCTAAGCTCTCTACCAGACGCGTCCTGCGTAACACAGGCCAGGTAAGCATGTCGAAGTCAAAACGGACCTGTTTGCCTTTAAAATGGCATCAAGTGGAATGCATATAGCTTTTTCCCCCGAGTATGAGAGCTGCCTGTATCCATTTTCTTTTTCACAATCAAAACGTCTGTTCTGTTTGTGCCTTCCAGGCACCGGTGGGCACACCTTCCTTTCGCATGTACTCCAGCAGTCATCTGGAGATCAAGCAGAGAGCTCTGAGGCTCTTCCAGCAGGCAGCCCGCAAGGTACAGTATAGCCCTCTCTTTTTCACTCTATTGGCCTTAGGTTAGGCCCTGTAGGCATAGAGTGCCTCATCTCAGCCCACTCAACACAATGGTTTTTCACTCACAAACCACAAGCCAAAACCCTGTGAGACAGTGTGTAAACTCTCTATGATAACGATCTTAAGCCATGTCATAAGATGGTGTAGTAGTAGTTTTGCAGTGGGGCACAGTCCAGTCTAATGAAAGTAGTAAGAAGATAAGAATAGACGTTCCCTGTAGTATGTCTGGGATGGGAATTCCTAAGGTCAGTTATATTTAATGATGTAGCCTACATTTGAATAGATTCAACCAAATATAAAACCAGTATGTTATACAATACCTCATAGGCAGTTGGAAAGCTGACAATGTCCAAGTCCTGGTTCTCTTTAATATCATATTTCTCCCAATGCATACTTGAAAATATTTTTGGGTTTTTGTATTTATGCCATTCTCTATTTGAGCAATAAAGTGCTGTAACATATTTCATACAGAACGAAGAGGGTTTACTTATAAACATGCATAACCTTTCTAAACAACACGACTTCTAAGTGAGTGCACCATGTGTTTCAGGTGGTGATTCAATGTCGTATGAACAACAGACTTGTCTCGTTGAGGCAGCTGACTCAAAGCTTGAAGTGCCTGTCCAAAGGAGTAAGAGGTATTGCACTGTGAGACCCCAAAGGGCAAACGTGTTCTCTATTTTACACAGGCATATGATCAAAATACATACCTGAACGATGCAGCACACAGATTTTTATTTTGGCACAACAAATGTATCTTAAAGTTATTTTACCCCCAAGTCATTGTGATGTTGGATGCAAGCAAGATGCATGCATTTTTCTGTTTCAGTTGAGGAGGAGACCTTTCATCTCCTGAAGATCTCACCAGACAATGTGATTCCTTTCACATTCCCTATCTTCTCTCTTCCTAACCAGTCTGATGAACTGGTAAGTGCAGTGCACTTTGATAAAAAGCCATCTTGTTCTTGCGTGGATAACGTAGTGCTCTTGCATGCATAACGTAGTGTTGGCCTTGTACTGTATGCCCAGGCTCCCAATGCATTGGGTGCCGTCCCTGTTAGGCCTATTGAGGTCCTGGTCAAACGACACTCTCCATTCTTCAATCTGAAGGTACGTTTACATGAGAGGTCTTTGCCTGAATAAAGAATCATTGATGTTGCTTGTACATTGTAACACTATTTTTGCCTTTCTGTCACTGCTGATAATGACAGGGATTTTGCTTGGAAATTGTACAGTAACATGCTCACTTCTGTCCCATTACTTGTGTTGTTTTTGAAGGTTCCCCAGCACTACAAGCTAATGGGGTACCAGCCTGTTTCGGCCTTCGAGGCTGCAGCTAGCTACATTCCCCCAACCCAGCCCAGGACGCTATGCACTGGGGCACAGGTGAGCCAAGAGACTCACCACCAACACTGTGGGACGCTTACATAGGTGGTGTGTAATACACAGATACATTTATACAAAAGCAAATAAATCAAAGTCAATCTTTTAAGCCTTTTATGAGATGATATACAAGTGATATAACATAAACAATGATATAAAACAGCAATAACACTGAGAACTCTGAATGGTTTGATTTATTACTTAATGGTGTCACTGTCAGAGACTAGGATCTGCTCTGCTCCTCTGACATCCAATAGCGTGTGTGTATTTGCTCAAGCTGATACGGCAATAACCTCATTGTTTATGTAATCAAACCATTATTTTTTTTAAATGTTCCGTGACAAGACGACCATTGACCACCCTTCTCCAGAGCTCATGGTCCCCACTTAGCTCCCATCATACAAGCACTTACTTATTTATGGGCAGCTCTCCATAGCTCTTTACCACAACATTACTTATTACAGAAACATCCTACAACTGTCAGATCTTATCTTACTTTAGGACAACATCAAGTAGGATTTTTGCAATTGCAGAACTAGAGCTTCTAACTGATTGGCCCCATCTCATTGATATGATTTTGATAGTATATCTCTGCTCTTGCCAGCATGGCTGTTATACAAGACTGATAAATCTTGTACATTTTTTTCTCTGCTGGGTCATATTCATTAGGGAACACTGTAGGAAAACATTTTGTAACGGAAAACAAAAATGTGTGTTTGGTATTGAACAAGTTCAGGTCATCTCTCCTGTTTCAGTCTTTCGTTTGGTTTCCTAATGCACTGGTTGCTTATGTGGTTGTGTCCCTGTCTTTCAGGATGAATTGTTGCCCAGAGTGATCCGTTCTCCCTCGGGGTGTGCAGTGGCCGAGCCAGAGGGCGAGGAGGATGTGGAGCAGGAGGACGAGTGTCCCAGTCTGAGCTTCACGGCCCCCACCGCCCTGCTGAAGCCTCCCTACGCACACCCCCTCAGAATCTTTGTAAGGCAATATCACAGAATATGATAGAACATATTCATTTATTTATTTACAGTATATCAGTGGAGGCTGGTGGGAGACGCTATATGAGGACGGGCTCATTGTAATGGCTGGAATGGAATATATGGAACGGTATGAAACACATCAAACATATGGAAACCACATGTTTGAGTCCGTTCCAATTATTCCATTCCATTTCAGCCATTACAACAAACCAACCCTCCTATAGCTCCTCCCACCAGCCTCCACTGCTGTTAATATAAATGTGTTCTATTTTACTTATCTACAGTATGGACCACATCTATGTCATTTCTCTTGTAAATATCTCCAGGCTGTCCATTATAAGGCTGTATACAGTAGATGTAGTTGTATTGATTGGTGTTACTATTATGCATAGTGTTGGAAATGTTTTGTTGGAATCTCTGTCCTGATGATTCCCACAACAGCTGTTCCTCTTCTCAATAGTGGAATCATTCACTGGGCCTGAGAATATCGATAATTGTGAATAATTTTATACTGTTCATGTTCAATGTTGGACTTTGTTCTGCTCTGTAGAACCCAGCCCCCGGTCTCCATGCCTTCAAAGCAGACCCCCTCTACCTAGAGTGTGACCTGGAGTTCCACCTGTGTCCACTGCCCCGGTACACCATCCCAAAGCCCTCTATGTTTGGAATGCACACCCCCAGCACTCAGAAGACATTTTTGGACCGAACAGTAATTCTCTTTCATATCAACAGGAGTTATTAATTAAACAATCTTACCTTTTTGTGTACTAGCATTGCATTTCTATATAATTAAATATATATGGACATTTGTAGTAATTGAAACTAAAGCCAAAGCTGTTTTTACAACAATTACACTGTGCTCTTTATCCTGATCAAATTGCAGGATGTGATCCGAGGTGTGATGACCTGGAAGAAGTTCCCATCGGCTGCCCTGGTCGCTCTGTCCAACACTCCCACACTCACCAGTAGCTGGGCCCCGCGCGTGTAAGGATCCAGTAGCACAGCTTTACAGGGCTGTCTACCATTCACACCACACATACAGCTGCGTAGAGCGACCGCTTAAGTCACTTAACGGATCATGATGTACTAACTCATCTATACTATGTGTTCTTGAGCAAACAGTACAAAGTATAGGCCGTTGTTCTTCACACACGACTGAACACTTTTCTTATAAGCTCATCTTGTTTGATCATCTTGTTTGACCAGCTCACAGCCGAGGTGTCATGGTACTGGGATGCTATGGTTAGGTAGATAGCACAGGAGATTGGTGGCACCTTAATTGGGGAGAATGGGCTTGTGGGAATTCCAGGAGTAGAATGAGTGGAATGGTATCAAATACATCAAACACATGTTTTCCAGGTGTTTGATGCCATTCCATTTGCGCCATTCCTGCCATTATTATGAGCCGTTCTCCCCTCAGCAGCCTCCTGGGGGAGATAGTTAGTTAGGATTGTTTTGCTATTATATTCAGATTGTCCATTGATTGCAGAGACCTTCAATGAAGGCACCGCATGCAACCAGTAAGTTCTTGTACCAACACAGCACTTTAAAAAACTCCTACCCTTCCTCAGAGCATTTGCCTTGACGAACGTGGAAAACCCTTCTGATCCTTAGGAAGTACACTGTAGGTTATAAACTCAGCAAAAAAAGAAACGTCCTCTCACTGTCAACTGCGTTTATTTTCAGCAAACTTAACATGTGTAAATATTTGTATGAACATAACAAGATTCAACAACTGAGACATAAACTGAACAAGTTCCACAGACGTGACTAACAGAAATTGAATAATGTGTCCCTGAATAAAGGGGGAGTCAAAATCAAAAGTAACAGCCGGTATCTGGTGTGGCCACCAGCTGCATTAAATACTGCAGTGCATTTCTTCCTCGTGGACTGCACCAGATTTGCCAGTTCTTGCTGTGAGATGTTACCCCACCCTTCCACCAAGGCACCTGCAAGTTTCCGGACATTTCTGGGGGGAATGGCCCTAGCCCTCACCCTCCGATCCAACAGGTCCCAGACGTGCTCAATGGGATTGAGATCCGGACTTTTCGCTGGCCATGGCAGAACACTGACATTCCTGTCTTGCAGGAAATCACGCACAGAACGAGCAGTATGGCTGGTGGCTTTGTCATGCTGGAGGGTCATGTCAGGATGAGCCTGCAGGAAGGGTACCACATGAGGGAGGAGGATGTCTTCCCTGTAACGCACAGCTTTGAGATTGCCTGCAATGACAACAAGCTCAGTCCGATGATGCTGTGACACACTGCCCCAGACCATGATGGACCCTCCACCTCCAAATCGATCCCGCTCCAGAGTACAGGCCTCGGTGTAACGCTCATTCCTTCGACGATAAACACAAATCCAACCATCACCCCTGGTGAGACAAAACCACGACTCGTCAGTGAAGAGCACTTTTTGCCAGTCCTGTCTGGTCCAGCGACGGTGGGTTTGTGCCCATAGGCAACGTTGTTGCCGGTGATGTCTGGTGAGGACCTGCTTTACAACAGGCCTACAAGCCCTCAGTCCAGCCTCTCTCAGCCTATTGCAGACAGTCTGAGCACAGATGGAGGGATTGTGCATTCCTGGTGTAACTCGGGCAGTTGTTGTTGCCATCCTGTACCTGTCCCGCAGGTGTGATGTTCGGATGTACCAATCCTGTGCAGGTGTTGTTACACGTGGTCTGCCACTGCGAGAACTATCAGCTGTCCGTCCTGTCTCCCTGTAGCGCTGGCTTAGGCGTCTCACAGTACGTACATTGCAATTTATTGCCCTGGCCACATCTGCAGTCCTCATGCCTCCTTGCAGCATGCCTAAGGCACTTTCACGCAGATGAGCAGGGACCCTGGGCATCTTTCTTTTGGTGTTTTTCAGAGTCAGTAGAATGGCCTCTTTAGTGTCTTAAGTTTTCATAACTGTGACCTTAATTGCCTAACGTCTGTAAGCTGTTAGTGTCTTAACGACCGTTCCACAGGTGCATGTTCATTAATTGTTTATGGGTCATTGAACAAGCATGGGAAACAGTGTTTAAACCCTTTACAATGAAGATCTGTGAAGTTATTTGGATTTTTACGAATTATCTTTGAAAGACAGGGTCCTGAAAAAGGGACGTTTCTTTTTTTGCTGAGTTTAGGTCATCCACAAACTTCCTCCAGCTGGCTCAGTGTGTTTGTGTGTGTCCACTTCCAAGGATGTTCTTGCTGGCTTCATCTCTGCCTCCAGATCATTTTAATGGCTAATCCTAAACTGTAGCACATTAGCTACAGATCCAGACCAGTGCAAGTCTCACAGACAGACTTATGAATGGAAACACAGTGATTTACTTAATATTTACAGGGTGAGGGGGGACCGGCGCTCTGTTCCCTTGTCTAAGATCTATGGCCATGGTGCAGACTCCTTTCTGGAATCTATTCCAACACGAGGGTTACTAAGAGCCAGAGCTATATCCTCTGCTTTGTTGAAGTAGTGTCCAAACAAGTCCAAGTGAAATGTTGCCTATACAGTTAAGGTAGGCCTCTACAACAAACCATAGGGCTGCCTAGTCATCTGACGTGAAGATTTTGCCAACATCAACAGAATGTTAGCCTGTATGTTTATACTCAGCTGTACAACATGGGCTGAAATTGTGTTACCTGTATAAATAAAGTTGACATAATTGACTGACTCAATGACTCAACACTGTGTACCAGTCCTTTAATGGTTTCCGAGTCTCTACCACCTGACCGTGTGTTCCACCAGGTCTGACCCCTTCAACAGTGACATTCTGCCCACCATGGCGCCCACAGCTCTAAATGGCCTTCCAGAAGATATGACAGAGGAGCTACTGGATGGACAGTAAGCACTAACACACGCTGACAGATAGATGGACTGAAAGTAACATGAATCCATTTCAGAGGTTTGTGTGACTGATGTGTTTCACCAGATCTGAAAGCACGGGAGTATCTCTCACGCCTGAGATGATCCGAGCCGAGTTTCCCCTGCCAGAAAATGTACCTTCCACTCCCAGACAGCTGAAAGACGACAGCTCTAAAGATGACAGCAGGTATACTGTTCACACACACACTGCAGGACTAGGAACATCATGTATCTGTGTTTGCACTAAATTAACCTCTAATCCCTATGAGGAATACTGGCATTTAATTTAGCCTACAACTCAATCAGTGTGTCTTCCCTTGAGTCCTTGCCAATTGTCATCAATCAATAACTTGAATTAGCATTTTTGTCACGCACTCCATTTTCTGTATCTTCCTTCATGTTTGGTTTGTCATTATCTCTGTACATCTATTGACGGTGTGGCATGCTAATTGTTTGTAATTCGATTTGTCAAAAATCATATTATAATCAAATTATCTCTTCTAATTTGGCTGAAATAATGACGTTACATCAGCATGATGCAGAGATAGTCAAGAGACACAGAATTAGAATGCTGTTGCTGTACTACTGTCCCCTTGTGGCCAGGTTGGGATTGTAAAAGAGGATGTTAGATAAAGGTAAGATAAAGGTGGAGATAACAACAGCTCATTGTGCTTCTGCTCCACTAGTTCCCTGAGTCCCTGTAAAATTCCCCAGATGATGCCTCTCAGTACAGCGAACACCACCAGGTGAACACAACACTGTTCCTATCCCTTCCACTCAGCATCTGGTGTCAGCATACTACTATCACACACACACTTTATGATTCTTTCTCTTTCTAATCTAAGACATATCTCTTTTTTATGTAATGGAAGATTTCAAAACCAAGAACAATAGGTATGATTATTCATATTTGTATAACTTTTACTCATAACTTCTACAGGGAATCAAGAGAGCAGCAGCTGGAAATGTTTCTGAAGTCTCAGACCAATAGACTTGGTGCCAAGGTGATGGCGCGACTCAACCACCTGAATATTGTGGGCAAGGCTAATTCACCCTCTACACCAGAGAATAAATAGTGCTATATTTGGTATGAGGCACTAAGGTTGATGCAGGAAATATTCGATTACAGTACCAACATACATTGACTGATATATTTCATATAATACATTTCACTGTAAAATATATCATTTCTGTAGCTGCTAAGTGCTATTGTATAGTTAGTTACCACACCACTGATGCTGTGCCCATTGTCTTGCATTTACACTGGCCAATTCATCCAAGGACATTTTAATTTAAAACAGTCTTTATGTACTTTAAAGTTTGGCTTCTTGTTTTATTTAATTAATGACAGGCTTTTCTGGCAAATAAAATAATTGATAAAGGAATGATTCCAAATGAATACCTGTATGTCATAGATCCACAGTTAAAGCAATCTCTATTGCACTCCACACTGCTCTTTCCCACCTGGACAAAAATAACACCTACGTGAGAATGCTATTCATTGACTACAGCTCAGTGTTCAACACCATAGTGCACTCCAAGCTCATCACTAAGCTAAGGACCCTGTGATTAAACACCTCCCTCTGCAACTGGACCCTGGACTTTCTGACGGGCCGACCCCAGGTCGTGAGGGTAGGCAACAACACATCCGCCATGCTGAACCTCAACACGGGCCTCTCAGGCGACCCTGCTTAGTATCCTCCTGCACTCCCTGTTCACCCATAACTGCGTGGCCACGCACGACTCAAATACATCATTAAGTTAGCCGATGACACGACGGACCGTGGTAGGCCTGATCACTGACGACGATGAGACAGCCTACAGGGAGGAGGTCAAAGACCTGGCAGTGTGATGCCAGGACAACAACCTCTCCTTCAACGTCAGCAAGACAAAGGAGCTGATCGTGGACTACAGGAAACGGAGGGCTGAGCATGCCCCTATTCACATTGACATGCTGTAGTGGAGCTGGTCGAGCGATTCAAGTTCCTTGGTGTCCACACATCATGGTCCAAACACACCAACACATTCGTGAAGAGGGCACGACAACTCCTCTTCCCCCTCAGGAGGCTGAAAAGATTTGGCAAAAAGTTCTATAGCTGCACCATTGAGAGCACCTTGACTGGCTGCATCACTGCTTATTATGGCAACTGCTTGGCATCTGACTTGTAAGGCGCTTACAGAGGGTACATCACTGGGGACAAGCGTCCTGCCATCCAGGACCTCTATACCAGGCGGTGTCAGAGGAAGGCCCTAAAAATTGTCAAAGACTCCAGCCACTCTAGTCATAGACTGTTCTCTCTGCTACCACACGGCAAGCGGTACCGGAGCACCAAGTCTAGGTCCAAGAGGCTTCTAAGCTTCTACCCCCAAGCCATAAGATTCCTGAACATCTAGTCAAATGGCTACCCAGACTATTTGCATTGTCGTCCCCCCCCCCCTCCACACCACTGCCACTCTCTGTTGTCATCTATACATAGTCACTTTAATTAACTCTACCTACACGTACATACTACCTCAACTAACCGGTGCCCCCGCACATTGACTCTGTACCGGCACCCCCCTGTATATATTGTAATTTTTTACTGCTGCTCTTTAAAACTTGTTACTTTTATCTCTTATTCTTATCCGTATTTTTTTTCACTGCACTGTTGGTTAGGGGCTCGTAAGTAAGCATTTCACTGTAAGGTCTACACCTGTTGTGTTCGGGCGCATGTGACTAATACAATTTGAATAGATTTGACACCAGATAAGACATGAGAATTTCACCAGATAGGACAGACTGACCCTAGCTCCCCGGCACATAGACTATTGCAGCATAGAAACTGGAGGCTGACATCACCAAGAGGTAGAATATATAGAGTAGAGAAAACAATAGTGGTCCTAATACGGAACCTTGAGGAACACTGAAACGTACCATTAATTTGTCAGAGGAAAAACCTTCCAGAGGCAAATTGATATCTTTCCGACAGATAAGATCTAAACCAGGCAATAACTTTTCTGTGTAGACCAAATTAGGGTTTCCAATCTCTCCAAAAGAATATAGTGATCGATGGTGTCAAAATCGACACTAAGTTCTAGGAGCACGAGGACAGATGCAGAACCTTGGTCTGATGCCATTAAAAGGTACCACCTTCACAAGCTTTTAAAAACATTTTGTTGAGAGGAATGGGAGATTTGATATAGGCCAATCGTTTTTCTGGGTCAAGGTTTGGCTTTTTCAGGAGAGTTTTTATTACCGCCACATGTAGTGAGTTTGGAACACATTCAGAGGATAGGGAGCTGTTTATTATATTCAACATAATAGGGTCAAACACAGGAAGTAGCTATTTTAGTCGTTTAGTTGGAATAGGGTCCAGAAGGCAGGTGGAAGGTTTAGAGGCCATGATGACCCTTTTCGTGAATGTGTCGAGGGATACAGGATACAAAAACTCTAGTGTCTCCATTGATCCTAGGTCCTGGCAGTTCTGTGCAGACTCAGGAAAACTGAAAAATACGCAGATTCAAGAGGAGACTGTAATTTGCTTTCTAATGATCATTATCTATTTGTCGAAGAAGTTCATGTATTTGTTCATCCTCACTTGGGGAATGCTGGTGGAGTGCCATTTCCATTCCAATTTTCTGGAAGCTTGCTTCAGGGCTCTAGTATTTTCTGTTTACCAGGGAGCTACTTTCTTGAGACAAATGTTTTTTGTTTTTAGAGGTGCGACTGCATCTAGGGTATTATGCAAGGTTAAATTTAGGTCCTCGTTTAGGTGGTTAACTGATTTTTGTACTCTGATGTCCTTGGGTAGGTGGAGAAAGTCTGGAAGGGCATCTAGGAATCTTTGGGTTGTCTGAGAATTTATAGCGCAGCTTTTAATAATCCTTGGTTGGAGTCTGAGCAGATTATTTGTTGCGATTTCGAACATACTAAAATGGTGGTCCGATAGTCCAGGATTATGAGGAAAAACATTTAGATCCACAATATTTATTCCACAGGACAAAACTAGATCCAGGGTATGACTGTGGCAATGCGTAGGTCCGGAGACATGTTGGACAAAGCCCACTGAGTTGATGATGGCTCTGAAAGCCTTTTGGACTGGCTCTGTGGACTTATCCACGTGAATATTGAAGTCACGAAAAATTTGAATATTATCTGCCATGACTACGAATTCAGGGAACTCAGTGAGGAATGCCGTATACGGCCCAGGAGGCCTGTAAACAGTAGCTTTAAAAAGTGATTGAGAAGGCTGCATATATTTCATGACTAGAAGCTCAAAAGATGAAAACACAGTCATTTTTTTCCTTTGTAAATTTAAATTTATTTGGGGGATATTGCCACTAGTGTAACCAGGAGGAGAGGCCTCATATAACTCAGTAAATTCATCAGGCTTGAGCCATGTTTCAGTCAGGCCAGTCACATTAAGGTTATGAATTATGATCAGTGATTAGTTCATTGACTATGACTGCCTTGGAAGTGAAGGATCTAACATTAAGTAGTCCTGTTTTGAGATGTGAGATATTATCACAATCTCTTTCAATAATGACAGGAATGGAGGAGGTCTTTTTTCCAGTGAGATTGCTAAAGAGAACACCGCCTTGTTTCGTTTTTCCCGTCCTAGATCGAGTCTCAATCGGGAAAGCTGAGATGACTACACTGACTGCGCTAGTGGCAGACTCCACTAAGCTGGCAGGCTGGCTAACAGCCTGATGCCTGGTCTGCACCCTATCTCATTGTGGAGCTAGAGGAGCCCTGTCTATGTTGATAGATAAGATGAGAGCACCCCTCCAGCTTGGATGGAGTCCGTCACTCCTCAGCAGGCCAGGCTTGGTCCGGTTTGTGGGTGAGCCCCAGAAAGTGGGCCAGTTATCTATAGTTATCTTTTGGGATGGCAGAAAACAGTTTTCAACCAGCGATTGAGTTGTGCGAGTCTGCTGTAGAGCTCATCACTCCCCATAACTGGGAGGGGTCAGAGACAATTACTCGATGCCAACACATCTTTCTAGCTAATTTACATGCTGAAGTTATGTTGCGCTTGTTGACCTGACTGTTTCATCCTAACATCGCTGGAACCGACGTCGATAACAATATCCCTATACCATCTACGATCGCCAGTTTAAGCCTCAGCCAGCTCCATTTGTAGGACAAACACTTCAAAACCTTATCCCTTATGATGTATTTACTGACTGTCTTTTTTGCTATTTATGATTGTGTTATTCAATGTGTTTCTATGGGCTGTACTGGTAAAGGCCAAATAGCTAAATGATCCATGGTGTGACCATCTTAAACAATCCCCCCCCACCCCATTGCAGGCTGTTTTAGGTTAAGGATCTATATATTTACCTGCATTGCCAAAACAATAGTTATTGCCTTGCAGAATGTTTCACCTATTGTGCATTTGTCTATGCAGTGACAGATACACCACTGTTGTCCGCTTTAAAACAAGTTTCTACAAACAAGTGCACACATCTCTTTCAACTGTTCTATCTCTTTCTTGTAGATGTCCTCCATCTCTTTTATTTTCTCCTCCCTCTCTTTGATATACTTCCTCATACTCGCCATTGTCCTTAGGTTGTCCTCACATAACAGTTTTTGCTCCAGGTTGCTTTCCTCTGCCTGCTGGTACATTGTGAGAAGGAGCTCACTTTCGTACCCTACAACCATCTCAATCTTCTCCAGCTGCTCAGCCACCTGTTGGCTATTCACTGGGTTTTCATTCTCCATGACGTGGTACCTGTTCCCACTTTTCTCCACCAGCCACCGGAGGGCACCCCAGCTCTCGTTGTGCTCCTCAGGGGTAACCTTTCTGAAGCAGTCTCCCATGGTGAACAGTACCAGGGTGAGGGTTCACGCCCCTAGGACCAATAGCTCCAGATGATGCTCCAAAGCTTGCCTGTCGCTCTCTGTGAAGGTCACGTCGCCCGAGACCACGAGGAAGAGGGCGTGAGGCTCCGGAGGACACAGATGAACGCTGCGTACCACCTCCCGCTTCACTCGCTCATATGTGTCCTGCACGAAGCGCCAGCCCCATCCCAGAGTGTCAACCACGCTACCATAGAGCTGCCCGTCAAATGGTGTTGCCCGTCAAACTTTTCCCATCATATTTGGATGGGAGCAAAATCCTTAGCTCTGTCAGTCTGTGGGTTGCTTCTATGAGTTATGGATCAAATATGAATATGTACTGTACTGTATGTTTGGTTGAAATGACAGTTTCTCACCTGAGTGAAGAAGTGCTCTGAGTGTCTACGTATGTCCCTCTTTGGACCCTCTTTAGTCTGTCATCTGCCATTTTTTCAATCTTCCTCCTCGTGTTCAACATTTTCCCAGACTGTCATTGATTTCAAATCGTCTGCCGTCGTTTCCTGACACCACCTCTATCCTCTCCGGCAGTCTTCTGACCTGTGTGCCATCATTGTCCCTGCTCACATTGTCAAACACATGGTACCTGTTATTGTATTTCTCCACCAGCTGACTTCTCTCTCCAAGAGCTGCTCTATGCTTGAGTCCTCCTCCCTCAGAGCGCCACCCCCAGTGAACAGCACGATGGTGGATCGCCAGATACTTTCGATGGGAAACTCCAGCTGCTCTTCCACCATCCACTCCTTCCCCCTGAACGTGTGTCCAGGACAATGTGTGGTCCCCTGGAGGATACATGGACACGTTGTACGCCAACCTTTGCTTAGCGCTCTCCAGGGAGTCCAGGGGGAAATAGCGCCCCCTCTAGGCGGGGATGTCCATCACAGTGACCCTTCTCCCAAATACTTCCGCTTCTCGCCTCACACACTCCTCGGTTTGGGCTCTGACAGCGAACTCCTCTCGGCCTAGGATGGTGTTTCCGGTTGAACTCTTCCCAGAGTAACGGCTCCCCAGGAGGTCAATCCTCAGCTCTGAGAGACAACCTTGGTTCCTGACTGTAGAACAGATCTAGGATAAGTTCCTCCCCTGTCCATGTGATATTATTCATTATGATCTAAAAGGCAACACTGATCCTAGATCAGCACTCTGAGAGCCTTTATGAATACAGGCCCAGGCATACTTTACCTTCAGCTAACATGCAGTGCATACATCTGAAAAATCTCATTTTCTTACTGGCAAGAAATACTGTACTGTAGCCACCCTGCCAAATATGACCATTAACACTGTTAATGTGACATTAGGTCTACTATGTTGTAGGCCTACACATTATGCAACCCAACAAACTGTGATTAGAATGCAGGCTTACTATTGTCACAGTCAGGTTCACACATTTTGTTGCACTCCCGCTTTCCTCCAAATAGTAGAGTCCTCTAATCTCGTTAATGTTGATGGTAGAATCAGTCATTCAATTGTCAGGAGTGGCTAAATTACGGTATGCGGCATGTTATGACTAGCAGTGCTGTTGTCAGCACCACTCGTCTATTTTCACTTCTTGTTGCAGTGCAGTTAAAAACGTTTAGGCTTTTATGAGTCTCAAAGTCCCTCACTCATTTAACTCGGGAGGAGGGCCACTATCATTTAACTCTGGAGGAGGGACACTATCATATCATTTAACTCTGGAGGAGGGCCAATATCATATCATTTAACTCTGGAGGAGGGCCAATATCATAATTTAACTCTGGAGGAGGGCCAATATCCCTTGTCTTTTTTAATGATCCATCTTTGGACAATGAACTAGACTGTATTTTCCATGATGTCTCACCTCTCCCACTAAAATCAACAATATGATATATATATATTTATAATATATACCATTTCACAGACACTTTCATCCTAAGCAATCCATAGCAGTACATGCATACATTTTTGTATGGAGGGGCCCCAGCAGGAATTGAATCCACAATCCTTACGTTGCAAGAGCCATGCTCTACTAACTGAGCCAAACAGGAGCACCGTGATGAGGATGAGGATGATAATGATGGTGATTATGAGGATAATGATGATGATCTACTAACTTACATCACAATCTCTTTGTCCATTACAGCATTTACAACATGTCAATTGTGTACTTTACTGCATTGGAGAGGATTAATTTACCATCACCTTAATCTCAATCTAATCCATTTAATTCCAGGAATGGACACAATTAAGGCATTTTATTTCCCTTGAATCTCATAATTCTTTCTTATGCTTTTTATCTCTGATGGAGAGGCAAATAACTGTAATTTCTCTGTTACTTGTGCCAGAAAATAATTACAGTCAGTTACTACAGTGCCTTCGGAAAGTATTCAGACCCCTTGACCATGTTACAGCCTTATTCTAAAAAGGATTTAAAAAACAAAAATCCTCAGCAATCTACACACAATACCCCATAACAACAAAGTGAAAACTGGTTTTTAGATATTTTTTCAAATTTATTAAACATAAAAAACAGATACCTTATTTACATAAGTATTCAGACCCTTTGCTATGAGACTGAGTTGAGCTCAGGTGCATCCTGTTTCCATTGATCATCCTTGAGATGTTTCTACAACTTGAATGGAGTTCACCTGTGGTAAATTCAATTGATTGGATATGATTCGGAAAGGCACACACCTGTCTATATAAGGTCCCACAGGATTGTGTCGAGGCACAGATCTGGGGAAGGGTACCACATTTCTGCAGCATTCAAGGTCCCCAAGAACACAGTGGCCTCCATCATTCTTAAATGGAAGATTTTGGAACCACCAAGACTCTTCCTAGAGCTGGCCACCCGGCCAAACTGAGCAATCGAGGGAGAAGGGCCTTGGTCAGGGAGGTGACCAAGAAACCGATAGTCACTCTGACAGAGCTCTAGAGATGGGAGAACCTTCCAGAAGGACAACCCTCTCTGCAGCATTCCACCAATCAGGCCTTTATGGTAGAGTGGCCAGACAGAAGCCACTCCTCAATAAAAGGCACATGACAGCCCACTTGGAGTTTGCCAAAAGGCACCTACTGTAAAGACTCAGATTCTCTGGTCTGATGAAACTAATGTTGAACTCTTTGGCCTGAATGCCAAGAGTCACGTCTGGAGGAAACCTGGCACTATCCCTACGGTGAAGCATGGTGGTGGCAGCATCATGCTTTAGAGATGTTTTTCATCTTCATCATACCCAAGATTCAATGCTGTAATCGCTGCCAAAGGTGCTTCAACAAAGTACTTATGTAAATGTGATATTTTTTATCTTTTTTATAAATGAGCAAATAAAAAAAACTAAAAAAAATGTTTTTGCTTTGTCATTAGATTGATGAGGGGGGAAAACAATTTAATCCATTTTAGAATAAGGCTGTAATGTAACAAAATGTGGAAAAGGGCGAGGGGTCTGAATACTTTCCGAAAGCACCTTTGTCTTTTATGCAATAAACCAGATGTGCAACATGATCAACTCTCTTTTTTTGTAAAAAAAAGTGTAATATAAAATGTACCAAATTTAATTGACGCCAGTTGGCTAGTTTAACTATTCAGGATTCACTCCCCCCCAAAATGACAGGAGATTAGTTTGATTTAATCCCTCAACTTCACATTTTAAACCCTTTATCATTTGATATCTCGTTTTGTAGTGACAGCGTCTTTGGACCTGTGCCTAAACACATTAACAATACAATACAACAATCCTTCACTCTCCTGGGGACCGTAGGCTGCTGTTGTCTATGACCTCTAAACCACATATTCTACACAGCTCATACTCTTATGCATCACATATCATGAAAATCACTGAGTTGTGCTTTTCCTTTAGAGTACCTCCGTTTAAAGAGGAGTAGTGGGTATATCAACACAATTGTGTTTTATGTTAAATCCTTCAATCGTTTGACTGTACTATGTAAGCATGATGTGACTCTATTTAAAATGCACTGGCTATAAGAGTGGAACAGTGGTGATGAAATATAATTCATAAATCTGGCAGTCACACAGGTTTTGTGTAGATTTTATACTGATGGTTGTTGTGTTGACAGCCTCAAACTAGTGCCTATGCCACCACTATCCTTAGAGGAAGTACACAAAAATAGCCCTTTATTTTAGGACTTTGTTTACACAGATTTGAAAGGCTTGGGAGGCATGGGGGCCTGGCTGGGGTTGAGGTCATTTCCGATCTTTCTTTTTAATCACGTCAAATGAGAACAGAGAACAGATGATTCCTCTGGTGGTGTGGCAGAGAGTGACCCAAGCCAGACGGTGAACTTGGGTTGGCAGATGGGGGCACTGCATGCTTCTGTCTCGCTCAAATCACTCCATCCATCTGCACAGGCAGAATATATCTGATTTTAAAAGGGGAACCCACATTCACAGCTGTGGCGTGTTCAGTGGGGAGCTACTAGCTGAACTTATCCAATAAGAACACCATTTTATTTTTGTTCAGTTGCAAAATGTTTAATTATGGTGTGCCCAATTGAACACAACCCTGACATGCAACTTCAGAGATGTACAAGGACTACAGTATCTGGCCACCTTGTGGCGCCAAAGCCCTCAATTGAGAATCACCTACTAAACTGATGGTGCCTTGTATGAGACAGCCAGGCCTCGTGCCCCACACAGGGCACAGTGGTCATGTGCTTTGTCTGCTAGCTGGCAGAACACTTCATTATTTTGGAGAAAGATCAGAATAGGACAGCTGTTGGTGTATTAGTTGGATGACACTTTCATTCATTAGGGTTAAATTGAAACAATAAGAATCACAGATGTGCCAAATCATTGCTTTTCAGAAGGGAACTGAAGACAGAGAACATTCTGTAATAAAAACACACCTAAGGTATGCCTATCCTGATGATAGTTGGGATTAAATATAATTTTCCCTTTCTTAGATTACTCCATTCTTAAAGCTGTAGCATTTATATTAGTGCTGGTTCCAGTTGTTGCATTGCAGCACCAAACGAATCATTTTAAAGCATTTGTTCATAGAGTCCCACAGTGGAGGTGTCACAATACCCATAAACCTAGCGGTCAAACAGGGAAATGTTTCCAATAGTTTTTCCACCATTCATTTTAGGCTTACTCTCGTGTGACGTTTTGAAAACCATGTAAATCTCTCTCGGACAAGGTGACTTTTATCAATATATTTGGCTCTATTTACTCTCAGATTCGAAAAATGCTAATTGGCATCAAAGTATACACCATGCAAAACTATGAATCCCTGCAAGCTCCTGCATGCAATTGCAAATTGGGGCGGCAGGTAGCCTAGTGGTTAGAGCGTTGGACTAATAACCGGAAGGTTGCAAGATCCCCGAGCTGACAAGGTAAAAATCTGTCGTTCTGCCCCTGAACAAGGCAGTTAACCCACTGTTCCTAGGCCGTCATTGAAAATAAGAATTTGTTCTTAACTGACTTGCCTAGTTAAATAAAGGTTAAATAAAAATAAATGCCATCTCTAGCTGATACCTTTGCTAACAGGTATTGTGTCAATTTAAAACTTGCGCAAGACAGTTCACAGAATTATCTATTTAAAGACATGTAGCCAATTCATTCATTACTACATTTAGCTAACATTAGATAGTTAACAGCGATTCTTACTTTAGTATTTATTGGGCAGTCTCATCCAGATCATCATGGGATTTGTAGGTCTTTATGATAGCCATGCAGCTAATTAACATTTCTTTTTTGAGGGGGGGTAAATACAGTCGAATATATTGATAAAACTTACCTTGTCCTAGAGAGATTTACACGGTTATAAAAACGTCAAGCCTGGGTAAGCCTACAAGAAACACACCCTTATTTTAAGTGTTTCTAAAATCCCCAATGGGAAAAAATGAATGGTGTAAAAATGATTGGAACCATTTCCCTGTTTGACCTCTAGGTTATATGGGTATTATGACTCATACTGTGGTACTCTATAGCCTTTTCTATGATCATATACTCCCTTTATCTATCAACCTCAAGCCGCTGATACTGTAGTTTAGTAGTAGCAGGAGCTAAAGAATCCTTTCAATTAAAACATGCATTCATTGGGATGTGGGATTATTTGGCACTGATTTAGCCTGCTGGGGTTTCATCAGAGTGTGCTCTGCTCAGGGATTAAGCACATAGGACCTGCTTAATCTTGGCCACAGATTACAGTGTTCTCCTAAGGCCTGCCCTGTTTCCCGTGGCTACCCACAAACCCACCCACATGGATGACAGATACTGCTCCAATGGGACAATTGTGCTTAGTGTTACATATCATTTACCTCACTTCAGACATGTCCACTTGCCTCATACCTTGACTGGAATGTACTTACATACATGCATATGGCGAAGTGTGCATGGGTGGATGGATGGATGTTCATAAGGTTTAAATCAGGAAATTATACTGTGTTAGTAATACTGTGTACTGTACGTAGCCTGCGGTCCATTAACTCACTACTTAGAGATTTGATGGGTTGAGGGGATTGGTTTAAACGATGACCTGCTAGTTCCATTGCATGAAGCTACTGCTTATCTAGCAATGTTTGGCTACCGCGCAGTTCACGTGTGGCGTATAGTGTTTTCTGATTTCCTACCTCAACAAGTCCTTACCCTATGCCCCTCGTGCCAGCCCTGTGTTGCACGGCTCGAGTGCCGTGGACAAAATGAATCGAGTCACGTTTTTCCCAAACAATCTTATCAAGACAAGGGTTTTACCTATCATCCTGCTCGGTTATTAATCAGGAGTGCTGTGCAGATGTGCACTCCCACCGTGCACGCTAGTGTGTGCACACACCCCCTGGACATAATCTGACCAAATATCAGTAGCCTGAGAATCCTCTCAGGATCATCGTCGGACTGGAGCGACAGAGCAGAACCATCCGGGATTAGGAAGAGAGTATCACCCGTAGCATTTTGCGCACAGTAAATAAGTGTGTGTATGCACGTGTGTGTGTGGTGGGGGATGAGTGTGTGTGTGTGTGTGTGCAGAGCCATATATACACTAGAAATATATGGCCCTGTGTGTGTAGCTATGCATGTGTTTGTACTTATGTGGCTGTGTCCAGAAGTGATTCCCTCAACCCATTCCCACTTGGTTGATCAAACATACATTGTGGACACATGCAATAAACAGACAATTACCTGCTACAGCAGATATTAAATTTTATATATTCCTCATAGTATTGATACATGTCTTGCTAATGGGGTAAAGACAGTACAGTATGATGCCGTATGTAAGTGCTTAGAGTAACATTGTTCCATAATGCACACACCGATCTTCATATCATTTGATAGATGGTATGACTGACAGGGGACTTCAATAGCGATGTGTTCTATAAATCTGTAAGATTGGCCAACAAACCTTGACCCATAGACCTGCAGGTAGCCCTTACTGATTTAAACCAGGCCTCTGCCTCGATATGTTTTTTTTTACTGCTCACATCATAGAGATGGATAGATGGTGCTTCTACATCTGCATTGCTTGCTGTTTGGGGTTTTTGGCTAGGTTTTTGTTTAGCACTTTGTGACATCTGCTGATGTAATAAGGGCTTTATAAATACATTTGATTGGTTGATTGATTGATGGTGCACCTCCTATCTTTACCATTGATCACTCTGTGACATCATGGGCAACACCATGGATGGCTATCTCCATATTAAAGCAGTCAATTGTCTTATTTTGTGTTTCAAACAAGCATAAAGCCATCGTTGGCAATATACTGACATCATGTCATGCTGGAATGTTTTAACAGGAGAATACTTCATTGGCTGATCCCTCCTACTGACCTGAATTAAATTCTTACAAAGTACAGACAAACTCGTTTGAGGAAGAATACTATGCGTTGATCTTTGGCCGATCACTCAGAAACCATAGCAAATCCCACCCAGTTAACTCTTTGAAAAGGCTGAAAGCCCTCCATGGTGTTGCCTATGCCATTCACACCATCACAGTCTTTTGTGGAAAGAGTGCCCTACAGTTGAGTGGACTAAATTTAGATAAACTACCGATCAGATGAATTATAGATTTTTCCGACGTATCTCTGTGACCTGACCCTAAAAAAACTCAACACTAATGGGTCCTGTCATTTCCTTGATGCACTATATGGTAAACTGTGATTTATCCTCATGTTGACAGCAGGACATAGCCGGGTCATATTGATATTTGCTCAGGGTTAGCTGTCAGGTATGTGGGGAGGGAGTGTTGTTTGTTTGGGTGGTGGAGGGGAAGCCATTGTGGTGGTCTGACAACCTGGATCCCCCCTCAGATGTAAGCCAGGCAAACATTTCAAAATTAAAGCCCTATATTTAGGGAATTGAGCAGGGAGAGTTGTTTTGTTGTTAGTCGTGTCTGTTTCAGGGAGAGGTAACATATTTTCTTAAGTGTATTCCTCATTTCTATTCCTCCCTTTTGGTAGAGACAGATATTAATTATTTGTTCAGTTGTTTGTGCTAAGCTAGATTGTCAGAGGAGCAATGTGTTGCCTCAGTTTTAGGACGGGTGTGGTGAAGGTACAGTGGATGGGGGTGGCGGTTAGCCGCCACAGAGGCATGGAGATTCTGGCGGATGGATCAAACACAAGCCTGTGTGGTTGTGATGCAATCACAGCCGAAACTGAGCAACCGTGACAACATTCGACATTGTGACTTGCATTTAGCCTACTCCATCAACATACAGTACATGCACTCTCATTGGGTATTTATGTTACTGAACCACTAGCTATATGCAGCACGGGATGAACTTTCCGTACAATTACAACAAACAGTCAGTCATTAAGAATACACTATCTTTTACAATAACAACCTGACCAAGATGGAGGAATGTACTGTGCAGCAAGCAGACAAGTGACAACGTTGCAGACAATAAAATATATATATAAATCAACTCATAAATGGAAAAAGAAAAATACATACAGTGAGGGAAAAAAGTATTTGATCCCCTGCTGATTTTGTACGTTTGCCCACTGACAAAGAAATGATCAGTCTATAATTTTAATGGTAGGTTTATTTGAACAGTGAGAGACAGAATAACAACAAAAAAATCCAGAAAAACGCATGTGAAAAATGTTATAAATTGATTTGCATTTTAATGAGGGAAATATGTATTTGACCCCCTCTCAATCAGAAAGATTTCTGGCTCCCAGGTGTCTGTTATACAGGTAACGAGCTGAGATTAGGAGCACACTCTTCAAGGGAGTGCTCCTAATCTCAGTTTGTTACCTGTATAAAAGACACCTGTCCACAGAAGCAATCAATCAGTCAGATTCCAAACTCTCCACCATGGCCAAGACCAAAGAGCTCTCCAAGGATGTCAGGGACAAGATTGTAGACCTACACAAGGCTGGAATGGGCTACAAGACCATCGCCAAGCAGCTTGGTGAGAAGGTGACAACAGTTGGTGCGATTATTCGCAAATGGGGCTCCATGCAAGATCTCACCTCGTGGAGTTGCAATGATCATGAGAACGGTGAGGAATCAGCCCAGAACTACACGGGAGGATCTTGTCAATGATCTCACGGCAGCTGGGACCATAGTCACCAAGAAAACAATTGGTACAACACTACGCCGTGAAGGACTGAAATCCTGCAGTGCCCGCAAGGTCCCCCTGCTCAAGAAAGCACATATACATGCCCGTCTGAAGTTTGCCAATGAACATCTGAATGATTCAGAGGACAACTGGGTGAAAGTGTTGTGGTCAGATGAGACCAAAATGGAGCTCTTTGGCATCAACTCAACTCGCCGTGTTAAGGGGACAGGACAAATTCACCGCATCAAAGGGACGATGGACGGGGCCATGTACCGTCAATCTTGAGTGAGAACCTTCTTCCCTCAGCCACGGCATTGAAAATGGGTCGTGGATGGGTATTCCAGCATGACAATGACCCAAAACACACGGCCAAGGCAACAAAGAAGTGGCTCAAGAAGAAGCACATTAAGGTCCTGGAGTGGCCTAGCCAGTCTCCAGACCTTAATCCCATAGAAAATCTGTGGAGGGAGCTGAAGGTTCGAGTTGCCAAATGTCAGCCTCGAAACCTTAATGACTTGGAGAAGATCTGCAAAGAGGAGTGGGACAAAATCCCTCCTGAGATGTGTGCAAACTTGGTGGCCAACTACAAGAAACGTCTGACCTCTGTGATTGCCAACAAGGGTTTTGCCACCAAGTACTAAGTCATGTTTTGCAGAGGGGTCAAATACTTATTTCCCTCATTAAAATGCAAATCAATTTATAACATTTTTCACATGCGTTTTTCTGGATTTTTTTGTTGCTATTCTGTCTCTCACTGTTCAAATAAACCTACCATTAAAATTATAGACAGATCATTTCTTTGTCAGTGGGCAAACGTACAAAATCAGCAGGGGATCAAATACTTTTTTCCCTCACTGTATTTAAAACACATCAGTGTTGTGCAACACATGTCATTAAAAACATAAAGGACACAGCTACAGTTAAGGCAGTGCTTCCCAAACTCGATCCTAGGGACCCCAAGGGGTGCACATTTGGGTTTTTCCCTAGCACTACACAGCTGATTCAAATAATCAAAGCTTGATGATGAGTTCATTATTTAAATCAGCTGTGAAGCGCTATGGCTAAAATCTAAATGTGCACCCAGGAGGGCCCCCAGGGCCGAGTTTGGGAAATGCTGAGTTAAGGGCTAAAAGCAGTCACGGAATGGATAACCAGGTTGTTTAGACTGTTGACGAAACTGGAGAGATTAAGGGATCATTAAGTGATCATTGATTATGTATATATCTGGGTGGTTGAAAGTCTGAATGCTGATTGACTGACAGCCGTGGTATATCAGACCTTATACCACGGGTATGACAAAACATGTATTGTTACTGCTCTAATTACGTTAGTAACTAGTTCATAATAGTAATACGGCACCACGGGGGGGTTTGTGGTATATGGCCAATATAACACGGCTAAGGGCTGTATCCAGGCACTCCGCGTTGAATCACGCTTAAGAACAGCCCTTAACCGTGGTATATTGGCCATTTACCATACCCCCTCGGGCCTTATTGGTTAAATATAAACCATGCGTGAGAAGAAACACCCTATAATGAGCCTTGTGTTAAGCTCCTCTATCTCACTTAACCCTTAGCAGCAAATGGATCATTAGTGAGTGAAAAGCCCATATGCATCCTAGTTGCAAGGATAATAGCAGTAATCTATTCACTCAATGACTTCAACCCCTCTCCAACCCCTGGTTGTGCAGGTTTTTGCCCCATCTTTACTATGATACACCTGATTCAGCTAATCAATGTGCTGAGGAGCAGCCGATCAGTAGAATCAGTTATGTTATAGTCGGGGTTGAACTAGCTCAAACAGGAGTGTACTGCTCCCTAGAAGGAAGATTAGTCGCCCTTTAGTACGGTTCCACACCCGCACACTGGCATCTTTTCACTCTTCACCTACGTCTGTGTATTACTTATTCACATTTTAACAGCACTGTGGTGGCAAAGCCTGCAATTCTCACAGGGCGGGTTCCTTCACAACAGAAGAATTGAAATGCCTCCATTATACCGAGCCGTGTGTATATCCCAGTGTCCTTGTGTCAGTGAAAGAGAATTTGCTCATTTATCTGCCGTACAGGAACGAGCGATACGGTTTCCTGGAGACGGAAAACCAGGGTTGTATTCATAAGTCACCAAACGAGAAGAAGAAAAATAAAAGAAACAGGGAAGGACTACCTGAGCTCGTCCAATAAGAAACACTTATTTTTGTTTTCCATTGCAAAACGTTTCGCTACGGCGTGCACTAATGAACACAACACAGACCTGGTTGGCTGCCAAACACACCAAGCTTTTCGGCAACACAGCAGTGTCACCCACAAAAGCAGGCAATTAACACGAGCTTCTCACCCCTTAATTATTTCGAAGCTTTCTTCCATTTCCCAAAGATAGAAATGTAGAGTTGTGCACCACACACCCACTTGTTATCACAATGGCAAATTTCCAGCCTCTACTTCGAGATATTTAGCTGTAAAGAGTCATCATTAGGATAGTAGCGGGTACTGTATTATAGGTACTTTCCTTATAGGTATGTATCATATGTAAATATGATCCCTTTGCATCAGTGTCTCTACTTTTTTGTATGTATTTTGTGTAACTCATGAAACCACTTTCCACTTACCCCAACTACCAGGATACGTATGTGGCCCAAGGTGATTTTGTCATGGAATTTCAAGACTTTGCGACTGATTGGTGATTGCATATCAACCATCAAATCAAAGGAGAAGGGAAAGTGGTGACTTCTGATTAGAGTTCACACTTAACTGTATTTGTTCTACTGCTCCTGATAGCGGAAGTAGTGAACATTTCCTACTGGAAATGTACAAATAAAATGTGTTGAAAATCTATTTATTGTGGCGCAGCGGTCTAAGGCACTGCATCTCAGTGCAAGAGGCATCATTACAGTCCCTGGTTCGTTTCCAGGCTATATCACATCCGGCCGTGTTTGGGAGTCCCATAGGGCGGCGCACAATTGGCCTAGCGTCGTCCGGGTTCGGCCGGGGTAGGCCGTCATTGTAAATAAGAATTTGTTCTTAACTGACTTAACAAGTTAAGTTAAAAAAATGCACCCTTGCGTCAATCGAAGTAAAATAATTTAAAAAATCCCTTTTCAAAATCCGTCAATTTAAACTAGAGATATCTGTCTACATATAGGACATACGCTTCAAAACCTTATTTCTTATTATTTATTTTTAACCATTTATTAATTCAGTATTTTCTCTCTCTTTTTTTATAACTAATGGAACATATTAACCTTGTGTGAAATGTTAGTAGGAAAACATAGGAAGCACTCTCAGCTATTCCTGCCTCCCATTAAAGCCCAGCACAATGCATTTCCACACACACACACGCACACACACACACACACACACACACACACACACACACACACACACACACACACACACACACACACACACACACACACACACACACACACACACCCACACACACACACACACACACACACACACACACAC
>QNTS01000622.1:471367-488076 GCA_003317085.1 Hucho hucho | reverse complement strand
ACACAGACACACACACACACACACACACACACACACACACACACACACACACACACACACACACACACACACACACACACACACACACACACACACACACACACACACACACACACACACACACAGACACACAGACACACAGACACAGAGACACACAGACGGACATTAGGAACTGGTTTATTAGTGTGTGTTAACTACAACAATAGTAATCTGATACAATTCTGCAGTCTGCACACACACAGACAAACAGTCTCATGCGCCGTACACAGAGATAGTTCCGTGGATTAGAGTGGGTGAAAAGGAGGTTACAGTAACAGGCTTGTATGCGTGTGTCTTTACGGGAGATTTCCCTGCATGTGCCCCCAGTGGAAAAGAACTAGGGGATCTTGGAGTGAGAGTCCTGCACATGAAGTTTCCTTGTTGGGACAGAACTGCAGGAATGTTACTACTAAGGCAGAGGGAACAGCCCGCCCTTGGAGCACCAAACCTTTCAAAAGGCTCATCCCTTATTTAGACCGCTGAGCGTGTAGTTCACGAGGGACTACTGTCAAGTTTAGTACGGTGAATCATTTGTTCTTGCCGTGCCGTGTATGCAATACAGTAGTACCTCACCCAAAATGTCTCTCTCTCTACACTGACGTTTTAACCTTCTATTTTGCTTCAAATCTTAATAGTGAACTCCCTGACGACGGTCATTTGGTGTTGAGGTCAGGGATGGGGCTCAATTCTTTATAAACAAGGAAGGGATTTTCAATTAGGAAAGTTTACATTTTTGGGATTGTAATTTCAGTTTACTTCCTGAATTTCCCAAACTGAAATGGAATTGGTCCCAACCCTGAATAGGGTTGTCTGTGTGTTCGACACTGAGTGTACAAAACATTAAGAACACCTGCTCTTTCCATGGCATAGACTGACCAGGTGAATCCAGCTGAAAGCTATGATCCCTTATTGATGTCACTTGTGAAATCCACTCCAATCAGTGTAAATCAAATAAAATCAAAATGTATTGGTCATATACACATATTTAGCAGATGTTATTATGGGTGTAGTGAAATGTGTGTGTAGATGAAGGGGTTGGAGACAGGTTAAATGATTTTCAAGTCTTGAGGCAATTGAGACATGGATTGAGTATGTGTGCCATTCAGAGGGTGAATGGGCAAGACAAAAGATTGAAGTGCCTTTGAACGGGGTTTGGTAGTAGGTGCCAATCTCACCGGTATGAGTGTGTCAAGAGTTTTTCACTCTCAACAGTTTCCCAAGTGTTTCAAGAATGGTCCACCACCCAAAGGACATCCAGACAACTTGGCACAACTGTGGGAAGCATTGGAGTCAACATGGGCCAGCATCCCTGTGGAACGCTTTCGACACATTGTATGGTGAATTGAGGCTGTTCTAAAGGCAAAAGTGGGTGCAACTCAATATTAG
The DNA here is from genome assembly GCA_003317085.1 of Hucho hucho. NCBI lineage: Eukaryota > Metazoa > Chordata > Actinopteri > Salmoniformes > Salmonidae > Hucho > Hucho hucho. The sequence goes on along the minus strand of QNTS01000622.1, from coordinate 486,651 downwards.
GAAGGTGTTGCTAATGTTTTGTACACAGTGTATATCTGACAATAGAAACTCTTCAGGTTGCCTACAGTACCTGTGGCAAACCACTCTGAATGCTAATCAAAAAACATACAGTACCCAACTGAGAATTGAATTTGATTCAATCAGTTTGGATTCAATTTTCCCACATCAAGTATGATGCACATATTCAAACCAATTATAAACTAAGGAGGGAGTATTTTCGTCCTTGATTTGGTATTCATGAAAGAGAACACACCCAGTTCTCAATCAAACACTTCACTGTAGTGGCTCAGAGTCTATCATACGAGTTAATTCAAAGTCAATCGAGTTTAGTGGGATTTATTTTCCTTGTTTGTTTCTAAGGGGAGTTCTACCAGTCTCTATAGCCTTCTGTTCTCCGTGCCGCCCCCCCATCTCTCCAAATCCGCAGGTGGTGTCTGTAATTGTCAGTGCCGCTTGGCGATTGGCTAATCTTCGCTCCACTCGCCAAGGGTGTTGGAAGATTCAATCTTCACCTTCCGAAGCATAGCTGGTGGCATTTTAGATTAAACACTTGGTTTGAAGAAAGTACATTGAATTGCATTGGTTGTGGCTTTGTTTATATGATAAATAAGTCACTTAGTCAGTGGCGTGTCAATTTAAAAAATCTGATTCCGCTAATTGGCACTTTTAAGTCCCTGAGTTTTTCAGTTTTCAAGACCACTAATGATCTATGCTCTCTGCTAAATAATCACTTCACACAAGCATGCATGAATTACTACTATAGGCAAACAATACCTCTATGTAAGCTATGTGGATGTTTAACTGGAGTTTCAAATCTGCAGCACCACACTGCTGATCGTTTCAAAGCAGTTTAGTCTCAAACATGCACTTTTTGGCCTTAAAAAAATCCCCCTTTTTTTATCTCAGTGGGACAAACTGGCAAAATTATAAAGGAAAAAAAATGAATAATCCTGTAATATTCTGATAGTGTTGTGTTAGATAATAATGTAGAAACAGTCACAATGACCTAAACCCTGCCCTGCTAGCAGACTAGCCACACAGTGGTGGAGACAAGAGACCTCTTGGTTTATGCTCTATTCTCTGCCCCACCACCACAGGGCATCTTTGGCTCCTCTCAGCTCCCATGGAAAAACATTACATAGCAGACCCAACATCTCCCAGACTAATGCATCTTTCATTTGTCATTAATATTCATTATTGCCAGCCGTACAGGAACAGGAAGCTCATCATATATCCTTCCCCTTTAATGCCCGGAGCCTGCTACCAACTCGTGTCATAGGTTCTAACTGCATGTCCTCGGTGTTCCGAATGAAATCTATCAAGGTTTTGGGGATATGTCAGGGATCATTTTCCTTATGCATTATTCATGTCATAAAAACAGTTTAAGGAGTTGGAGATCAACAGAAATAAAGGAAAATGCATATTATTGACTTTGCAAATTACAAAAATCTGGTATCTCTCCACTAAGCAAGCTTTACCATCTATTGTTCCTATCTCCTATCTTCCCATCTTCCTATGTGCCCACTTCGATTCTTTAGCTTATGGACTCATAGTGTAAATAGGCCGTTGGTGAGAAAAACTCATATTTTTGAGTGTCCTGTTTTGGTCAATGTTGATTGAATGCTGTATACATTTACAGGGAGAGTGTAAACATTTGGAGCAATTTCCTCCCGTGTCATCCTTTCATTTCAATGTAATTTCCCATTGCTGATTTATGCTGTTTGTCTGTAACTGAAATCGTCCCTGAGTCTCTGCTTTACGACTTTCTCACCGCTGCCTCCAACACCCTGCCTTGAATTATTATGGAATTTATGAACAGGAGGTCATATTTTCATTCCAGATATCACTCGGCAATATAATTTGGGAGTTTTATCTGTTGGAGTGAAGTAGAGAGTATTGTACTGTATACGGGGATGTCTTTGAGAATTGAGGGTGTCGAAAATATAGTGACCACAAGAGCATTCTGTGACTTGTCTTTATAATCGGTCCATCACTTATAGTTCTGATCTCCCAAGACAACCCTCCAAGGCTGGACCTTCCGATGGTCCTTCATGCTACAATACAAAACACTGTCTAGGAACTACTCTCATATCCAATCTACCAAGTCAGTTCCATACATATTTTCATAACTGCCAATTCAGTTACTGTTTTTCTCTTAATCTCTTGATTTACTCGTCCCAATCACAGATGAAGATGCAGCCGTCAGTCAGTGCATAAATTGTAATCACCATCAGTAATATAGAGCATCGCTCAGTAAAATTCAATGAATAGATATTTAGTACAGTGTCCATTTTAGGACACCCTCAGCCAGCTGAGTGAGGCAGAGGGTGTCCTAAAATGGACACCGTAAAGGAGCTCTACTGAGAAGAGATGCGGGGCTATATGCATTTATCTTCTCTCAAACCAACCAATATGCTACTATAACCCAAGGCCATGCTATCGGAAAATTGCCACCGCAGATCACAATACCAGGCAGCAGGAAACTCAACAGAAACTCACTTTATCGTATAGGCGGCAAAACAACAAATTACTGCTGTCTGTGCATGGTTTGGTCAACATGCCATCAATACCCTCGGGCTACAGACTGAGGTTTGAGGCATCTGAAATCCATCCCACTTTAGGCCTGGTATCCGTAGCAATCGACTCTTTGTGTGACCGCACCATCTTGCCTTGCTCTCGGCGACTGGTGCGGGTTCCCATTGTATTTTAGTCTTATTATAGTGTCGCTCTGGAATCTCACCAACTGAACGTTTACACAGGTATACCTAAAGGGCATGTCACATTTCTACACTGGAGGGATATTGCGGAAGGTGCAAAGTCAGTATTTGTATCATAAAGTGAGGAACAAATAGCCTGGTCCCAGATTTGTTTGTATTGTACTCTTATGACAATTGCTTAACAAGTGTTTGGCATGACAATGACCAGGAGTTGGCAATACAGCACACACAAATATGGGACCAGGCTAGGGAACAGATGTGTCGTTATAAGGGCTCAGGGCCAGACCCAGATGCAGACACGGGAGGCAGATGGTTTGAGGGTTTGATATTTATTAGTTCCAAAAGGGGAAGGCAAGAGAATAGTCATGGACAGGAAAAAGGTCAAAACCAGATCAGAGTCTAGGAGGTACAGAGTGGCAGGCAAGCTCGAGGTCAGGGCAGGTAGACTGGTCAGGCAGGCGGGTACAGAGTCCAGAAAACAGGGAGGGGTCAAAACCGGGAGGACTAACAAAAGAGAGAATAGCAAAGCAGGAGCACGGGAAAAACACGCTGGTTGACTTGAAACAGACAAGCCGAACTGGCACAGAGAGACAGGAAACACAGGGATAAATACACTGGGGAAAATAAGCGACACCTGGAGGGGTGGAGACAATCACAAGGACAGGTGAAACAGATCAGGGCGTGACAGTAGTAAAATAACTGCACTATAATTTATGCAGTGAAAACTTCCTGTGTATCTCTTTTTACATAGTATTAGCGCTGTAAACTACAGTATAAATCAGTGTTGTAGTGACTCAGACTCAAGTTACGATTTTCATGACTCGACTCGGACTCAACCAGTGGTGACTCGGACTTGACCAGTTATCACTTTGTAGACAGAAAATCTCTCCCTTTTGCATATTTCAACATACTAGCTACAGCAGCAAATGTTGGATAGCTGTACTATCTGTTTAGCTTTACAAATGTGCCACACTATAATGAAATGTAGCAACAACAGAAAATGGTTGGACAGCAACTTTCAGCACTACCAAGGGACTTGTGCCTCGAGTATAAAGGACAGGGACTTGGACTCGAACACTGGGGACTTGTGACTCGGGACTCGACTCGGACTCAAGGTTTAGTGACTTTACTACATCACTGATATAAATTGCAGCTGAAAATCAATCCAGTCCATTCAACATACTGTAGAGCCAGCCAAGCTTGTCTTTTAAAATGTGTCAAATGAGATTTTACACAGGTGACACTCAAGGCAGCTTGATTTGAAAAACATTGATGATTGCCACGAGACAATGAATTTTACAGGGCAGTGACAAGCAAACAAGTTGATCCTTTATGTATATAGCTAAATATCTATTTTCGCTGCTGATTCTCCTTTGAGCCCCACCACCTGCGGCTGTTGTTTTCACGCAGGCGTCAGAGGCAGATCTCTTGTGGTTTCACAGCTTTGATAGCATCAGCAGTGCCACTAGAAAAGGGGAAAAGGAACGAATACATGGCTGATTGGGTTATAAACAGTCTTGACGGGGGTCTCTGCCTCATAATGGGCCTTTGAAGCACAGAGAAAAGCAGAGTAAAAGCAGTATGCATTCAAAGTCACACAGAAATGTTTTATTCTACCTACCAGATATGCTGTAACATTCTTTTGAGTAAGAATACAGTAGAGTATTTTGCGATTTTGTCTCATCGCTACAACTCCCCAACGGGCTCGGGAGGCGAATGTCGAGTCATGCATCCTCCGAAACATGACCCGCCTAACCGCGCTTCTTAACACCCGCCCGCTTAACCCGGAAGCCAGCCACACAGACCCGGGAGTGATGCCTCTAGCAATGCATTGCAGTGCCATAGACCTCTGTGCCACTCGGGATGCCCGAAGTGATGCCACTTCTAAGTGAGATCAAGCATGAGAAGCAACAATCCATGAATGCATTAATTTTATTTTGTTCTGGGGAAAGGCTAGCACAGTGTATCTATTGACTTACCCATTTTAGATATCTAATTTGCAAACAGAGATGTGACCATATTATAAACCTGTGGTTCAAAGACACGTGATATGATGTGACACACATAAAGTATGATACATACGCTGTGTGTGTTTAGCTATGATACATAAGCTGTGTGTGTTTAGCTATGGTACATAAGCTGTGTGTGTTTAGCTATGATAATAAGCTGTGTGTGTTTAGCTATGATACATAAGCTGTGTGTGTTTAGCTATGATACATAAGCTGTGTGTGTTTAGCTATAGATACATAAGCTGTGTGTGTTTAGCTATGATACATACGCTGTGTGTGTTTAGCTATGATACATAAGCTGTGTGTGTTTAGCTATGGTACATAAGCTGTGTGTGTTTAGCTATGATAATAAGCTGTGTGTGTTTAGCTATGATACATAAGCTGTGTGTGTTTAGTTATGATACATAAGCTGTGTGGGTTTAGCTATAGATACATAAGCTGTGTGTGTTTAGCTATGATACATAAGCTGAAGGTGTTTAGCTATAATACATAAGCTGTGTGTGTTTAGCTATGATACATAAGCTGTGTGTGTTTAGCTATGATACATAGGCTGTGTGTGTTGCAAACTTGTTATCTTTTGGCAGAATTCGCCGTTTTGAATCCAAATAGGTGACCTACGTGATTTGTGTAGATCCGATGAGAAATGTTTGGGAGGGAGGGCTTTGGATCACTACTGGCTGTAAGCGAACAAGTGATGCGCGTTTAGAACAATACTGGCTGTATCCAAAGCTCAGCCAATTGTTCACATAACAACATAATGCAGCACGTGACTGAAGAGAGAAGAGACAACCAATTTGCTAGTTACAGCATCAGCGTGCGCTCTGGAAAGACAGTAAAGTGGAAAGACAGCTTGCCAGTTACAGCAGCGCGTCCCCTGAATGATAACAAAGAGGTAGGTGAGAAGCTTGACCACAGGGTGAGAAGGTGATGAAGCGTACTTCATGAGCTGTAACCGAAAAACAACTGGCATTTGGAAAGTTTAAGGTGAGGGAGAAAGTGTGATGGAACAAGTATTGTTAGCATTGTTAAGTATCTTGCTAGCTGGATCGAATTCTCCGTTAACTAGCCAGATAAATGTTGAGCAACATAAGCCAACTTAACTGATCAACTAATTGAGTTTACGGTGTGAACATTTGCTGGCTAATAAAGTCAGACAGCTAACGTTATCTAGCTAACATTACAACATCAGATGAGCTGGGCCTGGCTTAAGCTGGATGCCATTATAAAGGTGAAAGGAACACCACACACTTTCCCTCTTTCTCACTTTTTCAATACAGTGGATAAAAAGGGGTATGCCAGGTGTACTGTCTGCCTGAAAGAGATCAATTATGCCAACAAAGGGTATCATGCTCTGCTGGCACATTGTAGTACAGACGTCCACAGGCAGAAAGTGTACAATGTAATAATGTGCAGTGTAGCCCAAAGATATTCTACTTTAAGATGTTTTTTCCCCAAGTGCAATATTTAGATGTGTGTGGTCACAAGCGTTCTATTATAAAGGCTGTCATGTCTAACTGCAATATTAGTGTATTGTTTTTTCTCAAGACTTGAGTGTCATTTGCAGTACAGTCTAGGCAACAAATTACATTGGATGGCTTTCTTTAAAATGTTTTGCTGTAAGTTAGGTTCACATTAACCACTTTTTATTTTACACACAGAGACTGATCATGTAGATCATATTTTTTGTTGTTTATTTAGTTCAAACCTGCATTCCCCCTAGCAGGGATTTTTTGCATGTTTCAGTGCCAAATAAAAGTGTTACCTTTTTGGTCCCTCACCAGTTTGCATCCCTGATTTAGCTATTTTGTCTGGTTTTATAGGTATCGCCTGTTCTTCTCCCCCTGTCCTCTCTAGGAACCTGTATGCACACAACACACACACACATATTTGTTTTACTATCAAACAATTGATTCCCATTCAATTTTTTTCCTTCCTAATCCTAACCTTAACCCAAACCCCTAACCCTGAATCCTACACCTAACCCCTAAGCCTAATATCGCCCTTTTCCTTGTCGGGAATGGCAAAATGTTCCTACTTTTCCTTGTTTTACTATTCTTGTGAAGACTTCTGGTCCCCACAAGGATAGTAAAAACAAACACACAAACACACACACTTGGAATGCCCAATTCCAGGAAAGGCCTTTGAGGAAACAGCTGGTCCATGCAATGATATAGCCTCGGGTCTCCCAACAGATTCCAGAAAACGAACAGGGTGATAACAGATGCAGGGCTAATGGTTCATTCTTCATAAACACTCTCCCCATTATTGGCATATACAATTTAGAGATGATAATCATTATGGGCAGCTAATGTCCTTGGAGATATCAACATACTCCATTTGGCGAGGTTCTCACTAGTTTGGTGTTGGGAGAGGGACATCTGAATGTTTGCACTGATGCATAGTTTATGTATATGGACAGACTGTGAGGTGATGTGGGCATTGATACCACACAATTTTTTAGTAGTACTGTAAATTGAAGTGCTACTCACTTTATTGCCTTTATTGTCAGATCCTCACATTGGAGCAAGTTCCAATTTTTTGGTCACGTTCTTCTCACATTTTTCAGATTTATTTTCATAGAACCTTAGTGTCGACAGTTCAGTCTCTTCGATCGGTGAATGTCAATGAATGTAGGTAAGCCCAAGGTCAAGATTTGATATGCATTTGGTAACTAGTTGACCCACATTGGATATTGGGGAAATAAACAATGGAGTCTTCCCATCGGAGCATCAACAATGAGCAAGCCTGGGTCAGCTTTGGTCATAGATTTTAGACCTGTTGGTGAATTTCGGTGAATGGAGGCCCTACTGTAGGCCTTAAGTCGCATTTGTCAAGAAACAATTGGTCACAATGTTCATCAAGAAGACACATTTTAGAGAAGCCAGAAGGGCCAATGAGAGCCTGTGGAAAGGTTGACTCACACACTAAAGTCAATGACACGTTGACAAATGATGAGCCTAAAATGATGCACGTTTTTGTGACATGTACACAAGTAGACATTAAAGGTGGCCAAACAGCAGAGCAATTTACAAAAGGCAGCAACTCCGACAAGTGAGGAGGAAAATATTGATAGGAGGTGAGAACCATATGGTGCCACATTTGCACGTGTGTCTCTTGAGAGGACAAAGGAGAGAGGCTTCCAAGTCTGGGTTTGTTTCAGATTGTTGTACACACTGTGCTTCTACTCAGCTTCTGCTTGTGTACACAATTTACAAAACGGCCTGACTGGTATGGTATTATGGTATTATTATAGATATGCCTTCGCTAATGAAGAGCTACAGTAGCAGAGTTATGGGGCAGATTCTAAGTGGACTGACAGGTGTGTAGAGTCTACTTTCTGCAGCTTAACGTTATGTTGCAGACAGCCTTGGAGTTACACTTGTTGCTTGAATTTACCTTTTTTGGAGCTGCAAGACATCAATTATTTTTTTATCCCTTTTCTTCCCAATTTCATGGTATCCAATTGGTAGTTACTGTCTTGTCTCATCGCTGCAACTCCCATACGGACTCAGGTCGAGAGCCATGCGTCCTCCGAAACACGACCATAACCAAGCCACACTGCTTGACACAATACCCGCGTAACCTGGAAGCCAGCCGCACCAATGTGTCGGAGGAAACATCGTACACCTGGCGACCGCCCGGCCCGCCACAGGAGTCGCTAGAGTGCGATGGGACAAGGACATCCCTGCCGGCCAAACGGAACTCAGTCCGGTTTTAAACTTACTCTTGAAAGTTGTAAAAGTAGAATGCACAAGGTGCAATCAGTTCCTCTTCTCATGTTAGTCATTACATACCTTAGAGAGCTATTTATAATTGGTCAGAAATGTCCAGATCAACTAGCCCATGTCAGCTAATGTTTTTTTATTTCTTTATTGTTGTAATTTTTTTGTCACTCAAATATCACATGAATACACATTAGACATGGCAAAATGTATAGAATTGCAACAAAATGTGCATTAAAAGTGTAAAATGTTCTTTGCACCCCATGACAAAATGTGTAGAATTGCAACAAAATGTGCATTAAAAGTGTAAAATGTTCTTTGCACCCCATGACAAAATGTGTAGAATTGCAACAAAATGTGCATTAAAAGTGTAAAATGTTCTTTGCACCCCATGACAAAATGTATAGAATTGCAACAAAATGTGCATTAAAAGTGTAAAATGTTCTTTGCACCCCATGACAAAATGTGTAGAATTGCAGGAAATAAGCATTAAACCTGCAAAATTCTCTCCACCAACAAGAGGGGTGTGAACAGTATGTATCATGAACAGTGCTTGTGGCCATAGAAATAGACGTGGCGTGTGCACACGCGCGCAGGGGGGGGGGGCTCGGGATGTTCCCCAATGCTGGAAGGGGGGCCCCCGAGTGAAAAGTTTGGGATCCCCTGCTGTAGGTGACACAGTAAAGGTGGGATTGGCTCTATACTCTAGCATTTTGGATTTGAGCTCAAATGTTTCATATGAGGCAACAGTACAGAATGTCACCTTTTATTTTCATATCTGTTGAATGAAAAGCACTTAATGCAGGGGTAGGCATTCCTGAATACTGGAGTGTCGCAGGCACTTCATGTTTTTGACTTAACTGACATGGAAGACCAGGTGTGTTGAATTTAGGCAGTCATTGAACTGATCAATTAGCTCAGTTGGTCAGGTGTGGTGCCTAGTTGGAACAACATCCTGCAGGACCTGCGGCACTCCAGGAACACCTGGTTGGCTACCACTGACTTAATGTATCTAGTCACTCCCATGTGAAGAAGTCATAGGTGTTTGGACAAATTCACTGATGGTGTAATTAAGTATGACTCAGGGCCACTTTTTTCCCATCTAACATGATCATGGATTCTCGTAATCCTTTTGGGAGAGCAGCGAGGCACATGCACAGTCTTTTGTGTGGCCTTAATTTACTGATAATTGTAATTACAAATCAGTTATATGATTAAAACACGATAGACCAATGTCTTTTTTTTATTGAGTGTGCCTTCAGCCCTGTTTCTGGTTTTTCACTATGTCAATTATTTGTGTTTTTCTTGCTTTCCATGTTTATGATTCATTACTTGGGAACAATACATGTTTGTGATCCATATGGGTAGTTTCTACTGAATTTATTAAAGTCACAATGGACTGGAACAAAATTTGTATGCAATGATGTATAAACAATGATTCGTATGTACAGTGCATTCGGAAAGTATTCAGACCCCTTGATTTTTTCCACATTTTGTTACGTTAGACTTATTCTAAAATGTATTACATTGTTTTTTTCCCTCATCAATCTACACACAATACCCCATGATGACAAAGCAAAAACAGATTTTTAGAAATGTTTGCTAATTTATAAAAAAAATAAACAACTGAAATATCACATTTACATAAGTATTCAGACCCTTTACTCAGTACTTTGTTGGATCACCTATGGCAGCGACTACAGCCTCAAGTCTCCTTGGGTATGACGCTAAAAGCTTGGCAAACCTGTATTTGGGGAGTTTCTCCCATTCTTCTCTGCAGATCCTCTTAAGCTCTGTCAGGTTGGATGGGGAACGTCGCTGCACAGCTATTATCAGGTCTCTCCAGAGAAGTTTGATCGGGTTCAAGTCTGGGCTCTGGCTGGGCCACTCAAGGACGCTCAAAGACTTGTCCCGAAGCCACTCCTGCGTTGTCTTGACTGTGTGCTTAGGGTCGTTGTCCTGTTGGGAAGGTGGACCTTTGCCCCAGTCTAAGGTCCCTGAGCGCTCTGGAGCAGGTTTTCCTCAAGGATCTCTCTGTACTTTGCCCCGTTCATCTTTCCCTCGATCCTGACTAGTGTCCCAGTCCCTGCCGCTGAAAAAACATCCCCACAGCATGATGCTGGCACCACCATGCTTCACCATAGGGATGGTGCCAGGTTTCCTCCAGACGTGACTCTTGGCATTCAGGCCAAAGAGTTCAATCTTGGTTTCATCAGACCAGAGAATCTTGTTTCTCATGGTCTGAGAGTCTTTAGGTGCCAAACTCCAAGTGGGCTGTCATGTGCCTTTTACTGAGCAGTGGCTTCAGTCTGGCCACTCTACCATAAAGGCCTGATTGAGTGCTGCAGAGATGGTAGTCTTTCTGGAAGGTTCTCCCATCTCCACAGAGGAACTCTAAAGCTCTGTCAGAGTGACCATCAGGTTCTTGTTCACCTCCCTAACCAAGGCCCTTCTCCCCCGATTGCTCAGTTTGGGTGGGCGGACAGCTCTAGGAAGAGTCTTGGTGGTTCCAAACTTCTTCCATTTAAGAATGATGTGTTCTTGGTGACCTTCAATGCTGCAGACATTTCTTGGTAACTTTCCCGAGATCTGTGCTTCAACACAATCCTGTCTTGGAGCTCTACGGACAATTCCTTCAACCTCATGGCTTGGTTTTTGCTCTGACATGCACTGTCAATTTTGGGACCTTATACAGGTGTGTGCCTTTCCAAATCATGTCCAATCGAAATTACCACAGGCGAACTCCAATCAAGTTGTAGAAACATCTCAAGGATAATCAATGGAAACAGGATGCATCTGAGCTCAATTTCGAGTCTCTTAGCAAAGGGTCTGAATACTCATGTAAATGAGGTATTTCTGTTTTTCATTTTTAATACCTTTGTAAAAATGTCTGAAAACCCGTTTTCGCTTTGTCATTATGGGATATTGTGTGTAGATTTCTTACAATTTTTTTTATCCATTTTAGAATAAGGCTGTAACGTAATAAAATGTAGCACTGTATGTGTATGGCTGTATGTCATAAAGTAGGTCAGCAGTAGCATCTGTGAGAGCCTGCTGTTCCAGGAGAATCTCCCTATGTGGACGAGGAAGTCCCCAGTTAGTCCCCAGATCCAGCTTTAAATGTCTAACGCAGGCATTTTTATCTTAATATCAAATCATTTCTGGGTGACAATTAAGTACCTTACTGTGATTCTTTTACATTAAAATGGTCAAAAAGAAATAAAAATAGCTTCTTATCAAAGGGCTAGGACTGTCTGAGTGGGGAGGGGAAAACTGAAATTAGCTGTTATTGGCAGAGAGGTTTCAAACTCTATTTCTTATTGGTCTAATTTACCGCTTAGTGATGTCACCATTGAAGGCCAAAACTCCATCCCACTAAAACAGGCTGAAATTTCACAGTCTTTTCATACAGCTTTAACACTAAAAGGGAATTATCCTATTTTTCACAATTGCCCAGTATTATTCCAATCTCATAGTGTGGAAATATATATAAACACAGGAAAATCACATTTTTGACTGCACTGGACCTTAAACTCCCCCACAACCCTCATCATCTCATACCCTTACTTACACACACACCCCTGGGATTTCCTGTCCAGGTGTCCTATCTCTCAGCAAATTGTATGCATGACTAAGTTCATTTGTTAAGTACTGTACAGTGCCTTGCAAAACTATTCATCCCCCTTGGCATTTTTCCTATTTTGTTGCATTACAACCTGTAATTTAAATGGATTTTTATTTGGATTTTATGTAATGGACATACACAAAATAGCACAAATTGGTGAAGTGAAATGAAAAAAATTACTTGTTTCAAAAAGTTAAAAGAAAATCTAAACGGAAAAGTGGTGCATGCGTATGTATTCACTGCCATTGCTATGAAGCCCCTAAATAAGATCTGGTGCAACCAATAACCTTCAGAACTCACATAATTAGTTAAATAAAGTCCACCTGTGTGCAATCTAAGTGGCACCACCAAGCAAGCGGCACCATGAAGACCAAGGAGCTCTCCAAACAGGTCAGGGACAAAGTTGTGGAGAAGTACAGATCAGGGTTGGGTTATAAAAAAATATCCAAAACTTTGAGCATCCCACAGAGCACCATTAAATTCCATATAAAAAAATTGAAAGAATATGGCACCACAACAAACCTGCCAAGAGTGGGCTGCCCATCAAAACTCACGGACCAGGCAAGGAGGGCATTAATCAGAGAGGCAACAAAGAGACCAACGATAACCCTGAAGGAGCTGCAAAGCTCCACAGCTGAGATTGGAGTATCTGTCCATAGGACCACTTTAAGCCGTACACTCCACAGAGCTGGGCTTTACAGAAGAGTGGCCAGAAAAAAAACATTGCTTAATTAAAGTGTTTGCCAAAAGGCATGTGGGAGACTCCCCAAACATATGGAAGAAGGTACTCTGGTCAGATGAGACTAAAATTGAGCTTTTTGGCCATCAAGATAAACGCTATGTCTGGCGCAAACCCAACACCTCTCATGAAACAAGTTATTTTTTCCATTTCACTTTACCAATTTGGACTATTTTGTGTATGTCCATCTATTTCAATTACAGGTTGTAATGCAACAAAATAGGAAAAACGCCAAGGGGGTTGAATACTTTTGCAAGGCACTGTATGTGAGCATGTTTACACCCCCCCCCNCCCCCCCCCCCCCCCCCCACCCTTCAGTTGAATGGGATCTCTCTATTGTAGGCTACTATTTTGGCAAGGTGCTCCTCCAGCTCTGATTGAGTTCCGCTCAGCACTGCATCAACTTTTTGATAGAGTTCCACTGATTTCCTTCTCTTTGTATCATACTCAGTGTTGTCTCAATCTAGGTCAGCAAATATACAGTGAGTCTAACAGGGATGTACTTTTGCAGATCTCGCCCAGGGGTATCAATATACCAGGGGTATCAATATACCAGGGTTATCAACATACCAGGGGTATCAATATTCCGTGGTGAGCTCCGGGACCATATTCAAAAAGTATCTCAGACTGTGTATATGATCTCATATGATCTACACTGCTACTCTGAAATTTTGTGAATACAGGCCCTGAACAATAACATCTGGTTATTTCTATATGGGGATACTAATTGTATAACGATCTACTATGCAATAGACATGAATCGTGTGTAGAGTTGATTTCCTTCTGTGGGAATAAAAGGGTCTGTTTTGAATTTCCAAAGCCTACTTCCTAATAGGTGTGATTATTGTGCCTAATGACTTTTCATTGACTTGCCTCCTTACTTCAAAACAACAGGATGCACAGTGTGAGGTTTGAAATGGGCTATCGCAACCACGTCGGAGACAAAACCATTCCTACATTTTGAAATCTATTTCTATCTAAATAACTCTACAGTGTGTGTAAGTAAGATCAGTTTTTTTTTCTTCCCTTTATTTAACTAGGCAAGTCAGTTAAGAACAAATTCTTATTTTCAATGACTGCCTAGGAACAGTGGGTTAACTGCCTTGTTCAGGGGCAGAACGACAAATTCTTTACCTTGTCAGCTCAGGGATTCGATCTTTCAACCTTTCCGTTACTAGTCCAACGCTCTAACCAATAGGACACCTGCCGCCCCAAATGACCTACATGTGAATGCAAGCGCCTACACACACACACACACGTGCACACACACACACGTGCACACACACACACACATGCACACACACACACACACACATGCACACACACACACACAAACACTCCAGACCTTGAGCAAAGATAGTTTTATTAATTTAAGCAATACCACAGACTGGATTCTCTAAAAAGCATAGCTGTACCTAGACAGTGGTTCTCTCAGATCTGCTGTAACAAAAGGGTGCGTTCCATCAGACTTAGAAAATAGTGTTTGATTTATTGTAAATGCATTATATCAAACTAAGACACTTATAAAGTGCAATATTTGTATTGTTATACAGAGTTGAAAACCACTATTTGTTGTTTGTCTAAAGTATGATATACATTCAACTATGAAAATAGCATGAAAACATCTCTCACATACATGTTCTCTTAAAACATAGAATACAGGACACTACCATACTTCTAAGTCAAACCACTGCAGAAACAACAGTGTTACTTACAGTAAATAAAACTATTTCTAACCCCAAAAACACACCTTTCACAATTCTTTGTGATGTTATTGTCTGTTTTGGTACAACAGCTACTGTATGATATAACATAAACTACACATGTTCTTGCTCAAGAAAATAGCAATAGTGTTGCTGGAGAGAAACCATACATTTTTATATTAGTACTGTACTGAATACTAGCACAATATATACAGTACTGTATTGACCCAAATGCTACCCTGGCCCTCAGCCTATGGTGTATTGTAGGCCTGCTGTATGGAGGTAAATATACAGTGGGGCAAAAAAGTATTTAGTCAGCCACCAATTGTGCATGTTCTCTCACTTAAAAAGATGAGAGAGGCCTGTAATTTTCATCATAGGTACACTTCAACTATGACAGACAAAATGAGGAAAACAAATCCAGAAAATCACATTGTAGGATTTTTAATGAATTTATTTGCAAATTATGGTGGAAAATAAGTATTTGGTCACATACAAACAAGCAAGATTTCTGGCTCTCACATACCTGTAACTTCTTCTTTAAGAGGCTCCTCTGTCCTCCACTCGTTACCTGTATTAATGGCACCTGTTTGAACTTGTTATCAGTATAAAAGACACCTGTCCACAACCTCAAACAGTCACACTCCAAACTCCACTATGGCCAAGACCAAAGAGCTGTCAAAGGACACCAGAAACAAAATTGTAGACCTGCACCAGGTTGGGAAGACTGAATCTGCAATAGGTAAGCAGCTTGGTTTGAAGAAATCAA
>QNTS01000622.1:449497-471216 GCA_003317085.1 Hucho hucho | reverse complement strand
TTGATTTCTTCAAACCAAGCTGCTTACCTATTGCAGATTCAGTCTTCCCAACCTGGTGCAGGTCTACAATTTTGTTTCTGGTGTCCTTTGACAGCTCTTTGGTCTTGGCCATAGTGGAGTTTGGAGTGTGACTGTTTGAGGTTGTGGACAGGTGTCTTTTATACTGATAACAAGTTCAAACAGGTGCCATTAATACAGGTAACGAGTGGAGGACAGAGGAGCCTCTTAAAGAAGAAGTTACAGGTATGTGAGAGCCAGAAATCTTGCTTGTTTGTATGTGACCAAATACTTATTTTCCACCATAATTTGCAAATAAATAAATTAAAAATCCTACAATGTGATTTTCTGGATTTCTTTTTCTCATTTCGTCTGTCCTAGTTGAAGTGTACCTATGATGAAAATTACAGGCCTCTCTCATCTTTTTAAGTTGGAGAACTTGCACAATTGGTGGCTGACTAAATACTTTTTTGCCCCACTGTATGTCCACATTCTGTAAATTCATTAAACAACAAAAATCTATCTCCATACTACTTTAGTTTGAGACCTTACCATTCCTTGTCCTCAGACAATTTATTTAGTTATCAAATGGTCTATTAATACTCTCTGGAAAACTCTATATGTTACTAAAGAAAACTTTATTAGATACATTATATTACAAAAGTAGTATTTTCATCTTTAAATTATTATGTTATGGTGTGTTGTAAGGTATACTATGCATGTTCTTGTTGTATATCCCCCTTGGTAGAAAACATAATTCAAATGTTTATGATATAAATGTCTATTAATCTAAACCAAATCAATGTTATCAATGACCTAATATTTAAGATCCTGTTGATGCCTAAAATAAATAATATTGAGGTTCTATATACTTCAAATGGCTTGCAATGACTATGCAACCAACTAAGAAATACAAAGCAACAATAGAATCATTTCATAGTGCAGTTCACCCTAACTTTTCATTGTTTTTAATGAACAGTATAGCATGCGTTGAAATGACGTATGTGGGATAACCTATGTAGGAACAACTCCAAGATTCTAGTCCCCTTATTGCACCTCTGTATAGGTGATGGCCCCTTCCTGAAGAAGGCACTATGGATGCTTCATTATCTCTTATCTGGCTAGCATCCTGGTGTTAGGGTCTCACAGCTGTCTATTGGTTGGCTACACTAACCCACCAACCAATCAAGTGTCAACGTGCACAAAGCTGCCACTGAGTGACATCTTATGTCTTGTGACATCTCCTCTTCCCATTTGAGTCTTTCCATACTTTTCCAAACGAAATCTATCAAATCCAACTGAAACTGCTAAAGGTAGAGATAAGAGACCCAGTAGACAATGTTGAACAGGAGGAACGACGTAGGGAAGAAGACTCTCGAGTAAGCGTCCAGTTCCTTAATGTCGACATGGATGCGTCCTTTCCTCCACCCTCCCCCCTTACACTCCTCGTAACAGCAGAAGAAGCTCTGGCAGTCCTTCCCGTCCAGACACTCGTACACGTCCTCATAGTCCTGCCAGTATGAGTAGTTGTTGTTCAACGGAACCACGGTGGTGGGGGACCTGGGCCCCATGTCTAGCATCGAGTAGGTCTGTGGGAGGGGACAGAGGAAGGCCATCTCCTTAGATGTGTAAGTGATAAAGGGAGAGAAAGAGAGGGAGTGTGAGAGAGTGGGTAGGGAAAGAAATGTGGGGAGGGGGCAGAGGAAGGAAGGCCTCATACAGGGATGCAGCTTAACCTGGCTAAAAATACTTGAATCAGTTATAGAACCCATTGCCCTTAATGGTTGTGAACCAAGAATTCACAAAATGGGACAAACACCAAATTGAGACTCTGCATGCAGAATTCTGAAAAGATATCCTCTGTGTACAACGTAAAACACCAAATAATGCATGCAGAGCAGAATTAGGCTGATACCCGCTAATTATCAAAATCCAGAAAAGAGCCGTAAAATTCTACAACCACCTAAAAGGAAGCGATTCCCAAACCTTCTATAACAAAACATTCACCTGGCTCTCAAGAGAAGACAGGCTATGTGCACACTGCCCACAAAATGAGGTGGAAACTCAGCTGCACTTCCTAACCTCCTGCCAAATGTATGACCATATTAGAGACATATATTTCCCTCAGATTACACAGATCCAAAACGAATTCGAAAAAACAAACCCAATTTCAAAAAACTCCCATATCTACTGGGTGAAATACCATAGTGTGCCATCACAGCAGCAAGATTTGTGAACTGTTGCCACAAGAAAAGGGCAACCAGTGAAGAACAAACACCATTGTAAATACAGGCCATATTTATGTTGATTTATTTTCCCTTTTGTGCTTCGTTACAACACTGTATATATACAGTTGAAGTCGGAAGTTTACATACACCTTAGCCAAGTACAATTAAACTGGTTTTCACAATTCCTGACATTTAATCCTAGTAAAAATTCCCTGTCTTAGGTCAGTTAGGATCACCACTTTATTTTAAGAATGTGAAATGTCAGGAATAATAGTAAAGAGTGATTTTTTTCAGCTTTTATTTCTTTCATCACATTCCCAGTGGGTCAGAAGTTTACATACACTCAATTAGTATTTGGTAGCATTGCCTTTAAATTGTTTAACTTGGGTCAAAGGTTTCGGGTAGTCTTCCACAAGCTTCCCACAATAAGTTGGGTGAATTTTGGCCCATTCCTCCTGACAGAGCTGGTGTAACTGAGTCAGGTTTGTAGGCATCCTTGCACGCACACGCTTTTTCAGTTCTGCTCACAAATTTCTATAGGATTGAGGTCAGGGCTTTGTGATGGCCACTCCAATAGCTTGCCTTTGTTGTCCTTAAGCCATTTTGCCACAACTTTGGAAGTATGCTTGGGGTCATTGTCCATTTGGAAGACCCATTTGCGACCAAGCTTTAAGTTCCTGACTGATGTCTTGAGATGTTGCTTCAATATATCCACATTATTTTCTTCCCTCATGATGCCATCTATTTTGTGAAGTGCACCAGTCCCTCCTGCAGTAAACCACCCCCACAACATGATTCTGCCACCCCCGTGCTTCACGGTTGGGATGGTGTTCTTCGGCTTGCAAGCCTCCCCCTTTTTCCTCCAAACATAACGATGGTTATTATGACCTAACAGTTCTATTTTTGTTTCATCAGACCAGAGGACATTTCTCCAAAAAGTACGATCTTTGTCCCCATGTGCAGTTGCAAACCGTAGTCTGGCTTTTTTATGGTGGTTTTGGAGCAGTGGTTTCTTCCTTGCTGAGCTTCCTTTCAGGTTATGTCGATATAGGACTCTTTTTACTGTGGATATAGATACTTTTGTACCTGTTTCCTCCAGTATCTTCACAGGGTCCTTTGCTGTTGTTCTGGGATTGATTTTCACTTTTCGCACCAAAGTACGTTCATCTCTAGGAGACAGAACGCGTCTCCTTCCTGACCAGTATGACGGCTAAGTGGTCCCATGGTGTTTATACTTGCGTACTACTGTTTGTACAGATGAACGTGGTACCTTCAGGTGTTTGGAAATTGCTCCCAAGGATGAACCAGACTTGTGGAGGTCTACCATTTTTTTCTGAGGTCTTGGCTGATTTCTTTTGATTTTCCCATGATGTCAAGCAAAGAGGCACTGAGTTTGAAGGTAGACCTTGAAATACATCCACAGGTACACCTCCAATTGACTCAAATGATGTCAATTAGCCTTATCAGAAGCTTCTAAAGCCATGACATCATTTTCTGGAATTTTCCAAGCTGTTTAAAGGCACAGTCAACTTAGTGTATGTAAACTTCTGACCCATTGGAATTGTGATACAGTGAATTATAAGTGAAATAATCTGTCTGTAAACAATTGTTGGAAAAATTACTTGTGTCATGCACAAAGTAGATGTCCTAACCAACTTGCCAAAACTATAGTTTGTTAACAAGACATTTGTGGAGTGGTTGAAAAACTAGTTTAAATGACTCCAACCTAAGTGTATGTAAACTTCCGACTTCAACTGTACATAATATGACATAAAACATGTCTTTATTCTTTTGGATCTTCTGTGAGTGTAATGTTTACCGTTCATTTTTAATTGTTCATTTCACTTTTGTATATTATCTACTTCATTTGCTTTGGAAATGTTAACATAGGTTTCCCATGCAAATAAAGCCCCTTGAATTAAATTTAATTGAGAGAGGCAACAGGGAGGGGGCGGGGGGACAACAAAAGCCAGACAGTAGACAAGAAATACATGTGGGCAAACAAGGGAGAAAGACAGATGGAAAGATGAAAAGAGACAGAGAGAAAGAGATGAAGAGAGAAAGAGAGCTGATACGTTGTGAGTGGAGCTGTGCTGTCATGCATTAAAGCTCCGCAGCGGGCCGTGTCCTCCCACACCCAGCAGGACGCTGTCATAGCCCAGGCAGGCAATGAGATAGAACCCCTCGGCTTAGTGCTCTACCTAAGCTGGGACTCACTCACTGGCTCGACAGCACTACACGACATGACATGATGACATGACATGCTATGACACGGCATTTACCAAGTACACTGTGTGACCGGTCGGCAGTGCAAGAGGACGGATATATGAAGGATGGGGGATAGACCAGACCTCAACCCTCACCGGGGGGCAACCTCCCAATATTCTACCATGCAGGCCCAAGCCACTGACTGCAATACTATCACAGCCCATGCACAGTGTGACTGATGCAAGAGGATGGAGATATGAAGGAGAGACTAGACCTCCACCCACTGAGACCATAATCGCTACCATGGCTAGAACTATTGACTGTGACAACACAAACAACCCCGGTCCATGTCTATAACAGCATTACACTGCATTGAGAAAAGTTACACCGTTTCGTCGTATGGAGGAAAGGTACACCATTACATTGTATGGAGGAACGGTACACCATTACATCATATGGAGAAAATGTACACCATTACATGGTACGGAGGAAAGCTCACCAGTCTCTGTGTCTTGTTTGTCTTGTTGTAGCGGGGCTTCTGTGCTCTGTAGGCATAGTAGTTTTGGATGGCGTACTCCATCATGGCCGCAAAAACGAACAAGAAGCACACAGTGACGAAGAGATCCATGGCCGTCACATAGGAGACTCTGGGTAGGGAGGTCCTGGCCACTGTACTAAGGGTGGTCATTGTCAACACAGTGGTGATACCTGAAAGGACAAAGTCAGCGTCATAACACAGATTTCTCACCTAGTCAGCTTGGGGATTCAAACCAGCGACCTTTCGGTTACTGGCCCAACGCTCTTAACTGCTAGGATACCTGCCAACCCGTACTAACTGTTTGGTATCTCTCTTGGAAAAACGGCGGCAATAGTATTCTCTGGCAATAGTCGGAATATATTTTGCAAATATGTTTTTAAGATATTTTATCAATTACCGAGGGTAGATTGTGTCTCTATGTAGTTTTAACTTTAGAAATAAATGGAAGTTTACATCAATACATTGTCAGTGATTAAATATACTGAACAAAAATATGAAGGCAACATGCAACAAGTTCAAATATTTTATTGAGTTACAGTTCATAAGAGGAAATCAGTCAATTGAAATAAATTAATTTGGCCTTAATCTATGGATTTCACATGACTCGGCAGGGGTGCAGCCATAGGTGGGCCTGGGAAAGCTTGAGACATATGTGCACATTTAAAAGTGGCCTTTTGTTCTCTCCAGCACAGTGTACACCTGTGTAATGATAATGCTGTTTAATCAGCTTCTTGATATGCCACACCTGTCAGGTGGATGGATTATCTTGGCAAAGGAGAAATGCTCACTAACCCATTTTTGCACAACATTTGAGAGAAATAAGATTTTTGTGCTTGTGGAAAATTTCTGGGATCTTTTATTTCAGCTCATGAAACATGGGACCAACTCTTTACATGTTGCATTTATATTTTTGTTCAGTGTGTATATTGAAAAGTGAGCTAAATGTACCGGCTGAGATTTTGCATGTATAGAGCCTTTGACATAAAGTGATGGGTGTGACACGCAAACACACTCATATGCACACACCCTATATACAGTACACACACGCAGGCAGGCATGCACGTACGCGCATGCGCACACGCACACGCACACGCACACACACACGCAGTCTCTCTCTCTTTTATGCACATCACCAGGAACCTCTCATTTGATGACTGAATGTGGTGCTGTTTCCTAGCAGTTACCATGGAGACAAGAAGGCCCATCTATTTTGAGCTGATATTTCATACTCAATCCCCCTTCCTTCCTTCAGACTCTGCTGGCCACGGTGATTACCTTCACCTATTTCCCTTACCTTCTATACATACTTTGGCACTTAGTCATCAGAGTTCCTTCATAACTTTCAAACAGGCAAGGTGTAAGAGCAACTTTACCTGGTTCCTCCAAATAAAATGGCAAATATGTAATAAATGATCAAAAGGTATCGTTGTAAAAATACAAAATAGAACAGAAAAGAATAAAGATACAACAAATGCAATGTAGATAGATGTCAGTACACCTACACTACATTAGGGACACAAAGACCCATAGATGTCATGTGAACAGATACAACACATAGCAAATAATACAGATAGAAAGAACATTGTACAAAGATATCAGTCTACAGTGCTGTCGTGACACAGAGAGACAGAGAAAGAAAGAGAAAGAAAGAAAGAGAGAGAGAAAAGAAAGACAAAGAAAGTGACAAAAAGAGGGAGGGGTCAAGCTGTACGAGTCACTGAACTGTGCATCCCCATCCCTTCCTGTCCCTTACTCCCTGTCAGGTATAGCCTGATAGTCATTACCATTTGAGGTGGCCCTTGTGAACCTCTTTGGGAAAGTCACCCAGTACACCCTGTCACTGCCCCCCAAGCACACTACACCCTCAGGGGGCACCTGCATGTCAGCACCTGCCTCCTCCTTAGCCACCTACCACCACCACCCCCACTCTGACATATCTCCTGCTCTTTGCAGTCAAAGCCCATTTTCCTTATCACTCCTCTTTCTTTTCAACCCGCTATCGATCAGCGGGGAGGCGGGAAAATCAACGCTGCGCTTTTGTTCCCCAGAATAGACACTAAATGACTTCTTTTGTCAACGAGAATGGGATATTTATCTTTACTCCTACAGTCAGCATCCTTACCTGTTAGCTAGAGGAAAGACAAACATGTTTCCGGGCTTATCTTTGTACTGTGTCGTAACAGGTGTCAAGACTGTCGAGCGAGACTATTCAATGTGATTGTGGTGGTTCAAGGATGGTTTGATGATGAAACGGACTTGTTAATACACTTTAAGCTTTGACTTGTTTAACCACCATTGTAAATGTGGTTGTGTTGTCACTTAATTAAAGGCCATGTATAATGCTAATGTGATTTGGACTAAATGTGATATATTTGATCTTGAAGACAAAAACGACCTGGTCAAGGTCCACTACAAGAGCTGCCTGGAGGAATTGAATCGTACTTACCGCAAAGTCCAACTCAAACTCCAAATCACCTTCAACAACATAATCCAGACGAATGCACATGCACTAATGGAAAGCAAGCATCGGGGGAAAAATCATAAATGAATTACAAGCGTAAACAAAAAGGTGATTGTTAAGCCTTGATAAATTACAAGCACATCGCATAAACAAAATAAAACGGTACAAGAATCTGAAAAGCAGAACATAACATTGCATAATTGGTCTCTAGTCTAAACAATAAAATATAGATTTTTTTCATGCAATCTTCCATTGTGATACCAAGAGTTGGTAACCGTTTTTCAACAAACCAGCTAGACTCAGACGTATTTTTTTCCTTTCAGAATAACACATGCAGCGGTAGTCATTTCTGAACACATACAGTACACTACATAAACACTGGTGGAACAGGTTTGATTGAACCCTTGGGGTTCTGCATCTACTTATTATCATATCAGTGTGTATCCTGCCGAATGGTATTCTTCAGATCAGGTACCTAGCGCTGTTCTGGCGGGGGCGGCATCACTATTGATCCAGAAGGAGACCCAGGAGAGCACCACGGTGAGGATACAGGGGATGTAGGTCTGGATGGTGAAATAACCCATTCTCCTGCTCAGGTCAAAGTACACTGTCATGACCACATAATCACCTGGGAGAGAGGAGCGAGAGGGAGTGGGATAAAGAGGGGGGATGTATATGGAGTGAGGGGCGAGGAGGGGGAGGGAGCGAGGTAAGGAGGAAGAGAGGGAGGGAGGGGGAGAGTGAGGGGGAGTGAGGGAGAAAGAGAGAGATTGAGGGAGAATCAGAGCATCAGGTGGAACAAGAACAAGCCAGCATGGCGAAGGAGAGGGGGGGAGGGAAAGAAAGAGAGAGAGAGAGAATCATGAGAGCTAGCATCAGGGGGAACCACAGAACAAGGCACCATACACAATGCTTCAGGGAGTCTACTTTGGTGGGTTTTGAAGAGGGATGCTGTAACAATAGAAAAAAAGGAGGCAGATATAACAGCGGTAGAACCAGAAGTCCCTGATGGCAAGGTGGCATGGGAACTGTCCACTCGCCACTGTCCTCATTACCACGCTACAGCACAATACCTATTCATTTCATGCTGGATGAAAAACAACAAGAAGAAATTTAACGCTTTGTTTTCCGAGTTTGTTGAGATGTAAATTAATGATATGCTATTTTTAGCTGCAGGAGCAAGCTAGCTAATCATCATGCAGCATGATGCAAGCTGGGAGTCAAGAAAAAGTGAAAACAAGATGAGAACGTCTAATTTCCTTGAACAGAACTGAAGGAAGATCTGTAGAAGAACTCTGGCTTTCATGAGTTCTCCACTCAGAATGTGGACTTGTATCACAGCGCACCATACGTAGAATACATCATTTATTGGAGTTTTCAAGACAAGACTTCAAGACTTTCTTTTCAAAATGGAGATGAAATCATCGTTCTCCAAAATGAATAAAGTACAGCATGAACAATGTCACCTATGAAATTTGAGAATAGGGTCAATATGGGTTAATTACAGCTTGAGGATTCATACATAAAATCAATTTATCAGCCCCTTAAAACGCTGCTACATTAATCTTCAATGCTGTCAAGAATGCATTAAAAATGTATTGCAAAGTCATTCCAGCAAGCACCACTCATGAGTATAATTAGATACCTGTTTGTAAAACACCACCTTTTAGTCGCAAGGAATGATTGTTGGAAATCAATAGATGTAGAATTCAGTTTTTAAACCAAACCACATCCTAGGCCTCTGTCAATCATTTAAGTGAATAATTAAACATTTTGAATCTTTAATCCAGATGGTTTGTATAAAAATATGTTTGCCTTTATACCGGAGGGGACTACTGATGAGCTTCAAGCAGTCTACAGAGAAACAATATGTTAAATGTCACATTGAATTATGAAGACAGGTAAATGCACTTTCATTGTGCCCTATTTTATTACACAGTGAATGATAGACAACATCTACTCCCTGAGCACTACTCTTAAGTCTACCACCACAGTACTACTCCTAAGTCTACTACCAAAGTACTACTCCTAAGTCTACTACCACAGTACTACTCCTAAGTCTACTACCAGAGTACAACTCCTAAATCTACTACCAAATTACTACTCCTAAGTCTACTACCACAGAACTACTTCTAAGTCTACTACCAGAGTACTACTCCTAAGTGCAATTTCAACCTGTTTTCTGCCCTGCCAAATGCTGTCTTTGTCATTTTCATGGTACAATAATACTACATATCTTGACTATCTTCCAAGATAAGGTATTGTCTTTGCTCTCTGGCAATATCTTTGCAATGATTTGCAATGCAATAGCTTACAAAGACTTGAAAAGCAATTGACTTAAGCCAGAGTGGTGGCACCAGACCTCAAGACACCAGCTGGTAATGCCTGCTGTCTCCCACTGCTAACAGACAGGAGAATATGACAGATCATTTACAGTAAATGTAGACCATTTGATAAAAAAACAGCTAAAAATAGCACTTTGTCCTTTTTCCTGGAATTTTTATGAGTCAGTACCTAATAATTCCGAGAGAAATTGGATGGAGAACACAGGAGCCAGCGAAGGGCTGTGATGAGGATTTACTTTATTGGTTGTGAAAAACAGGTCAGCTGTTTGGGTATTAAATATACGATAACTAATTTACTGTACCTGCTGTTGTTTTTAGGACGTCTGTGGTATTCCGCAGGCCCATGAAGTCAAACTGGTAGAGGCGCCAGTACTTCTGGTCTGAGGTTTCGATGGAGTTCCTTTTCCATTTGTAAATCATTTCATCCTTGGGGTAACCATCTGTAAGTCAAGTAAATACACAGTGACCCTGTGACCCTATGGTAGCATTTCATTCTACTAAAATAAGATTTATGCCTCAATCTGACCAATACATGTTTTATTGTTTGATGGGTCTTACTGGACATATTCCTATGTATGTATTATAAAACCTACTAATTGCATACTGTTAAATACACTTAAATACGTGAACAGCACACGCACACGCCGGCACACACACACACGCACAGTATAGAGTAGAGCACCACTAGACTGTTAAAAAGTAAAAAAACAGGGCCATAGTAAAGTGCTGTAAGAGCAGATGAAAAGGGACACAACCGAGTGTAATAGAATACTTTGAGTTACTGTGAGAGAGCGTTGTGTTGATGCTAGAGTTGACCTTCACTTTTCACAGAAGTGTGTGTGTGCCTCTGAAATCTAATTTGAAAGCCATGCAATGGAAATGAATCACTTCATTGTGCTCTGATGATTTCAAGCAGGTGAACTGTATCCCATTGACATGTTATTATGAGGTGTGTATCTCACACACACACAAAGCGACAATGTTATTCACATTAGCGAAAGCTACAACAAAGGGAAGCTGGTGAGATGATGTGGAATGTGCTGAGTGTATGTCCATATCTTAGAAACTATTATGCAGTGAAAGTACAATGCAATAACGAGGAGGCAGAAAGGTACGTTTAGGCTAGGGCTCAGCTGCAAGTTGGGTATCAGGGTTTGGCTCTGGAGTTGGCACTGCCTCCTAAAGGCGTGGTGTCCAGGGAATCCAGGCCAATGAGAGAGGGGGCTGCAGCTTCGTGGCCCTGCAGCTGATCCACATGACGGCGGTGCACTTGACCATCAGGCGTCCGAGTCCTGTAAGAGACAGGTCCAGTGGCTTCTTCCACAACTGCAAGGACCTAGATAGGGCCTCCAGAGTAGTTCCTCATGTACACAGACTCGTCAGGTAGAAAATGCCTTAAATGATCATGGCCCCTGTCTGCATCACCCTCCTGCCTTAGACGCATGTCACTTGCCATGTCCGGGTGCAGCCAATCTAAAGCAGTTGTCAATCGCCTGTTCATTAACAGCTCGGCTGGACTCTTCCCAGTAGAGGCCGTCGTAACGTTGAGACAGCAGGAACCTTGACAGTCAGGTCTGCTAGTCACCCACCGAGATCATAGACAGAGCCTCCTTGGTTGTCTGAACCATGTGTTCAGCTTGGCCATTGGAGGACGGATGATATGGGGCTGTGGTGACATGTCTGATTCAGTTCCACCCAGCGAACTCCTTAAACTCCGCCAAAGTGAAGACAGCTCCATTATCTGACACCAGGACGTCACACAACCCATGAATGGCAAACAGCAAACGGACGGTGCTTATTACAGCACCACAGGGCATCAAGATAACCATGGCTACTTCCATGCACTTTGAATGAGAATCTACTATAATGAGAAAAGTATTTCCTTTGAATAGCCCAGAAAAGTCTACATGAAGACAAGCATTTCTTTGTTGTCCACTCCCATGGGTGCAAGGCAGCCTTGGGTGAGCAGGGTGTGACTCCTGACAGGTGACACAGCTGTGTACCACAGCCTAAATTTCCATGTGCATCCCGGACTACCACACATAGCTCCGTGCCAGTGCCTTCATCCTCACTATTCCAGGATGCATATCATGCAGCATGGAAAGGACCCCCTCCCTCGCCAGGCCAGGTACCACAACCCGACTGGCCCACAACACACAGTTCTTGTGAACTGATAGCTCATTCCGACGATACCATTAAAGCCCAAACTGTCTGCCAGGAACCTCAGAGGCCCATCCATGCAGCACCCAGCGAAGCACTCGGGACAGGACAGGATCCTTGAAGGTCAGTGCAGCTATCCTAGAAGCATGGAGAAGGGCATCAGGCACCACCTACAGCATCACTTCCCAGGGAGGTGGTGGCTCAGACAACGGGGTAGTGATGGCTGTGCATAGTACTGTTCAGCTACAGTTAGGGTCCTAGATGCGTAGCACACAGGTGCCTCCCGACCATCAGATTCCTCATGACTAAACAAAGATCATATGGAGACGCATCACAGATCAGTAACAGGGGTTTTCTATCATCATAGTGGGTTAGCAGCCCATCTTCTTGCAGCAGCTGCTTAGCCTCTTTATAGACTTCTTCATGAGTGTCGTTCCAACTCCAGGGAGCGGCCGGGTCCAGTAGGCGATGCCAGGGCTGTAGCTTTATCAAGCAGGAAGCAGTTGTAAAAGTTGAGATGCCTCAGAAATGACTGAAGCTCAGACTTGTTCTGGGAAGAAGGTGCCTCCTTAATGGCCTTTACCTTATCCTGGGTTGGTCGCACGCCATCCTTGTCAATGTGGAACCCCAGGAACTCAACACTGGGTGCAGCAAAAATTGACTTCTCCCTCTCAGGCTGTGGCCTCCCATGGGTACTATAGACAACATACTCCTCAGGGTCTGGGTGACAGTTAACCAAGTGTGTCTGTTGTGTGGTCTTAGTGGGCATGAATGAGCTGCCTGAGGCCTGGGACTGGGACCTTTGTCAAACAAAGTCAAGCTATATGTCCCCTCCGTTTACAGAAGTGACAGGTTGCAACACTAAACCTACAGCTGTTGGAATTATGGGCACCTCGACATCTGAAACAGGCTTTGAAGTCCTTTCTGACTCCGTCCCCTCCGTGTGCACCGGCCTACTACGTTCAGCGAGGTGTACGTTCAGCGGATGAATGTCAGGCACAGTCGGAGGACCTGGTCTTTCAGGGTGAAGCAGGCAGGCATTATTTGCAGCAGTCTCAGCTGCCAAGTCTTTTACCTCAGCCACTCTAAATATCAGATTGGGCTCAGCCAATAGAAACATCTAACAATTCTGTCAAGCAGCTTGGGCTCCAGCTGATCTCCAAAATGATGGTGCAGCAGACCAGCAATGAAACTGGAGATATTCTGATTTGCCTTTTGTTAACAATTATGAAAATAAAATCTCTGCACAATTTCTGATGGATCTGAGCTGAAAGGCCGCTTCAAACATGCCACTATGTGATCATAACTCTTTGCAGTGGGCAGGGCCGGAGTGAGTAAACGCAACATGCAACAATTTCAAATATTTTACAGTTCATATAAGGAAATTAGTCAACTGAAATAAATTAATTAGGCCCTAATCTATGGATTTTACATGACTGGGAATATTGATACAGATACCTTAAAAAAAAAGGTAGGGGCGTGGGTCAGAAAACCAGTCAGTATCTGGTGTGACCACCACTTGCCTCATGCAGCGCAACACATCTCCTTCACATAGAGCTGATCAGGCTGTTGATTGTGGCTTGTGGAATGGTGTCCCACACCTCTTCAATGGCTGTGCGAAGTTGCTGGATATTGGCAGGAACTGAAACACGCTGTCGTACAGATAAATCCTGAGCATCCCAAACATGCTCCATGAGTGAAATGTCTGGAGAGTATGCTGGCCATGGAAGAACTGGGAAATGTTCAGCTTCCAGGAATTGTGTACATATCATTGCAACATGAGACCATGCATTATCTTGCTGAAACATGAGGTGATTGCGGCAAATGAATGGCCCTTTTGCTGCTATAACAGCCTCCATTCTTCTGGAAAGTCTTTCCACTAGATGTTGGAACATTGCTCCGGGGACTTGCTTCAATTCAGCCACAAGAGCATTAATGAGGTCGAACACTGATGTTGGGCGATTAGGCCTGGCTCGCAGTCCTCACTACCCTCTGGAGAGCCTTACGGTTGTGGGCGGAGCATCCCGACAGGATGCTCTTGATTGTGCATCTGTAAAAGTTTGTGAGTGATTTTGGTGACAAGCCGAATTTCTTCAGCCTCCTGAGGTTGAAGAGGCGCTGTTGCGCCTTCTTCACCACGCTGTCTGTGTGGGTGGACCAATTCAGTTTGTCCGTGATGTGTACGCCGAGGAACTTAAAACTTTCCACCTTCTCCACTACTGTCCCCTCGATGTGGATAGGGGGGTGCTCCCTCTCCTGTTTCCTGAAGTCCACGATCATCTCCTTTGTTTTGCTGACATTGAGTGAGAGGTTATTTTCCTGACACCACACTCCGAGGGCCCTCACCTCCTCTCTGTAGGCCGTCTCGTCGTTGTTGGTAATCAAGCCTACCACTGTAGTGTCGTCAGCAAACTTGATGATTGAGTTGGATGCGTGCTTGGCCACGCAGTCATGGGTAAACAGGGAGTACAGGAGAGGGCTGAGAACGCACCCTTGTGGGGCCCCAGTGTTGAGGATCAGCGGGGTGATGTTGTTTCCTACCCTCACCACCTGGGACCGGCCCGTCAGAAAGTCCAGGACCCAGTTGCACAGGGCTGGGTCGAGACCCAGGGTCTCGAGCTTAATGACGAGCTTGGAGGGAACTATGGTGTTAAATGCTGAGCTGTAGTCGATGAACAGCATTCTTACATAAGTATTCCTCTTGTCCAGATGGGTTAGGGCAGTATGCAGTGTGATTGCGATTGCGTCGTCTGTGGACCTATTGGGACGGTAAGCAAATTGGAGTGGGTCCAGGGTGTCTGGTAGGATGGAGGTGATATGATCTTTGACTAATCTCTCAAAGCACTTCATGATGACGGAAGTGAGTGCTACGGGGCGATAGTCATTTAGCTCAGTCACCTTAGCTTTCTTGGGAACAGGAACAATGGTGGCCCTCTTGAAGCATGTGGGAACAGCAGACTGGGATAGGGACTGATTGAATATGTCCGTAAACACACCAGCCAGCTGGTCTGCGCATGCTCTGAGGACACGGCCAGGGATGCCATCTGGGCCGGCAGCCTTGCGAGGGTTAACACATTTAAATGTTTTTCTCACATTGGCTGCGGTGAAGGTGAGCCCGCAGGTTTTGGTAGCGGGCCGTGTCGGTGGCACTGTATTGTCCTCAAAGCGAGCAAAGAAGTTGTTTAGTTTGTCTGGGAGCAGGACGTCATGGTCCGCGACGGGGCTGGCTTTCTTTTTGTAGTCCGTGATTGACTGTAGACCCTGCCACATTCCTCTTGTGTCTGAGCCGTTGAATTGTGACTCTACTTTGTCTCTATATTGACGCTTAGCTTGTTTGATTGCCTTGCGGAGGGAATAGCTACACTGTTTGTATTCAAACATGTTTCCGGTCGCCTTACCCTGGTTAAAAGCAGTGGTTCGCGCTTTCAGTTTTGCGCGAATGCTGCCATCAATCCACGGTTTCTGGTTGGGGAAGGTTTTGATATTTGCTATGGGTACAACATCACCAATGCACTTGCTAATAAACTCGCTCACCGAATCAGCGTATACATCAATGTTGTTGTCAGATGCTATCCGGAACATATCCCAGTCCACGTGCTCGAAGCAATCTTGCAGCATGGAATCAGATTGGTCGGACCAGCGTTGAACAGACCTGAGAACGGGCGTTTCCTGTTTTAGTTTCTGTTTGTAGGCTGGGAGCAACAAAATGGAGTCATGGTCAGACTTGCCGAAAGGAGGGCGGAGAATAGCCTTGTATGCATCACGGAAGTTGGAATAACAGTGGTCCAGGATTTTACCAGCCCGGGTGGCACATTGGATATGCTGGTAAAATTTCGGGAGCCTTNTCAGCTTGAGGGGGGATGTACACGGCTGTGATTATAATCGAGGAGAATTCTCTTGGTAGATAATGCGGTCGGCATTTGATTGTAATGAATTCTATGTCAGGTGAACAAAAGGACTTGAGTTCCTGTATGTTGTTATGATCACACCACGTCTCGTTAATCATAAGACACACACCCCCACCCTTCTTCTTACCAGATAGATGTTTGTTTCTGTCGGCGCGATGCGTGGAGAAACCAGGTGGCTGTACCGACTCAGATAACGTGTCCTGAGTGAGCCATGTTTCCGTGAAGCAAAGAACGTTGCAGTCTCGGATGTCTCTCTGAAAGGCAACCCTTGATCGGATTTCGTCTACTTTGTTGTCAAGAGACTGTACATTGGCGATTAAAATACTCGGGAGAGGTGCACGATGCGCCCGTCGACGTAGCTTGACCAAAAGACCGGCGCGTTTCCCTCTTCTCCGGCGCCGCCGTTGTTTTGAGTCGCCGGGTGCTATCCAGTCTATTGTTGTGTTTGGGTTAGCAAACCGAGAATCCTCTTTGGGAAAGTCGTATTCCTGGTCGTAATGTTGGTAAGTTGACGTTGCTCTTATATCCAATAGTTCCTCCCGGTTGTATGTAATAAAACTTAATATTTCCCGGGGTAACAATGTAAAAAGTAATACATAAAAAAACAAAATACTGCATGATTTCCTGAGAACGTGAAGCGAGGCTGCCATCTCTGTCGGCGCCGGTTGAGGTCAGGGCTCTGTGCAGGCCAGTCAAGTTCTTCCACAATGATTTCGACAAACCCTTTCTGCATGGATCTCACTTTGTGCATGGGGGCATTGTCATGCTGAAACAGGAAAGGGGCTTCCCCAAACTGTTCTCTTGGCATCCACCAAACCCAGATTAATCCGTCGGAATGTCAAATGGTGAAGCGTGATTCATCACTCCAGAGTCCAATGGCGGCGAGCTTTACACCACTCCAGCCGACGCTTGGCATTACGCATGGTGATCTCAGGCTTGTGTGCGGTTGCTCGGCCATGGAAACCTATTTCATGAAGCTCCCGACAAACAATTCTTGTGCTGACGTTGCTTCCAGAGGCAGTTTGGAACTCAGTAGTAAGTGTTGCAACCGAAGATTTATACGCGCCGGTCCCATTCTGTGAGCTTGTGTGGCCTTCTATTTTGCAGCTGAGCCATTGTTGTTTCCACTTCACAATAATCTACTCAGCACTCTACAACACTCTACTCAGCAAATTGGATGTAGTCTATCACAGTGTCATCTGTTTTGTCACCAAAACCCCATTTACTACCCACCACTGCAACCTGTATGCTCTCGTTGGCTGGCCCTCGCTACATATTCATCGCCAAACCCACTGGCTCCAGGTCATCTATAAGTCTTTGCTAGGTAAAGCCCCGCCTTATCTCAGCTCACTGGTCACCATAGCAGCACCCACCCGTAGCACGCGCTCCAGCAGGTATATTTCAGTGGTCATCCCAAAAGCCAACTCCTCATTTGGCCGCCTTTCCTTCCAGTTCTCTGCTGCCAATGACTGGAACGAATTGCAAAAATCACTGAAGCTGGAGTCTTACATCTCCCTCACTAACTTTAAGCATTACCTGTCAGAGCAGTTTACCGATCATTGCACCTGTACACAGCCCATCTGTAAATAGCCCACCCAACATTTGCTCATTTGCACCCCAGTATCTCTACTTGCACATTCCTCTTCTGCACATCTATCACTCCACATCACTCCAGTGTTTAATTGCTAAATTGTAATTATTTCACTACTATGGCCTATTTATTGCCTTACCTCCCTAATCTTACTACATTTGCACACACTGTATATAGATTTTCTATTGTGTTATTGACTGTACGTTTGTTTATCCCATGTGTAACTCTGTGTTGTTTGTGTCGCACTGCTTTGCTTTATCTTGGCCAGGTCACAGTTGTAAATGAGAACTTGTTTTCAACTGTGGTTAAATAAATAAACCTGGTTAAATAAAGGGGAAATAAATTTAAAAAAAAAAAAGAGCTCTTACAGTTGACCGGGGCAGTTCTAGCAGGGTAGAAATTTGACGAACTGGCTTGTTGGAAAGGTGGCATCCTATGATGTTCCCATGTTGAAAGTCACTGAGCTCTTCAGTACGGGCCATTCTACTGCCAATGTTTGTCTATGGAGATTGCATGGCTGTGAGCTCGATTTTATACACCTGTGCCTGAAATATATACTTTTGTACATATGATGTATTTTTGTTCAGTGTAGAATACGTCACCGCCCCGCACACACAGAGCAGCACAATGCAATTATTTTCGTCATTTTCAATGTCATTAGCCACAAAAAAACATTCCAGCATTTCAACATACTCCTCCCAAGACCTATGCTTTTCATCAACAAACTCCTTAATCTTCCCATAAAAAGCCATGATCATGTCAGAAAAGGAAAATCCACTTTTATTTATTTAACCTTTATTTAACTAGTTAAGAACAAATTATTATTTACAATGACAGCCTACCCTGACCAAACTCTAACCCAGACGACACTGGGCCAATTGTGCACCGACCTATGGGACTCCCAATCACGGCCGGTTGTGATACAGCCTGGAATTGAACCACCAGGGTCTGTAGTGACACCTCTAGCATTGGCATGCAGTGTCTTAGACAGCTGCGCCACTCAGGAGCCCATTTCACTCACAAATCCTCTTCAAACATTCCAGTCCAGATCCGCCTCGTGTTCAGTACTATGTCCGTGACATAGTGAAAGTACAATCCAATAACGAGGAGGCAGAAAGGCAAGTTTAGGCTATTTACTCCATGGTGCAAGCAATAAACACGAACGCCACGAACGCCACGTCGGCAGGTGACTGAACTTTTTAACCCACTGTATGGGTCGGGCGCGCTACATATGGGAGTGTCTGTGCGCGCTCCTTAACGTGCCCACAACAACATTACCCAATACACAACAGAAACCACATACTCTCCCGTCTCCATTAAGATGGTAGGAGTACAGTCAGTGCACTGTAGGATTGACTCTTCTCTGGTAAATGTCAGTTATTGACATATCCCACTCTGTACTGTAGGTTACACAGAAACAGCCCAGCCAACCTCCTCTCTCCTCTGCACAGATAATAGCTCGGGTCAAAGCAAAGAGAATGTATAAGGGACAGATGTCTATTAATCCTTGTATAGCAGCCTATGTCCACTGTGCTCTAGGTTTGGTAGTATATAAACACTTCAATAGACAGAAATGACTCATCTCTTACCTGGGATTCTCTTTTTCTCATTAAATTGAGTCACAATGTGCTTCCTGCTTAAAGGGATAGTTCACCAAATTACAAAAATACATTGATTTCCTTACCCTGTAAGCAGTATATGGACAAGGTATGACATCAATCCATGCTTTGGTTTAGTTTCCCTGGCACTCTTTCCAAATGCTAATGTTTTAGCATTTGTGGCACAAAGCCCATTCAAGTCGAGGGATCGATATAAAAAAAAATTGCTAATAAGTGACTTTGTTGAGCTTCACAATACATTTGAGATACTTTGGGATGATTTGGACGATGTGCGAACATTTGTAATATCGGTCCCATGACACAAATGCTAAAACATGAGCATTTGAAACAGTGTCAGGAAAAGGTAAACCAAAGCATGGATTTGCTGTCATATCTAGGCTGCTTACAGGGTAAGGAAACCAATATGTCATTTTGTAGTTTGGGTGAACTATCCCTTTAAAGATCTGAAAGATGAGAAAGTCCACATTGATTTACTAACAAAATAAAAAATAAAATGTTTTAGAGAAATCACTGGAGGCTGCTGAGGGGAGGACTGCTCATAATAATGGCTGGAACGGAGCAATTGGAATGGTATCAAACACGTAGAGACCATGGGTTTGGTGCCCTTCCACTGATTCCGCTCCAGCCATTACCACGATCCTGTACTCCACAGTCAAGGTGCCACCAACCTCCTGTGAGTGAAATGTGTTGTTTTACAGGGTCAGCCATAACAGTACGGTGCCCTTGGAGCAGATTATGTGCCTTGCTCAAGGACATATCGGCAAATCTTTCACTTTGTCGGCTCGGTATTCAAACCAGCAACTTTCGATTGCTGGCCCAACGCTCTAACCGCTAGGCTACCTGCCGCCATTATCGCCATGGGAACACAGCACACCACATGTCCAATGTTCTTTTCCCTGGGGTAAGTGAAAATATCAAACAGCAAGGATGTGTCTGTCGGCTCTGTCACGCCAGTGGGTGGGTGGTGTGGAGGAATGGATAGAATTTTCCTCTGTGTCCAGGACAGAGATTAAGCCTATTCTCTTTTGAGCATGCTTTTTAAATCAGGACTATGCTTAATCTGTGTCTGGGCATTCAGACCAAGATGTTTACTTACAACGACAACAAGCCATAATAATATGATAGGACTATTTTCTGAAGGTAACATTTGAGGATGACTTACTGTATGGATGTACATACAGTGGGGCAAAAAAGTATTTAGTCAGCCACCAATTGTGCAAGTTCTCCAACTTAAAAAGATGAGAGAGGCCTGTAATTTTCATCATAGGTACACTTCAACTAGGACAGACGAAATGAGAAAAAGAAATCCAGAAAATCACATTGTAGGATTTTTAATTTATTTATTTGCAAATTATGGTGGAAAATAAGTATTTGGTCAATAACAAAAGTTTATCTCAATACTTTGTTATATACCCTTTGTTGGCAATGACAGAGGTCAAACGTTTTCTGTAAGTCTTCACAAGGTTTTCACACACTGTTGCTGGTATTTTGGCCCATTCCTCCATGCAGATCTCCTCTAGAGCAGTGATGTTTTGGTGCTGTCGCTGGGCAACACGGACTTTCAACTCCCTCCAAAGATTTTCTATGGGGTTGAGATCTGGAGACTGGCTAGGCCACTCCAGGACCTTGAAATGCTTCTTACGAAGCCACTCCTTCGTTGCCCGGGCGGTGTGTTTGGGATCATTGTCATGCTGAAAGACCCAGCCACGTTTCATCTTCAATGCCCTTGCTGATGGAAGGAGGTTTTCACTCAAAATCTCACGATACATGGCCCCATTCATTCTTTCCTTTACACGGATCAGTCGTCCTGGTCCCTTTGCAGAAAAACAGCCCCAAAGCATGATGTTTCCACCCCCATGCTTCACAGTAGGTATGGTGTTCTTTGGATGCAACTCAGCATTCTTTGTCCTCCAAACACGACGAGTTGAGTTTTTACCAAAAAGTTCTATTTTGGTTTCATCTGACCATATGACATTCTCCCAATCCTCATCTGGATCATCCAAATGCTCTCTAGCAAACTTCAGACGGGCCTGAACATGTACTGGCTTAAGCAGGGGGACACGTCTGGCACTGCAGGATTTGAGTCCCTGGCGGCGTAGTGTGTTACTGATGGTAGGCTTTGTTACTTTGGTCCCAGCTCTCTGCAGGTCATTCACTAGGTCCCCCCGTGTGGTTCTGGGATTTTTGCTCACCGTTCTTGTGATCATTTTGACCCCACGGGGTGAGATCTTGCGTGGAGCCCCAGATCGAGGAAGATTATCAGTGGTCTTGTATGTCTTCCATTTCCTAATAATTGCTCCCACAGTTGATTTCTTCAAACCAAGCTGCTTACCTATTGCAGATTCAGTCTTCCCAACCTGGTGCAGGTCTACAATTTTGTTTCTGGTGTCCTTTGACAGCTCTTTGGTCTTGGCCATAGTGGAGTTTGGAGTGTGACTGTTTGAGGTTGTGGACAGGTGTCTTTTATACTGATAACAAGTTCAAACAGGTGCCATTAATACAGGTAACGAGTGGAGGACAGAGGAGCCTCTTAAAGAAGAAGTTACAGGTCTGTGAGAGCCAGAAATCTTGCTTGTTTGTATGTGACCAAATACTTATTTTCCACCATAATTTGCAAATAAATTCATTAAAAATCCTACAATGTGATTTTCTGGATTTTTTTTC